>JALHLI010000004.1:10583299-11033299 GCA_023349425.1 Anthopleura sola | reverse complement strand
ATACACCAGTTTCACATTCGATGGAAACCGCTGTTTTTTAAGACCACAGACTCATTTGCACAGGCTTAGCCTCGTTTATAAGTCAGCTATTCAACGACGTTATTAAAAGTCCGTGGGATTTCAAAACATTGGTATTGTTCAACTTACACATTCTTTACATTACGGTTGACTTTTGCAAATCATTAGCAACAGCCAACTGTAATGTAAAGAATGTGCAAGTTAAATAATACCAATCCCACGGACTTTTAATGGTGTATTTGAATAGATGACTTATAAACGAGGCTAAGCCTGTGCAAATGAGTCTGTGTTCTTCAAAAACAGCGGTTTCCACCGAATGTGAAACTGGAGTATTCATGCGACTTTCGTCCGGGAAAAACAAAAGCTTGGTCCCAGCCCCTCTCGACTTGAAATCAGGCAATGGATTTCAAGATTTCATAGCAAACAGGATGTGGGTGGCAAAGAGATACAAGGGAATTTTTTTTATTGGGTTTTAAATGGATACTGGAAAGGATCATTGAGGTGGCTCACCGAATCCCAACCTTTTCCTAGTCAATAGCACCAAATCTGTTTCCCATTTCAGGTCACATATCATTACCTTGAGTATTTTGATGCCTTGTTAAGGTCTGTTCTCTCGCATTGCTAGAAGAAAAAAACAAGATTTCTCACTCAAGCGAATTAACAGGTAAAACTGACGAGTTAACAGTGGATTTGGTCCGGCGGAGAGTTCACTTTCGTGTCTACTTCATTGCATTTTTGAATTGCATTTTTGAATAGCATTTTTGAAAATTATTTATAAATTTGATGTCGGGCTTATTTATAACATAAAGTCATCATCAAGTGAATGTAACAATTTAAGGCTACTGTAATAAATGTATCTTGTTCCAGGCATTTCTTTGATGCTGTGCACTTCCTTTGGAATGCCCCAAAAGAATTAAACACAGGAATCCCAACTACTATGTTTGTTCAAGCATTTCTTGGAATTCCAATATAGCACCACGTTGCTTCCGGGATACACTGAACTCTTCAAGCATCAAAAGCAACGTAGAAATTTCCCCCCCAAAAAATTGTTTTTAACGGTCTACAGTGTCGATCTTTAAACGTTATACTGTAAAGCCTATTTCAAAGGTAAGATACATATCCTATGTAACGGTGTTTTTTTCCATTGTATCGGCTCTTATAGCCTAAGTGTCATGACTCCCGACCAGGCATCACCAATGGTGAATCGTTTCTAGATATATTTTGAACATCATTTTAAGATTTATTCATTTCGTAATGGATCAATACGGGTTATATTGACGGCTTTGGAAGAAAATATACCTCTCCCAATGAAACTTATAGGGGAATTGCGATAATGAATGAAATAAGACCGTATCAACTTTCGCTAAAACTACATTAGATTGTATGAAACTGGAAGTTGTTTAGTTAAGCGTGTAATTTCCAGCCATGTTATTTTGAGGGAAAAGAAGGTAAAAACAGGAAACCAACAGTCACTATTTCCTGTTCTGTGGCAAAGAATAACACATAAGGAGGGAATAGTTCAGTATGATAAATTCAGGGTTCGTGCTACTCCTCGAAATCCTTGAAAAGCCCTTGAAAATAGAACAGTTGTGTTGGAGTAGCCCTTTGAATATTATACCTAGTTTATTAGGATCATCTGTAACCTAATTTTTGTTCACAATTCACTTGCTACTACTATTACGCTACTCTCCATCATTTTACGTCGATGTTACGTCGAAAAGCTCTTAAAAAGTCCTTGAATTATGTTTTGTAGATGTGCGACGAACCCCGTCAATATGCTTTTCTTCTCGCGATTAAAGAAGCAAAAGGCTGCGGATAAGCATCACGATATCGATGAGTTTGTTCGAGTTCTAAAGCCAGTTTCCCCGGCATTCTTTGTAAGCTTTATACTTTAAAAAAAAAAACTCGCCAGCTCGAATAAGTTTAAGCAAAACGTTTCAGCATGTTGAAACAGGGCCCTCGTGATAGTTCAGCGATAATATGCGTGTTCAAACGTATTCTGTCTTCCTAAGACAAACAGCCATTTGCAGCTCATCAGAGCACAACCGCCGGGTCACATATTGTAATCTGGTCTCCCTTCTGTGTTAACTTTCATTGGCGGATCCTGGTGTGGGGTGCAGAGGGGTCAGCCACCTACCTTGAAATTCCATATCTTCTATTTTCGTTGGGACTGCGTTGGTGTGTTGAACACAAATGAAGTGATCCCTTTGTGTTGACACTATTAGTCAGTAGGGGCTTGACAAACTTTGTAACAAATTCCTCTGACCGCTCTAAATCTCTGCTTGACTTCTGCTAATCTTCTTCAGCAATATATACGCATATCACTGAGCTCTTTTTTCAACTCCACAGTCTTTCCATTGGATGCTTTGCCGTTCTCAATCCGAAACTGTTCTTCTACGAAAACGTTTAAAACTTCATTTTACGGACACTATTTTTTCCAAACATCTCGTACCATCTGCTGTTCGTAGTTCAGGTTTAGCGCCATTTATCTATATGTTTACTTTTTACGTTTATTTTCGTTGCTTTTCCAAGGAGAAAGGAAGGTTAAACCTATATGACTATGTATACCTTAATTGCTTCTACATTTTTTCTCTTATTTATTTAAAATCTTTTACAAGTACACTCATTACAGAGATGATAACTAGCGGTAAGCTAGTGTGGGCTGCGTCGGTGTTTCTAATGAAACAGTATGGATAAAAAGTTAAATTTTACACCATAAAAAATAAGAGAGATCACTTACTGACGTTTCGGACGATAGTCCTTCGTCGGAGTAAAAAATCATTACAGGCTACCCTCAGTAGTGGTAGGGTCATTTTCTTTGTTTCTGGGGGGTTCCAGAAATTAACGCTACATCCTGCATATTTTCTGCATTTTTAGGGACAAACCATAATTTTAATCCATATTTTACCAGCTGAGCGGCGTTAAATTTTCTAACCAATCACAGGCTGATGTGATTTTTTGTGGGTGACCCTTTTTTCTACCTGAAAACGTTTGACAATTGAACACTTATTGACAGGGACCGAGGGGAACATTGTGTTTTGTGGTCCCGAGACGACGATGTTTACATCATTATTTAGCAGTTATTCGCCGAAGGCGAAGTGATTATCGATGAATATTTACCGAGCGGCGAGTCTTCGAGCTGCGAGGTAAATATTCATCGATAATCACTGAGCCTGAGGTGAATAATTGTTTTAGTATAAATAAAAAGGTGATTATTTCAAAAAAGAAAGAACAAACAATATTGAAAGTGAAAATATTTTATTTTTTAAAAGCGCGACGGTCACGCTGACAGCCATTTTGTCCGAAAAGGTGATTATCGGCTGATAATCCGAGATAGAAAACCAATCAGAGCGCGCGATTTTGTATAATCACCTTTGTATTTATACTAAAAGCAAATATTAGATGAAATTATTAATACCAAAGGTCATCCTTTAGTTTCGTTAATTCCAAAAATGAAGAATAATATTTACAGCCTAAGAAATATCTCTTGCCCTAGAACAAAGATTTATACAGCACTTAAAAAATTCATTTAGTAATAATAGATTAATATTTAAATATAATTATACTATTTATTCTTATATTTTTTTAATTTAGAACTCGAACAGACTCATGTCATCGATATCATGTTTAGCTATCTATTGATCCTGGTAGGACTAGGGTTACCCTACCTGCTTGTAAGCATTTTCTTAGCCTCGCTTGTACGATTTGTTTGTAAAACACGAGATATTTGTCTACAGGTTTCTTGACCACTGCTACTCGCATATCAACACTCTTTGAATCAGCTGGAATTGAGTGGCTTTTTTGCCTTCTTTTCTTCAAAGACATATTCAGTGTTATTCAAGTTATCACATATGGACAGGAGACGGCGTCGGCATGATGATCCTGAAGCCATCTGTAGAGAAACTCCCCCAAGTAAGTCGATGATATACTAGGGGAAGGAGGGTGAACACGAAGTGCCAATTGGGGGGGGGGGGGGGGGGGGGAGGGGGGGTTATCAAGGCTTTAAGAGAAAGATGAAATTTTCGAATGAATATGATTTGATGAAATCAGAATTAATATAAAACCCCTGTGAAGTAGTAGTGCGTTTTCTTGACTGCCTATTTTCTCCATTTTTCTTTTTTTTTTTTTTTTTGACCTAAGATTTTAAATCGCGCTTAACATCTTGGAGGATGAGTACTTTGCTCAAGGTTCAGAGAATTTGAAGAAAATCTGTGAGAGCTTTTTCGAGAAATTTGAAGATGAAGTTTTGAAGCATAGAAATTTTGCAAAAACAACATAATTTAGTAACGTCGTGGAAAAATAGTCAATTTACCTGTTTTCGGTTCCTAATTTTATCTAAAGCTGCTGGTACATCCCTTTGAATGAGAAAAAATTGGAAAGAAATCGTAACATTTGATATTCTAAAATATTGGGTCGACTAAAGTTCGCTAAAGTGGTCTGAAATAGCAAAATAGATATGGTCTATCTAAAGAGGTCTATTCATGGTGATGACATGCCTTGTGATGGTGGTGGTGGCGGCGGTGATGATGATGTTGATGGTGATGATGACGATGATTATGCTAATGATCATGATGACCTATACCACCTCTGATAATATTTTTAGTATAGATTCTACATGAGATGAGCTGTTCACTGAGTGACCAAAGAAATTATATAGTTTGAAGATTCGTCTTAAAGGTTTTTCTTGACTGTTAACGAGCCCGGTGATTTTATCAGCTGACATGGTCTGAGTCTGTGTTGCAACTTCACCGGAATGCTCGACAGAATATCAAGGAGATTCGTGCATGTTTCTTTTCCTTCTCGTTAGAGGAGAGAAATAAGGAAACCTCTGCCAAGCAGGGTAACCTCATGTAGAATAATACTGAGAATATTGTCAGAGGTGGTATAGGCACTTTAAAAAGGTTATTTAAAACACACTATTAAATCTCTAATACAGCGCGTAAAACCCTTCACTGATGAAGATGAAAATGTTGATGATTACGAAGCATATTGACACGTAACTTTGTATACATCAACTATACTCTATCATCTCTATCATTATTTATTGATTGTCAAATATTTTAAAATTAGGTTCTTCTGTCTCTTCATATCACACCGCTGTACCTCCAAAACCACCCTGGTATGAAAGGTTCCGCTCGACATTCTTATGGAGTCTGATCTCTTCTCCTTTTTACAAAACCGAAATATCCACTCTGAGTCTGGTCCATTTTATTTGTACCCTTGCAATTGGAATTTCGCTTTCAATCGCAGCTGAATTAAAGAAGACAGAGCACATCACCAAATCAAATCTTTACTGGTTTCTCATCGTCTATATGTGGATCTCCATTCTGTGGATAATTGGAGCATTTTGTTGTGGAAACAAGTCTGGCTGCTGTTTCGCTCAGCGACAATATGACGGCCACATTTCTGGATATCTGATTATTGGGGTTACGTTTCTGTGCATTGGAAGTTCCTTCATTACTGCTGTGGAATTCTTGCCGTTTGCATTCAGTAAGGCTTGTGACAACAATTCCACAGTATATGAAAGCGGAATGGAAAAGGAACTAAAGAGTGAAGCTATCTTTTCTTTTACGAAATTCGTATTCTTGGTCCTTCAACTCTACTTCTTTTGTCGTTTTTCCAGCAAAACCTTCATAGATAGTTGTCCCATGAGGTTTTTTCTGATGCACATCATTGCTGTCAATCTATGCACTTGGTTTTACATAGTAGTTGACGAGTCTGTAGACCGCACACCAAATGTTCCAAGGTACCCAAAATTTACTAGCAGCTGTCCTCCATTCAAGGCCATTGATGGCATTAGAGAAGAAATTGATGGCTTTTTGTATCCTTTTAGCATTGAATACTCGGTGATGTCATCGGTTCTTCTTTTTCTCTTGTGGTATCGCCTAAGGCCGAATGACCCTCTTCCACGACCAGAAGTCAGACAAAGTTCAGAAAGCGAGCGTCATCTGCAATACACACGTTGGTCGCGACTCAAAAATTTCTTCTTTGACAAATGCTGCAGGGAAGGCATACCCCAAGGTGAAAAAAAGCCCATCTCATTTTGGCGATCTGCAATCTGTGGCTATCTTTTCGGAGTTGTTATGCTGATCTTCATCTTGCTAATCGTGACAGTGATGGTGATTGAATTCCATGACGACCAAAAAGCTGCAGTCTATTTTTATTTCGGTTCAAGAATCACACTTTTTTCGCTGATGTCATTCATATGCTTGTTTGGATTGAAGTACCTGAGGGAGCATGAACTGTTAGACCAGGACCATCACACTATCGTCGACACTGCACTGATTATGATTGGGGTCAGCAGCTGCTACCTAATTATAGGTTTCGATATCACTGCAGCCGCCAGTGACTATTCATCATGTAACGACACTAATATAACTAACCCTGCCACTCAACTGAGCTGCATGTACCTCCAGGTAGCCTTCGCAGATTCAGCCAGCTCACTTATCCAGTTCACTCTCCAGGCATTTTTCATTGTCAGAGCTTTGAGAAGGTGCTCTCAAGTCCCTAGGTGCTCCCCAGACGCCGTGCTATCAAATGGAAAAATCTCCTCAGCGCTGGTTGTGCGTAGATGTTCAGCGTTTTTAAGTATCGCTAATATTGGCATGTGGGTCATGGATACGTTCGACTTAAGAGATATTAATGAAGCAGAGGTCCCTGAAATACGTGCCTATACCAGAAAAACATGGTTGATTCTGTCGCATGTTGCATTCCCCTTGTGCATATTCTTTCGGCTTCATTCTGTTTTTTGTTGCTTCGAGATAGTCATCAATCGATTTGGCGTCGTTTTGCCGGAGGATAAAAGGCCTCCTTACGAACCTGTGCGCAACGAAGACGAAGATATCTACGAAGATGCACCAACGGTTAGTTCCTAAAGATATTTATACAGATACCGCGTAATATAGTTAGATACCAATACATTAATTAACTAGTAATCACAAGGGAAAATTTCATAAACTGATGATTGGTAATTTTCTAGCATCTCCAAGAGAGCTGACAAAAACATAACAACCATGTTGGATGGTGTTCACTATAGGTGGTTTGTAACCCGGGGGGAGGGAGGGTGGTTCGGGGCTTTTCATACAGGGATACTCCACCCGGACTATCGACCCCTTACCCTTTTATATGCCAAATTTCAGCAGAAAGGTACCCCTTTTATATACCTAAGCGAATTCCCGACCTTTTTCTATACCAAAACTCAAAAATTCCCACCCCTTTTCTATACCTGCGGTCTGAGAAAGGTACCCCTTTCGGCCGGAGCATCCCCGTATAGCCAATTATGGGGAGTACCCCCCCCCCCCCCCCCCCCGGAGTTTGTAATCATTCCTAATGGAATAAAAGTGGCAGCCATGTTTGATGATGTTCACTATAGATGGTTTACCTAAGAGAATAAAAGTGGCAGCCATGTTTGATGATTATATTGGTTGATTTGTGACATGGTTCGATGTTATTTGCTAAAATACAAAATTAAGTTCAAAATCTTTGATCAACTGTAAAAGGATTATATAATTACATTGAATTGTGTACGTCTGTTTCTGCAATTGTATTTACCGGTATGATTTAGTTTAATAAAGGGTTATGGTAAGGTGAAATGAGGTTGAATCTCATTGGATTATGTATTGTGGTAAATTAAATGGAAGTGAAAATAAGCAAATGATGAAGTAGGCAGGTAAGCGGACAGACAGACAGGCTGGTAGTTTGGCCGAATAGTAGATAGCCACCCCCCCCCCCCCCCCCCCCTTCCCTCAATTATAAACAATTTGCACGGGTATGCTTCAGACTTTCGACCCCCTACCCTTAAACAAAAGGTTTAAACAAAAGAAGGTGAGAAATTCGGAATAAAATCGTATACGCACTGAAAACGATTCTTAAACTTTGAACTGACTGGCTTATTAACCTAGGCTGGAAAGAGAGAAAAAGAAGCAGAGATTGACAGACAGATAGAGAGTTAATTTTTCACAAATTATTAATCGTCCTTTAAATAACTTTGAGAAACTGTTGACCTCAATAACAAACAATAGACCTTTTTGCTCTATCACTATTTTCGACTTCGTGCGCTTCAAGAACAATAGGTGCATCAAAGATTGTACGGAATTTGAACATCTTTAGAATTTGAACAAACGCTGTGGCTATATGCCCAGCAACCGGTCACGATCTCAAATAGACTAAATGCCCGGCAGTCCAAACTTTCGCCAATAACTTTGTGAAAACGTTATCAAACCAAATCAAACTAGTCTATCTGAGCTACATGGATCGGTCATTTGGCTTTTCAATTTTTCTCGGTGTAGTATGCAATCCTGGCACTTGGAAATGTTTTCCTAACACTGCTGGTCACGATCTCAAAAAGACTAAATACCCGGCAGTCCAAACTTTCGCCAATATCTTTGTGAAAACGTTATCAAACCGAATAAAAGTGAACTACCTTTGTTTAGAAATGTCAAGCGCTTCTCGTGAGCTACATGGATCAGTCATTTGGCTTTTCAATTTTTCTCGGTATAGTATACGTTTTCACAAAGTTATCAGTTGGCGAAAGTTTGGACTGCCGGGCATTTAGTCTATTTGAGATCGTGACCGGCTGCCGGGCATATAGCCACAGCGTTGAACAAAACTTACTCGTATTTCATTGTTGTTGAACAATAGTTGTAGTCAAGTCATAATTTCAGCATACGTAAGTGTTGTGCATTGGTATGGCCCGACTCGTTGTTAATCACAACAATGAAACACAATCATCTTTTGTTCAAATTCTAAAGATGTTCAAATTTCGTACAATCTTTGATGCACCTATTGTTTTTAAAGCGCACGAAGTCGAAAATAGTGATAGAGCAAAAAGGTTTAATCAAAAAGCAACCATGTTACATTCCCACATTCTATTGGTCGAAAGGTTTGATTGACAGCTGAATCTGGTATATAAACGAGCACGCGGGCATGCCTTCGCTCATTCATTCAGGACTGCAAAAGTGCAAAATGGCTTGATTGGTAAGTTCAGCTTATCATATTTTCACTCAACTAAAGCTCAAACTTCTCGTTCTTTTTTCCACCAAAATCTTAAATTTTCAGGTAAATAACTTTATATTCGAAATTAGCATTCGGATAATTTTGAGAATTTAGTTTAAAAAGTTTTCAAAACGTTTGGAATTAAGCTTAGTAGTATTTTGACTAAGTGACGACGACCATACTCGGTGACTTGTACTCAGCGATTATTTAGATGATGTTGCTGTTTCCCGGTACTTTTAAACGTCGTACAACTGAGTTCGGTCCTTTTTCTCCTAGCTTTAATTCAGCTTTTGAGTTTTAATTCGAAACGAAACATATTTTCCTAGCATATTATAAAACTTTTCCCTTAGAGAGAAAGGGTTTACTCGCTTTAGCGGAGTTCGCGAGGACTTCTTGTTTTGAAGCTCTTTAACAACTTTTTTTTTGCTATTTTTAACCTTCCAAGACTAGAATCTGAAGTTTTTCCGATTACTTTTCATTCAATTCTGCTTAAAACTCTAAATTACTCACCATTCTGGACGATATATTCCGGCACTTCAAGATGGCAGTTTTGCCGTCCAGTTGACGTGAACGGAAGTGAGTTAACTGAGTAGCTCACGTGCACAGGCAGCCCAAGCAATGTTCTGGAAGTTGGTCAAAAAATCGTTAATTTAATTAAGAATTCATAAAATTGGACACATCTCACTCTTTACGTTGTGCCCGATGGTCTTCAACTTCGTTTTGTGATTCAGCAACTGAATATAGTATTCCGACCAACATAGTATTATGCAGTAGTTTCAAGCTATAGTCAAATTTTATTTTATTTATTTATTTATTTATTGCGCAAAATTTAACAATATATTAACGCTCAGATATTTTCGCCGGCGTAACCAGTCCTACTCTGCATCACGGAAAGGAGTGGTCAGGTGTTTTTATCTATCAATGATCTAAGTGAAATATCAGATTTGTTGGTCATAGCAAGGTTCCTTACCTCAGTCGGATAGCGGTGTTGGGGTATAACCACAATAAGCCAGTTCGGAGTTTCAGAATCGTTTTCAGTGCGCATGCGATTTTATCCCGAATTTCTCACCTTCTTTTGTTTAATTAAAAACAAAAGAAGGTATAAACAAAAGAAGGTGAGAAATTCGGGATGAAATCGCATGCGCACTGAAAACGATTCTGAAACTCCGAACTGAGCAGGCCACTAATTATGTAGGTACGTAATTAGCGCACTGGACACAATGCAAGTGTCATCAGATTCGGTGTTTCAGCACTCGATGACGTGCAAGCATGGTCCAGGATTAAACTATCAACATGAAAATAGTAAAACTTCCCAAAAACCTGACTGCCTAATATTGAACGTTCAATTTGAGCCCACGATGTGTGCGCGCACAAAAACCGCCGAATCGGGAGGGCCAGGTGATCTCGGTTCGCTCATGCCGAAAAAAGTAGCCAATCAGCGAACATTTTGTTCGTGGCTCAATGTTTCGATCCTAGTTCCAAGTTTTCGGCTCGATTTATAACAGCTTTTGCTCGAAAATAAAGAAAATAAAACTCATCTGTGCAAATATTCGTCAAATACCTTTTAGAAAGAGCATACTTCATCGTTGTACGTTGGTGGAAAATATTTCATTTTGACAAGACATAATAAAAAACACTTGGAAATTTCCGCTGTGACAAACAATGCATTGCGCGTCTAGATTCCAGATCACCTGGAGAGAGCCACCAATATAAATTTGTATTGTGGGTTCAACATCGCAATAATTTCTAAAAGATTTATTGAGAAACCATATACGTTTTGAATTTCAACAGGGCGAAACCTTAAAATCTTGCATGGGACTCGATATTTTACTTTGAATTTTCCAAAGCAATGCCCGCGAACTTCCTTAAGCGTACATGCGCGTTTAAGGTGCCTCCAACTCGTTTGTTCTTGAGCAGAATGAGCGTGAACAACATTCCCTTCTCTTCCAGTCATTCATACCGAATCAAGTCGGAGATGTCTCTGAAATGATTTCAAGATGCTGTCGAGAAATAGTACTTGAAGCAGTTGACTCTAAAAAAAGATGTCAGTAACAAACTTCTCTGAAGACTACACTTACAACTCTCCCGGACGATGGTCGCACTCAACGCGCTTATAACAGTCTTGGGTTCCAACACTGAAAATTCGCTTTATTAGTATGAGTAGGCTTGTGAAATGGATTTCAAGTGCTGTAAACATTTAGACGCAAGTAGAGGAAGATACCACTACAACGTCTTGAAGTCTTGAAGCTTTCAAAACGATCCTGTCTCGCCAAAGACGTCCTAAGAAATGATTATCAATTTTTTTCATGCTTTGTCTTCATGGTTTTGAAGAAAAATAATTGGCCGGAATGGTTGTTAATTTGGTGGTGTGAAGATGGTTGTCATGGTGGTATAGTGGTACTGCGCGCGTTGTGCGGGCGATGGAAGTCTAGTGGTTGTAGTAGTCCACATGGTGGTGGAGGTTGTGGTAGTAGTGGTGGTTGTAGTGGTGGCGGTAGTGGTGGTTGTGATTCAAAGCAACTAGGGTAGGAAGGGTGCATGACAACACCGTATAAAAGTGAAAATTCCAAACCATGGCTTTATACATTGTTCCAACGTTTCTGGACAAACTCCAACGACTGCATTAAAAGAGTCTCATATTCTTCTCTTCGCAAACAAGGCCATTGGTAGACGTGGGCCATTTCTAAAATTTCATTTACCGACGAAATGACCCAGTAGTACTGACGCGCTATCGAGAATGGATATGATTTTTATCACAAACGAACAATTTATACACGACGAAAAGCTCACTATTAATCTGAAGTGTGAAGTTTATAATCAAATGACAAGGAATGTAGCCTTTTATCTCTGTTGTTCAATTTTGAAAACCTCTTGAAAACATAAGTGAAGATGGCATCCTGGCTACAAATTAAAGGAACAATATAATCAACGCATGGGTAACTCTTCTATACATCTATTCCATCATTGCTTTGCTTGAGATAATCCGAATAATATTCTGCATCATTCGAAATACAAAAAGCAATTCAATATTTTTAATACCAATTGTGTATTCCATTGTTTCTGGCGGATGAGTTTCTGGCTGAAGAGTTTGGAGTACAACATTCTTCAAGAATCCTGCAGTCGTAATTTTATAGGTAAGTCAAATGCTAAAAGAAAAATCTTTATCTTAGAAATTTTTTTGACCTTTCAAGGCACGAGACTTTGGCCCTCCAACTCACTGCTATTGCGGCCATGACAGGTTTTTTTCTGTTTTCGTTTAGTAAAAATTAATATTATATTTTTAACACAGCTCTAATGAACGACAACCAAACCTAATTTTAGTCTCGTTTTATACTTCTTAGACAGTTGAAAGAGCTTTCCTTCCTCTTAAAAACCCAAACAGCTTATTTTGGGAATGTGCTTCAGAGTTTTAGTATGTTGAATTGTAAGGGAGGGAGGGTGGGGGCAGATACGTAGATATTCATCAGCCAATCAGAAGTCTTGGTTTTTGAATACGTAACTCAAAGTGTACATACTTTCCAGCTACAGGCAGCAAGGATACTGTGTGTGAAAACTCTCTTCTCTTCTGGTTTACTTCCTACCTCTAGATTTCAAAATGGTAAGTTAGTTTTAGTTCGTTTTCATCATGAATCATTATTTCGTAGTGTTTACGGAAGAATTAAGATTTATGGCTCAAATCCAACGCTTCTCTCGAACACAGAAGACAAACAGAGAGTGCCTAATGTTTGTCGTTTGTGTTGTCGGAAGCCATGCCCAGAGAAATGTTTATCGAATGCTGTTGGGATTTATTAGTAATCTAGCACATATCCAATGATCTTATACATAAATACTGGTATGAAAGCTTATATTTCGCTGTTACTCCAAACAGAATTCTTGATGAAATTATAATATATCAATTAGCCATGGGAACACAGTTTAGTTTACAATACGTTCATTATCATTTTGATTTGTTGAATTTAAACGTTGAATTCCTTCACATGCTTATGGGTTTATACAAAAGGCGATAATTTCACGCTATAAACACCCGCTAAAACCACGTTTAACCTAAAACTCCGTACATTTCTCAAGGCTGTTTTCGATTTGAAGTGTTCACGAAAGACATTTTTATGCTGTGAAGAATTCACTTATTGTTCCTAGGATTTGATTATTCGTTGTTATTCATAAAACTTTTGTTATTCTGTTGTTTTCTAAAAAAGAGCAAGGAATTCGAATATTTTATTAGATATAAATGTTAAGATATACAGTGTATTTTGGCTGGATCTATCAAGATATCGTTTTCATATTGCTGAGTGCAACACGTTAATTGTTTCGTCGCTGTACAGTAATTATTCAAAGTTACCACCTCATTGACCTTTTGCTGCTTTGACAATCGTGAAATGTGGAATGGCATCGATGGAAGTCGGAGCGCGGAATGCAAATTTCCTAAGTCCAAACCCAACTGGCTCTATTTGATTTTTTTTTGAAAAAATTATATTTCATATGGTACTGGAAAAGTTAGGATATGAGATTATCTGCCTTTAGTGAAGTAGTGTGTATTCTGTTCTAGCTTTGTTAAAATTACAAGCAGCTGTTGTTAGTAATGCCATGAATTTTTTTCCAGTTATCACTAAAGTGAAGGAGCATTCTGTTAAAATATTGTTGCAAATAAATAAATGAGGTTTGCAATAAGGCTAGACAAAGACTAGGATTTTTCTTGCTTATTCTTGGGGTGTAACTACATGACTCAAAATCTCTTGAGATATGAATATATATAATAAAAAATGGAACAGCTGCTATATTGGTTGATCTGACAAGAGAAGTTAATGAGGAATTTTTTGTTACCATCAACCAACATGGTGGCTTTGATGTAACATATTTAATTTAATGCACTGAATAAAAAGCTTTTTGATCCAACACATTTTCTTATAGAAATCCTAATAAAATATTTGATTGTATATAACACTGTTTCTCCTCAGTGTCACATAATCAGTGGTGGATCCAGGGTTTTTCAAAACGGGGTCCAGATCGGGGAATAGATTGCTATGACGTCATATTGACATCATATGATGTCAAAGTAAAAAAATAAAAAATGGCGTTGAAAAAAAAAACGGGTGCAGTGGACCCCGTCGCACTACCCCTAGATCCGCCACTGATAATACATTGCAGTTTAGACATCTCTTTTTTCTTTTTTTCCCTGTATTAAAATCCTCTTTTTGACTTGGATACATTTTAGGTTGGACAGGTCACTCTAACAGATTCCCAAAGGAATGGTAAGGTTTTTGAAAAGCCCAACTAATTATGCAATTAATTAACTGATTAAATTTTGAGATAATGTTTTCCCATTTCAGACCATATGGTACGTTCCCTTTAGAATAAGATTATTTTAGTTTCAACCAATTAGCAAGGATTTTGTGATATGGGGCCCCTTACAGCACTTGGGAATGCAGCTCCAATAGAGTCCTCAAGCGTTGTGACGTCACGAAAAAATAAATTTTGGCTTTAACAATTTTTGATCAAAGTTATGAGCCAAGTGGAAAATACAGTGATTTGTATGGGGGAAATTATATATTCAAATGGCCATATCTCAGCTGCTATTTGAATGATTCTCGTCAAATTTGGTGTGTAAATGTCTTTTTTTGATTGTCTATCGCAATTGGGAACCAAAAATATGGTACAGCAAAAAATTTCTTATGACATCATCACTTGAGGACTCTATTGGAGGACAAAACAATAGGTTTCCAATTTTCAGAAGATTGAAATTCTTTTGTTTTTTCCCCTCTAAATTGAGCTGATTTGATGTCACTCAAAAGGGGTTTATATAATTGTAAAACATGCACAATGTATGGAATGTGCTGTGCCGTGACTTTGATTTTACCATGTCTGAGCAATTTCTTATTTGTTTTAAAATCTGTCCTATAAATGTTTCTTCCCATGTGGAAAATTGGAAAAATAAGTGTTTTTAGCTTGGGCATAATGTTTTCCCATTACAGACCACGTGTCATTCCCTAGAGTATCATTCCTTTGTTTAACGGTTGAACATGACAAGACACTTAAATATGGATGCAACTCAAACAAAGAATCTTATTTGTAAGAGAATGACACTTGATCTGAAATTGGAAAACATTGCACCCAAAATAAAGAGGTCTTTTCTAAGGGGACTGATGGATGGATTAGAAAGGGGATGCTCATTGGAAATTTTGAAAATGGCCCCTAAAACAGCCAAAATTCTCTTTCTCAAAGACATAACGAACCCAAGTTTAACTCCTTAAAATGTTACCAAATGATGCAAATTTTACAGCATTTTAATTAGCTTTTGTTTGAACACTCTAAAGTGTGCCAAAATAAGGAAAATTAACCCCTAAATGACGAGCATCCCCGTCCCTTTCACAGCAGAGTCCCCCTTGGTAAATTTCCACTGTTGGTCATGGAAGCTACAAACTTTCAGAACTGTGTCTTAATGTCTCATTTTCCTGGTTTCAGAATTCAAAGATGCCTTTTCATTGTTTGATGTTGACGGCAGCAACACCATCACAGTTGATGAGTTGGAACTTGTCATGCGAAACCTGGGAGAGAAAGTTGACAAGAAAGAACTTCAAGAGATGGTCAGTGAAGTTGATGAAGATGGTAAGCATACTTAATGGACCATTCATTATTTATGGGCTTGGGGCTTAATGTGAATTGATTGGCCACATAATTTTTTCACTATATCGTCAACCTTTTTTCATTTCGAACACCCCCTTTCAAAATATGCTAATTTCTGGAAAGGTTGATTTAAAAAAGAAATTTTTATTCTTTTATTTTGTATTTATTTGTTTTGGTATTTTTTCATTATATGCAGGGCCCTTATTAATACCAGTATTTTGTACCGACCAGGCTACCCTGTCTATTATTATTATTATTATCATTATCATTATCATTATCATTATCATTATCATTATCATTATCATTATCATTATCATTATCATTATCATTATCATTATCATTATCATTATCATTATCATTATCATTATCATTATCATTATCATTATCATTATCATTATCATTATCATTATCATTATCATTATCATTATCATTATCATTATCATTATCATTATCATTATCATTATCATTATCATTATCATTATCATTATCATTATCATTATCATTATCATTATCATTATCATTATCATTATCATTATCATTATCATTATCATTATCATTATCATTATCATTATCATTATCATTATTATTATTAGTTTATAATTTAGTGCTTCTATGACTATTTCAGGCAGTGGTGAAATCGACTTTGATGAGTTTTGTGAGATGATGATAAAAAAGATGGCCCAAGAACAAGAGGAAGGCTCTGTTCTTGACGCATTCAATTCCTGGGATCAGACTGGGAAAGGGTTTATGAAATCTGATGACTTCAGAGCACTCCTGAAAAAGCTTCCTGGAGTAAGACTCACCAACACCGACATTGAAAATATGCTTAAAATCTTGGACCCAAAGAAGCGAGGAGAATTTAAATTTGAAGGTAATTAAGTTATAATTTATGATAATTCCAGAATTATTACTTGTACCATTATTAAGAATTCTGGTTTCAACTACATTATTAACAGCAACATCAACGATAGATCATTTTTGAGATCAGTGAGCACTTTCAAAAATATTGCAGGCACAGATATGAAAGAGGCATTTTTGGAGATGGCATGCACTACTGATGCTGCTAATGAAAATGCCTGGAGATCATTCTGCACCTGCAATATTTTTGAAAGCATTTGCGCATCTCGAAAATGGTCTAATAGCAAGAGACTGGGGAAAATTTTGAATTTTAATCTAATTATAGTAAAAAAGTTTTGTTGAAATAGAAAAAGTGATGATATTGCGACGTCATTATACCTAATCTGACTCGAGAAACAGCAGTCATAAATAAGAAGACAGATTGTATATGTACCAAAAATCCAAAAATCCAGGCAGTTTGGGGGTTGTCCTGTGCACCAATGAACACCACCCCCCCCCCCCCCCCCCCCCCGGATTTGCCCCTGAGTATTATTAGGGACTATATTTATCATCATCAACACACACTGTCATCATCTATGTTACTATGATCAATCAATCTTGAACCAAAAGAGTTCTGACCTGTCCATTTTCTGTGTTTCATCGACATTCAACACATTCCTAGACTGTTTTACAGATTCGATTTTTTACCCTTGAAAAAACCTCGCCAAAAATTTTTCGAGCCAAAAAAATCGAGTTTGCAAAGCAGTCTACGCCCATGCAGGGTTTGTACAGGTTTTGGAAAGTCTTGGAAAGTTTTGACAATGCATTTTTCCAGGATATTTAAAATTTTGGAAAATTGATTTTTGGTTCAATTTTGGAAAAGTTATGGATTTTTTTTGTTGCTTTTCTGCAGTATTGTTTTGCATTGGTAAATGTGTGGTTTTGGAAGTTAAAGTCTTGGAAAAGTTTTGGGAATTCTCACAGGGGATCATTCCTTCTATAGATTGTTCCTCCTCAGAATTGAATCCTTTTCTCGTCTCCAGAATGTTTTCATCCCACAATCAACTGATCTTTTGAACTCTTATTAACACGTATTTCTTCCCTTTGTTTATTCGTCTACAGAATTCGTGAAGAAAATGCAGTAGAAATGGCCGGAGAAACCTTAAAAAAGAAGCCTTCAGATTGGGATGGGAGTTATTTACATACAGGTCAAACAGCCAAACAATAAATGGTCATATTGGACTCTATTAGATTGGCTGTGCTCAATTTTTTTGATTTTCTCTTAAGTCAGTTTTTAAAGAAATAAATTATCCGTTATGTCACTTTGATAAATCTATGCTTTATATTTATAAAGGTTATAATTTTTCGCTTTAGTACGAACTTTTATAAAACTATTTGTTTCCCCAGCAGCTGATGCCGCAAAAAATTCAATTAAAAGCATTAAATTTTGTAAACATCTTGAAGGAACAAAAGAATTGTTGAAAATGCTGTCATGCGATTTTGTTATTTTTTGAATGTAAGTATGAATTAAAA
This sequence comes from Anthopleura sola, assembly GCA_023349425.1. Classification (NCBI taxonomy): domain Eukaryota; kingdom Metazoa; phylum Cnidaria; class Anthozoa; order Actiniaria; family Actiniidae; genus Anthopleura; species Anthopleura sola. The sequence continues at coordinate 11,015,296 of JALHLI010000004.1, read as the reverse complement.
GTATTCTCCAGAACATGTTTTTGCTAGTGTTTCGGAACCACATGTCCACTCCCTTTAGTATTGTACCTTTGTTTATTATCATTCCTAAACGACGAATTGGTGAAGGAATACACAAAGCAAAAGCCTACAATTAGTTAAAATAATTAAAGGAAAGAATGTTTGACAATTCAAGTTGGCTTACGATAAGCAAACAGAGCAGTCACCGTAAGCCAGTGATGGCGTCTTCTCTTAATACTGCGATTGTTTTCGTTATTTATATTATCAGAGGGGAGAATCGCATATTTGAACATACCTTATACAGAAACACCTCTTTGCAGTTCAGGAAAATAATCATTACGATGCTATAATGCTCTATTCATTTGCTGCAACGAGCAGCTTTGAAAAATTCATCCTTGCGAATCCAATCAAATCATTAACAGTTGTGACCTATTTTTTTCCTGTCACGCAAGTCTTAACAAGCATCGTTGCATTCTGTTTGAAGCCGAGAAAAACATCAAGTCAAAAGTATCTGTACACAAAACCTACATTCTCTCTAAATATTTTATTTAAAACCTTTTGCATATGCCTTTGAATAGACCGTTTTCTTGGTGAACAGATTGGAAAACGTCTGGTCAATTAATCCTAATGTTATTGTTACTCTTGAGTGTCATGTTTATACTCCTACACGTAAAGTCTTCCTCTCCGGGGAGAACGAAGTAGAGATATTTTTCTTCGATATTTTCTCGATAAATCCTACATTTCAGTGCCACAATTTTCTTCCAAACCATTACCTAAATATTTCCCCCAACTTTAGAATTTTTAGTCTGGAATCCTTAAAAAGAATACAAGAAAATGGATGTTTGTTTTGAGGGCTGTGTACCCCTCCCTACCTTGGAAATTTCTCCACCAAGGAGTAGCTGGTCCTCAAAAATGTAAGGAATTAATTCATATGAATTCGCGAGAGTGTTTTCTTCGAGGTATTGCATGCCATCACTTCGTCTCCAGTAGTGACTCTACAGATTTCCACTTTTCTCTTCCTTAAAACTCTCAGAATCCGCAGCCATGGGTTGGGTAAGTATCTATAAAATCTAGTGTTCTGACTATGTGTTAGTTATTCTTAATGTTAAGTGAATTATTTGTGCATTTTTTGGAGCGTGGCAGTCAAGACTCCGAACCCCATTGAGTCAAATCCATTGAACATAGCACAACTAGTAATACGCTTGGGTCAACTGCGAGTACAAAAACTTTGCAATTCTTTATACAACTTTACTTCTTCAAATACCAAAATATTGGACTCTTATTATTACAATGTTCATTGTTTAACCTCATTATTCTTGGCCTCGGATAATATAAACCAAGTTGTTATGATTCCTTAAACTGTTACACATTCATGGACTGAATCTTGTGTCTTTTATATCGAAAATTCTGAAGAGAAACTCAAGCCACCCCAGTCAGTCAGTAGTTGTCACACTTCAAATTATAGTAGTCTTTGAATGCTTTTACTACCGTATTTGAAAATGCTTTTCTTTTACTATTGCTGGCAACAGTTCTGAGTTAAAATTTATTCCAAGATAACTATTTTTCTCTAAAATCCATAAATATTTGATACACTAAAATGCCAAAAATTAAAGAATAATTTATTACTGAATTTCCGAAGTACCGAGAATTTTTTTCGGGAACGATAGTGATAAGTTTTTAGATTTTTTTGAGAGGGCTTGGCTGATTAATATTTTAGGGATGGCTTTATAAGGTTACTTGCCGATGGCACTTTACTTTGGGATCCCGTGACGTCAAGAATATGATACCCTCGCATGACCTTTGAATACAAGCAGACAACTACCCAAATTTGGTTGCGGATTATGGGCGACATCTTGAAATCATTTGCATATGAATTTATGAATTTCCAAAAAAAATTCAAAATTTTTGATACACATGGGATGTTTTAGAGTAGAGATTTGCCGGTTTATATGCAGTCATGTGTTGGCAGCCATGTTGGATGACATGAAGAGAATTGAATTCTGATGGACAAAGTTGTCATTGTTACTAGCATCCAATATGGCTGCTGTCACGTGATCGTCACGCCCGTTCTATCAGCGTGACCGCCGTATGTGACGTATTATATTCTTTATTTCAGAAAAATGAAATGTCAAAGGAACAAGTGAAGGGTAATGCATTCACTGCAGTTTTAACCCCGTTTATCACTGATGTGTGTCCATTTATTCCCCTCCCCTCCCCCTAGCGGCGGTCCCCCTAAACGGTGGTCCAAGATAGGGATGCGATTTTATCGTTTTAGGTGGTGGGTAACTGAAAATATCCCATCCCCCTCAGAGACTTGTTGAATTGCTCCCAGCGCGAGCTCGAGGTCAGGGTAAAATTTGCATATTTTTTATACATTTTTATGCAAATTTTACCCTGACCTCGAGCTCGCGCTGGGATCATTGTGGGAAGACTACGGAAAGGCGCATACAGGGTTGGGTGTTCATAGTAAATATTTCTACAGAAACACGCTGACATACCTGAAGCAAACAGCACATTCGTTTGTGTGATATGATTTTTAGTTTTGGAGATTTTGGAGGACCTGAAATTCCAGGATTTCCCTTCCAGAGGTGGTGGGTACCGGGTAACCCCTTACCCTTAGGACTGCCAACTCTGGCTAGTTTTGCAGTTGTCCCTTTTTATCGAGTCGTATCTCATTACCTATATCTTGTTTTCTTTAGAGATGAAGGATGTGTTTAACATGTTCGATAAAGATGGCGATGGTACGATCAGCACAGACGAACTGGAGGAAGTCATGAATTCGATGGGTGAAAAATCATCGAAAAAAGAACTAGATGACATGATAAATGAAGTCGATAGGGAAGGTAAGGAAATGGAAAAGAGAAAGAAAGTATGGATGGGTGAATGAATGAATGGGAAAGAAAATTTAAAAAAGATAGGAAAAAAGGGAAGGATAGATAGAGGAAAGAAGGAGGAAAGGGAGGGAGGAAGATAAAATGAAAGAAAAAAGGAAGGAAGGAAGGATTGAAGAGAAAAAGGAAGGAGGGAAGGAAGGAAGAAAGAAACCTGGAAAAGTATAAATGAATGATGAATAGCCAGTGGCTAACAAACCATGATGATGATATAATGGTGACATTTTTATTTTCTACAAAATTCGAAGGAAATGGATTCATTAAATTCGAGAACTTCATGGAACTGATGTGTCGCCAGTTGAAAGCAGGAAGCGAAAGTGAAATCATGGAAGCCTTTAATGCATGGGATACAGAAGGACGAGGAGAAATCTCGACAAAAGAACTACGATCAATGTTGATGAGACTCCCTGAACGACTCAAGAAACAAGACGTCGATGCTATGATGACCTTGGCTGATCCTAGAAGCAAAGGAAGGGTCAAGTTTAATGGTACGTATAAGGTGCTTTCCATTTGTCCAGAAAAACCGGTTGATGAAACCGAGACAAGAATGGTTCTAATGGAACAGTTCAAACCAACTATGCACCTACCAACTATGAACGTGCGAATTAGAGAACTGGGCCTGAGAAATTCCGAGAAATTCTCAATTCAGACAATTCTAGTTGGTTCGTACTAACCGGAATAGCTGGACAAGCTCGAAAGGTGTTCCACTTTTTTCGGTTGGAAGTTCCGAAAAAGTGACAGTTTCATAGCCTATTTCGTCTTTCTTTTACTGAGCCTTCTTTTCTTTTTTCCTTCCCTTCCACTTCTTGTCCTCTCTTTGCAATTTCTTCCTTTTCCATATTGTTTTCTCTTCTCAGGTACTTTCCTTTTCGCACAGCTTCTTACTCCATCTTTTACCATATTCTCCGGGGGGGGGGGGGGTCATCCGTTTCACGTGATTTCTCGGCTTCTCTGCTTCTCAGTGTCTCTTAAAAGGAAAAGTTGTAATAACGTAATTGTAAGAAGCGTCAAAAAAGGCTATCCCATTGAGCGCGCAATAAAAACTGATCGAGACAAAATTGCAGCAACCATAGTTTCGCCATACTATGGCGCGTTAAAAAAAAAAAGATTATCCCATTCACATCCTATTTTTCTTATCTTTTCATTTCAGATTTTGTGAGACTTCTTCTGTAAAAAATCCATCTCAATACAGAGCAGTTTCTAGTAGAATTCTTGACAACCACTTGTTCCCGTTAGTTCCAACACCTTTTATCCGAGCCCATGAGTTGTGTAATGAAATAATGTGATGTTTAGGCCTCATTTATGTATAAAACCACTGGATATTATACTTATCAATAAACTAGATATTTTAACACATGGTTAGAATTCCTTTATTTTGTACTATTTTATTGCATACTCGCATGAATCAGATTTGTCCCGTCCCTCAAAATCTCAGCTTCTTTTTTCTATATATTTTCTTTTTGAATTTCATTAAATGACTAGATGTTATTATTTGTCTTCATAATTGATAGCATCCAGCTGATCTGAAATAGTGACGTAGGGATGACGTCACTGCAAAACTGAGGTGTCATGAAGCTTGTGGAAATTGACTCAAAAGTTTTTTAGCTGAGATAAACCTAGATTTTCAGGAGAGGTTTTTGATATTTGTATATATATACTATTACATTCGTTATTGTATGGGAAAATAAAATAAAGAAATATCCCTTTTCTCAGTCGCTCAGCTTTTAAGGATGACACCTCAGTTTTGCAAATTTTCTCGATTCTGATTGGCTAATATTTGTACTCAGATCAGCTGGATGCATGCTTTGAACTAAAATTTCTCAGAAAATTATGCGTTGGCGAAAAGATCACTGTAGCTAATGAGCATGTGCTGGAAATTCTATCACAAAGCAGGATAGAAACTGAGTCCTTTTTTTTTTTTTTTTTTGCTTCTCTAAATTTTTTCTTTCAAAATTTTCTATGGAAATAAAAGTATTTCAACAGTCGAAAATAACAGTATTCTTTTTTCTGAAAGTTTCTTTGATTTTCATGTTCCATTTTTACAGGATTCACTTTCCCAGAGTGCTTTGTGAGATTTGATGCACATTGCTTACTGGTGTATTCATAGGGTTAAAAAAGGGTTAAGAAGAAATCGTAAAATCTAGTTGCAAATGCTTTTTCATTGCCTTATTTTGGTTGGAAAACGGTAGTAAACGTTAGATACCTTTAATATAATATTTGCCATTTATTATCTCTAATTTCCAATCTAACAGCTTTTATCAATCTTACGTGGCCGCCATGTTGGAGGCTAATTTAAAAGCATTACATCCAACATGGCGGTTATAAGCTCCGTGAAAACAAATAACTATAAAATTCGTACTAGCGAACGGGATTCATAGCGATTGATATGCATATTTCTAGAAAGATTTAGGCATTGTTTCTTAGCTTTTCTTTTGAGATTGCTGTTCGTCTGTGTTGGCAAGCCATCTTTATCGAATGGGTTATTATTACTGTTGGTTTGAGCAAAAGCTGTGGAGATGATGAAGTTTGTCTTGAGCCGTTGATATCGAATTCGTAACCGAAAACACAAACAAAACAAAACTCGAAGAAAATTTATTTTCCACCACCAGACATGGCCAGCATCATCTTGATAAATTCTGAAAATACAACAAAAGCGTATCAGTACTTTAAACTTTGAGACAATTGGAGAGGGTTTGAAAGGAGCGCAATTCATTGGTATAAAGGGGCACTTGGATGAAAACGCCCCATATTTTGAAAGTCCGAATAGTTCAAGTATTTAAGAATAATATGACTCAATTATGATTATGAAAACCAGATTGGCAAAAATTTTAGCCTGGGAGCCACTCGCAGTTGAGAAATTTTAGTTTAAAAACTAAAAGAACAATAGGGTTGAGTAAATGACGTCATTTACTCACAATTTAGATGCTGAAAAAAAAAAAAAAAATTTTATCCGCAAATTTTGACTGTGAAGAAAATATGTTGCTTGGCCAACCAAGTTTCAAGGCATTTCCAATTTTCATCGATTTTCATCCAAGTGCCCCTTTAACTGGTATAATCTCGACGGATTGTTCCTTCCTGATGAAAGAGCACTACGACAAACTACAATAACACCTTGAAATATCCTAAGCACTTTCGCTTTCCTTAAGGATATATTCACTCATGGAAATTTTATGATATTACGAACCTAAAACTTTACATAAATTCAGGTTGAAGCTCAATAACATTAAAAGCGTCTTGGTGCTAATCTGTAGCCAATTGTTGCCATTTCTCACTTAACATTTGAGAAGAAATGTTTTTGGAAATACATTTCTCCCTAATATGTCTCCCTAAATTTTTTGCATTATTCAGTTCACCAAGCCTGAAACTCCCAGACCTCTATAGCAGCTGCTTTGAACTTGTTTATCTGTTCCAGCTTATTTTCTATTTATTCTATAGATATTTCTATCTTGTAAGATACATTTGATTAGAGACTGCAAACGAAGTCGAAGTTGCCATAGAAACAAACTCGGCCCCAGACCATTTTTCATACCTTCATAATTGACTGTACCATCACCATCAGTATCAGCTTCTTTGATCATCTCTCCGACCTCTTCCTCCGTTAGTCGTTCTCCCAGGTTATCCAGCACCTGTTTTAGCTCTTGTACAGTGATAGAGCCATTGCCATCTGCATCAAATATCTTGAAGGCTGCTTTGAGCTCGTCTTCGTAGCTTGTACCTTTCGTCTTCTTGGCCATCAGTTCAAGGAACTCATTGAAATCAATACAGCCACTTCCTGTTCGGTAGACAAAGTTACGAATAGTAAGTTTTCAGGGCTAAAATCGTTGAGGAAGCGGGGGGTCAATAGAATTAAGAAAAGAAGGATGGATGGATGGATGGATGGATGGATGGATGGATGGATGGAAGGCAGTAAAGCAGGAAGGAAGGAAAGAAGGATCGAGCTGATTGTCTCTTACCATCTTCATCTACGTCTTTAATCATTTCTTTAATTTCTTCTTCCGTGGGATTCTGTCCCAGGTTCCTCATAACAGTACCCAGTTCACTGATGGTTACTGTTCCATCCCCATCCTTATCAAATAACGAGAAGGCATCTTTGTACTCTATCGAAAAAAAAAAAATCAATCAATTATTTGTAATCACCTTCTCCTTGACAAGTGAGTGGGATTCATTTGTAATCATAATCACTTCATATCATCTTAATCAAAATGGTTTCTCTATTAATATTGAGCTTTAAAAAAGTTGATCTACTAGGATTACTGAGTCAAATTTGCCTGAAAAATGCACCCAATTCTTGCCAACCATTTTGCATTTTTTTCGTTTTAAATTAAACCATTTTTTTTCGACTATTCTTTTTCAAGAACTACACTCGTCTGATATAATTTTAATCGTTTTTAGACAAAATACGGAACATTATTTTATGATCATGAACAGCGGCAAATTGACCCGAGTGGACACTCGGGGAAACAAGCTGTAAACGTTACTAACTTATATCTTAGATGCTATATTTCTTACCAGCGATTTCTTCCTCTGTGAGTGAGTCCACCTGTACAACAAAAAGTCTTCAAATTATTTCAAAAGCGGGAACATTGTAAGCTTAAATATATCTAATCTTAACTGACTTGTGTCGAAAATATCAAAACGCTGGGTAACACAGGATGAACAATTTCCGTTGTCAGAATTTGAAATCTTAGTTAGACTGATACTTTGTACTACAGAGGAATTATTTGAATACTGAAACACCGCCCACGAAAGCTGTTCGATTGAATGTTCAGTTATGAGTTATGGTACTGAAAACTTAAAATCACTGGATTTCAATGCTGAATTTTCCTGCATAATTGAATGTAGATAAAAGTCTTGTAGCATACAGAGAAAAAAGAAAAGACCTAGAATGCAATTGTGTGTGAAATAAAAAAATATTCATTAGGTTATATTCAAAATATTACTGAATCTAGTCGAATCATGATTTGAATAAGTAAAAAAAAAAGAAAAGAAAAAAAAGATTCCAAAACGTTAGCTTTTGATCAAAATTACATAATTCTTGAGTGTTAGCTAGAACCAACAGCATAAACTACTTGAGATTGAATACGAAATGGAATGTTCTTTGCGTAGAACTTAGCCCTAAGCACCGACCACTTTATGGTGTACTGTTTTTGATATCCTGACTTCAAATCAACATAAATTGATCCCTCACCATTTTGTTTCCTGTTAGCAGTACGTAAGAAGATCGATCCTTGATATCTTAAACGATTCCTAACGGCTCACAATTGGACGCAGAAAACCAGAGAGTGATACAACCAACTGCTATGAAGCTCAGCGAAAACCAAGCATCAATGACGTCATGGAGTCTATTTATAGTAACACCTTTCAATTATGGTAAGTTTTTTTTTTCTGTTTGCCAGAAAGAGCTCATTTGGATCACCAGAAAGTTAACATTCACAAATATATCTTTAGAAATACTTATTGGATGTCGTAAATAGAGAAATTTGGTTCGTTTTTTGAGTAAACAGTAGTATATAGTTGGCATGTTTTTAACTTAAGTCGAGTCAAATTTTGAAACAAAACTATCGAATAACTTAGAGTTATACAATCAAAGCTCGTCTACCAACACGAGATATTTTACTGCTACAAATTCATTATTTGTACGAATCGCTTGCTTTCATTCATTATTACATATTCCAGACTTCAATGTTTTCTACAGGTTTAGAAAAATATTCAACATTTCGCTGTGTACACGAGCACAGGTAGTTCAAAGTTGTCCGAATTTCGTACGAGCGCATGGACTTGGTACATGGGCATTGATCGTATTTATGATAACCCTTGAATCCATTAACCAAATCATAAATGTGTTTTTAAATATCGCTGAGTAACATGGACCCCAAGGGAAGTTTTATTCATCACTGCTTCTTTACGCAAGTCTCTTTTTCTTTACGTATTTTTTTAAAGACTTTTTGATAATTTTTTTTTTTTCATCTTAAGAATTTGTTTGTATATTTAGATGCCAAACGGGCGTATTGTTATCAGAAATAGAGACAGATAAAATAGTATTTGAGTGACCTTCCTGCTTCTGTGGAACTTCGATACGCAGCACGAGTGAAAGGGAGAGGCTCAGCATTTTCCCATCCTTTTTTTACGTAGCATTTATTGTGAATACCTTGTATTACGAACCTTTTTTCAAACTTCACTTGGCTTTTTTTGTTCACCTAGTTGGATCGATACACGTCTTGGCGCGTTCATTTGCTGAACCTCCGGTCTCAGGGTCTCTCATATGTCTAATAAAAATTGCGAAAAATCGCGGTTTGAACTTACCACTCTTGTAGCAGTATTCAGAAATTAGGAAATCATATGTAAATATAGTAAAACAAAGGCGCGAAAAAAATGTTGTTTGATTGATTTCAACTGTGAGTTTGCCATGCCCTGACTTAGATCAGCCCAGAGGTTGTTTCAGGGTTCGATCTGTGAGTTAGCCGTGCCCTGACTTAGATCAGCCCAGGTTGTTTCAGGGTACCAATGAAAATTGCAGTATCGTAAATGACAATCTCTCTGTCTGTCTGAAATTTTGGGAAAAAAACAAAATTGAGGTTTTCTTTTTGGAATCCACTGAAAAATAAGAAAATGCTAATTAAGGGAAAACTGGAATAAAGTAGCTTACGAGCATGCGCGTACAGTGCGTCCTCTGAGGTACACATTCGACTGCGTACTCAGTTGATAACGTCAGATCTAGAATATAAATATGTCACTTCATAAAACAACTTTAGGTCTCAGCTTCAATGTTTTGTTTTTTGAGCCTGACAATGATCTTATATAATAGGTAGATTTACTTACAAAAAGATTATCATTTAAATAAATGAATAAATAAATAGATAAATAAATGAGGATTAACAGTGGAATCCACCGAGTGGCTCTTCCTCCACTGCATTAAAATTGGAATTTAGGAGTTGATTTTTGAGGGAAGAAAAACCGGAGAACCCTCGAAGCACAAGAGAGAACCAACAAACAACTCTACTCACATACGACACCGAGCCCAGCGGGGCTCGAACTCGGGTCGCCTTGGTGAGAGGCAAGCGCTCTCACCGCTACGCCACCCGCGCTTCATTTCGTAGAGGATCTTGTTCTTGCCTCGGGGAGGGTAGGGTAGGGCAGGGAATTGTATTTAGTAATTCCTTTCTCCAACTTTTAATATCATCATGAAGCTAATTTATTTATTTTTTCCGTGAGGAACACACGTATTTTTTTAAGCAATATTTGAATGACTTTCATCAATACCGCCTCCGCTTCATTTGTTTAATATACAGCCATCTCAATAACCTATCAGTAACTACAACCCCTTGCGGTGCATCAATAACAAACAAAGAACAGAAGCAGGGACGATCATTAGGTTATTAGAAAATTACTTTCAAAAGCTGGAAGTAAAACAAAGCGAAAGCAGTAGAAGTTTCTACTTAGAAGTGCAATGTTTTGACTTATCAGTTGTGATTAAGCTTCGATTCGTGGTCACTTCCTCGTCGCCTTCATTGTCGGTGTTCTCAATATTTTGAAGAGCTCTCAAAGTCGTTGAAAACCACAGTTGCCTCGAAAAAAATGGTAAGTTAGAATTTAAATCAAAATTATAATTAACCTCACCAGGGTTTGTAGATGAGTTTGTGGGCGACAGGAAACTACTTTGAATTTGCATAGTTTTCCGGAACTCGAGAAAACAAAAACGCATTAAAACTTATATCAGTAGGTTTGCTCCCAAAGTTAACGAAACTTTCGCGACAATTTTACGTCTTATCCTAAATTCCCGAAGAAGAAATTGAGTTCAAAAATATTTAAAGAACTTGACTTGAAAATGTCGTCAAAATTACTTGGGAAAAATACGTCGCCGGGCGACGATGAAGATAAGAATGATTCAGTCGAAGAAGAAGATGATGATGAAAACAAGGTGAGAAGTCGTCGATGAAAAATAAGTTTAATGTCGACCTAAATTTTCTCGAGACACTATGAATCAAATTAAGTCTTTCAACATTTATTTTGCAGTACATACAACACTGAGTTCTATCTTTTTTCTATGATAATGTAGACACAATTCTCTAGCCTCCAAAATTTGAAAAATATAATTGAAACTTTATTTTAGAAATTTTGACCAGGATCTTTTTAACATTTTACGGTATGAAATAATTTGTGAATCGAATCACGGAAAAACAATTTTTTTATATTTCTTACGGTTTTGATGATTAATTCATTAGTGCTAAATCCCTACTATTGAGATTTAAAACATGTGGCATGGATCTTTGGCTTTCTGATAGGCCATGACTATTTGCTATGCAGTTATAACTCACTAGGAGAGAAAAATACCAAACATCGGCGGCTTTGTGTTCGATTTTTTCGCAGTTTTGGCCAAAATTTTAAAGGCTGCGATTGTTATAACACTTATACCCTGAGCCTAGAGCTCCTAAAGCGATTGCTCGTAAGTGTTTACACGTAAATTATATTTTTGGGGAGCGAAAATAGATGTCTATATCGGAATTAATATTAAATCGAACATGGAAAGGGATGTTTGCATTTGTGATTATATCTTTGAAACAATAGATTTATTTAACTCTAATGACCTTGGCAGATCGATTCAAACAGGTGTAAGGAGATAGAACGGTCAACGTTTGGATCAGATTATCTCCTATAGGTCGTTTTTGCGGAATAAATGGTTGTTCACAGCAACGGTAGACACAAAACCGTGTGTAGATTGTACAGACAAAAAGACTCACTGTACTAACCACAGTGGGATGCTTAAAGAAAGATTCTTTTGAATTGTGCCTGAGTGATAGATAGAGGTTCCTTCGCGGTCGAAGTGTTTAAATATGATAAGAATACAGATCTACAAGTTGATTATCATGTTCTTCAATACTGGTAAATATTATCTAGCTGCGAGCAGAGTCGGGAAACTCTCTGGTAGGGAATGGTAAATAAAACCCACTGCGAAGGAAAGTAGACCAGCGGGGCAAAATGGCGTAGGCGCGTAACGAAAACAAAAGATTCAAAAATATGTAAACTAAAACTAAAATGTATATATAAGATGATGTTTTGATGTCTGCACATTCATTGTCAAGATAAAAATGTTCCACAGAAAAAAATGCTTAAAAGATAGCTGCCTACTTTTGAACGTTCGATTTGAGCCCACGGGCGTGCGCACTCTCAAGAACCGCTGAATCACAACGGCAATCTTAAAAAATTTTTAAGCCGTGCAGTTTTGAACTTCGTTTCATTTTGTCAATCACTTTTGTATGCCTCGGTTGTAATTTTTTCTTTCTTTTTCTTTTTTACTTTACATTGTTTTAACGGTTTATTTTCAAACATACAGTAAGATAACTTGTGCGACGAACATTTTCATTGCTTCATCAAAGTAATTATGATTTTTATTTTGAGTTTTTATTGACACTATTGTCTATAACTCCATGTTTTTATTCCAGGCATTCAAGCTTACCGAAGGGCAAATAAATGGTATGTGTATGCAATACTCTTCCAGCATATTACGAAAAAATCAAAAAGGGGTTATATAATTTTCACTAGCTGAAGAATATCTTGGCCCAGAGAAAATGAAGCAAACTAGAATGTAAAGAGGCTAATAAGCAGAGAAACAAAGAAAAAAATATTCGTATACTCAAACCTATTTTATCTATGTAGTTTGAGAACATTGATAGTAGTGAGAGTTCCAGAGTCTAGAGGCGCGAGGGCACGCGTTGTTGCACGAAAATTCCCGCCGAATCCACAGGAAACCCATGAGAAACATTTAGTTCCAAAGTGCTTTTTTGATAAAAATGGAAAAAATATGGAAAAAATACAGAATTCTCAAATATATCGAGATTTTTCATCACCCTTGACTTAATTCACCATTGTTGAAGATTGTGTGTAAATCTTGCACAGCTTGAAATGTGGTTTCTCTTTCTTTTTCAGAGTTTACAAAGGCATTCAACGATTTTGACCAAGACGGTGATGGTCATCTTAGTGCTGAAGAGCTTGGGGTGATCATGAGATCTATGGGCCACAACCCTTCACCGAAAGAACTGCAAGAAATAATCAATGTTGCTGATAAAGATGGTAGTAGAAGTTGAAGGGATCTTTATGCTTTGCACAAAACTGAAAAGTTGTTGCGTCTTGGGTGTGAATACGAGCAACATTAATTTTGCTTTGCACTTACAAAGCAAAAATGTTGCGCAATATAAACTGCATAACTTTGTTGCCAACACAAACCCACTCACTCACTCTCTTCATTAATTAATTAGTTCATTCATTCACTCCTTATGCTATTAATCACTCACTAATCCATCCATCCACCCACACCCCCCCCCCCCTCCCATGGACGCCGTTCTTTCGTTCGTTCATTCACTTATTCGCTTGCATCCATCCACTTATTCTTTTATTCCTTCATTTGACACATGCACTCATCCATTCTCCCGCTCATTCATTTATCTTTTCATTCCTAGCCAGTGGCACCATAGACTTACTGGAGTTTCTGGAAATCATGGCAAGAAAGTCCGAAGAAGATTCTTCAGAACAAGACCTGAGAGACGCTTTCAGTCTTTTCGATAAAAACGGCAACGGTTTGATCAGTGCTGATGAGCTGAAGTTCGTCTTATCGGGAATGGGATGTGAAGTAACTGATGATGCAGCAGAGGAAATGATTAAACAAGCAGATATCGATGGTGATGGAGGAATCAACTTCGAAGGTAAAGAAACTAAAATAAATTGGTAGGAAATAAATCGAAGCACGTGAACAGTATATATTCCTGCCTCTAAAAGAAAAGTGTGCAGGACCCCATCAATCATAGAACAAAATTTCGTATGACTATGAAAAAGTCACTTTGCCATGTTTGAGTAAAGAATCTCGCGCGATTTGTTTGGGATGTCAAGAATCCAAACCGCGACCCCGCACTGTCCCTTTTCAATCGTATACAAAATTTGCTTTATCTTGAACTACTGTTTCTCTTTCATTTTCAGAGTTCTTGAAACTTCTGAAGGACCATAATGAGCAAAGCTAATTTTTTCCTTTTTAACATTTTTTTATTTATTATCGCGAGGGAAATTTTGCATGGGAGGGGAGGGGAGGGGAGGGGGCAATGTCATCCATACTGGGTTCAGTGAAAAGGACTGGGGTGATGCAAGTCGCAAAAAAATTACATTTGAACTTGCTTCAATTTTTTTCAAAGAAAATTTTTTAAAGCAAATGGAACAATTGTAATGAACTAAAACAAGCAAATTATTAAAAAAATACATATGGAACAAGATTAAAATACCTTTATTGAATAAAATATGCACTGAAAAGACTAGCGATTAAGATATAAACAAGATTATATATTTATGAAGCATCATACAGCGAAGTTTGTGCGAGTTGGAAAGTAAATTTACGTCACATAACACTGATATGGCTTTTCAATGGAATTTTCCTTCTTCAGCCAATCACGGGGAAGTTAAAATCCAAACTTTTCTAACAATAATTAATGATAATCTAAAATAATGCAAATGTTTGAATATGTGTTATTTACAATATCTAAAAATCAAGAACTCTCTAAAATAAATTCCATGTCTTTCTAAAACTAGTTATAAATTCCTGTAGAATAATAGGTACAAAAAAATTGTCATCGAAGTTTTGTCCGACGCCAAATATTGCTTCAACTTTTGGGTTCGCAAAAATCACAAAAAAAATCGCATTCTTAGAGAATTGTTGGTCAAAAGCACAACACTGACTTGCTTATATGGGTTTTTCCCCGTAAAGTTAAGCAAAATAAATATTTATTGTTCACTAAAAACCCTGTCTAAATCTTTATGACTTGTATGCAGTCTTACAGGGATGGCAAATGAATGATTCTACGACGTATACAACTACATCATTTTGAGAGGCAGGACAGACTAACTTTTGCTTTTCGTTTTCCTAGGACTTGTACAAATTTCGAATATAATTTCTAAAGTACTTAACTATCCACACACAACCAATATTCTTTGTTATAAAGAGTCGAAAGAGCTGCAACTTTCAGAGGCGGATCCAGGATTTTGTTCAGGGAGGGGTGCAGGGTACAAAGTCAGGTAGGAGTGCAACCCTCAGAATCAAAGAAATATCAAAGAAACATCAATTCATATAGGTATCTTCAAAATAGGGGGACAAAGTTTCTCTGAGGGGGGGGGGGGGGGTGCACACCCCCTGCACCCCTCCCCTGGATTCACCCCTGACTTTGTTCAACAAAGAAAATTTGTTGTTCAAGTGGTAATACGAGCTATATTTGCAACATTGTTGCAGGACCAGCTGTACAAGTTTTTTTGCCTGGCATAGTTTCACTTGCAGCTCGCGAAAAACAAGTAAAAAAACTGAATACAAAATATTGAATATACGATGGCATAAAAGTATGAGAAGAACGTTTGACTATAAATTAGCTACCACTAAAATCTTTGTCTAGCATTTTGTACACATCTAGTTTCTGTATTTTTTATAAACTCAGAAACAAGCTACTTTATGAACTCTTTATCATCCCACCTTTTGTCAGTCTAGTAGATGAGAGGAACGATCCTATAGGGAACTCTTCTGCAGTACTCCTCGTAACTTTTGCCATATTTCTTGATGCATAAGGCTTCGACTCGTTGTTGGCGGTGGAACAGCAGGCAGATCAGGTAGATGGGGTAAAACCATGGAATCAGGTGAGAAAATCCTGGAAAATTGATAAATATTGCTTATTTAGAAAATGATTGATTTTATGGAACTCCCTAGCACACAGCTTAGAACATACACTTATGCTGAGCTTGTCAACTTATCTTGCAAAGGCATGTTGCAACTTGTAGTCGAGTGTAACATGGAATTTCATCAAACACCACCACCATCACCATCAACAACAATTACTGACAACAGCAGCAGCAAGCTTGACAACGTATCTTGTGAAGGTGGTCAAACACCACCACCACTATCACCATTAAAACAACAGCAACAACAGTTACTATTACTACAGCAGCAGCAGCTCCTGTTATTACAATAACAATACAATGCACTGACCTACCACCTACCATATGCTGCAAAGGTGACTACAACCACCCACAACTATTGCTACTGGTACCAATACCAAGAATACAATTTCCAGGAAATGTGACAACACTTACCACAGGTTAGAGACCAGGACACAGCCATCAGAATGTCACCAAGGTAGTTGGGATGGCGAACCAGCCTCCACCAACCAAATACCATCAGCCTTCTTCCACTTGCTGTCAGGATTGTTTCCTTTTCTACAAGAAAAAGCAGCAAAAATGACTTCAATACTTGTAGACAGATATTCCAGGCAGTCTTGTGCGAAAATCTAAAGGTAATGAGATCATCTCAAAAATGAAGTGGTGCCTTCTCTAACTACAATAATTTCCCTCCCACCCCCCGAAAGTAGAGGGGAACTGAGCATAAGAAGTTTCTGTAGCCTACCGTACAGTATGTCTTAATTTCTAGAAAGGTGTTTTAGAAGATATCAGTTCCACATACCTTGGAAATCAGGATCATTTGGTTGCAGCTTGAAGAAGTCTTTCTGCAGGTTGGAACCACGGAAAATGACAAAGCCAACAGCTGAGAGATTTGGGAAAGAAATGATTTATTTTATAATCAACCAATAATAATGCAATTTTAAGTCCTCTTATTCAGATAGTGGTTAGCATTCTCTCTGAGCCAACCAACTTATGAAAATGAATGTACTTTCACAGTTAAAATATAACATTTTCCCATCAACTAAATGCTTTCAAAATCAATTTTACAAGTCATGTTTTACACTGAAGGATTTTAAAGAAAGTCTTTGATGTGCACACAAAGAAAAAACAATTCAGTATATTCTTTTAAAAACGTTTTCCCTATTGTATTGTGTTACCTTTGAGAATAATGATAGCAATGATGAATGGCCAAGCAATATACACTTGATGATCAGCAAGATATTTTGCTTGAAGAGAGAACATGAACGGCACAAAAACGATGTTCCCAAAGGATAACATGAACCCAAAGCCTTCATGAACAATGTCGATGGTCGTCAAGATAGAAGCCTAAAAAAATATTGAGTTAAAAAAAATTAAGATTTGATTTTTTGGTTCAACTTAATCTCTAAAGTTCTCTAAAGCAACTGCCGCATCCTACAATTTTTCATGTTCTGGCTAACCCATCTTAGATATTTCTTATAAAGTGTAACCCAAAATCAACATTGCAGTTTGTCATGCCAGAAAGAATGTATTGTGCTAAAAATTCATAAGTTTGGACATTTTCATGCAGCATTGTTGAACATAAATACTGTAGTAGTAGCCTCCTATGCAGCTGCTGTTAAGGTCATACATACCCTAACAGTGGCTGCTTAGGAAACTTATACAGTAGTGACTGGCATGACAAATGCTGCAATCTTTCAGTGCAAAATGAAATTTTAAGAGTGGCTTACAAGGAGGCAAAAGATAAAAAAAATTTGAAACAGTTTTATCTTAGGCTGCTCAGTAGATACAAGATAGCTGTAATCCCTAGTTTGACGACTGATTTGAATGGTATTCCCTCAGAAGAGAGGGAGGTTGAGAGGGTCTGAACAGAACATTCATGCTATGCTACAAAAATGTTGGTGAAAGCATGTTCTTGTCTTTAAGGTAGGGTCAGGGTTTTGGGATCCCAGTAGCACATCCTAATCACTGAACCACCCCTAATCACTGAACCATTCCTAATCACTGAACCACCCCTGTTGCTAATCACTGAACCACCCCTAATAGGGTATGGAAGAGAGGACATGCAGAACACCCATTGTTAATGTCAACATTTACCTCGAATAGCAGGGCATCCAAAACATAGACAAGCTGGAAAATACAGACCATGATCATAGCTGGTGATACAGCACCAAAATTGTTGTATTCCTGACTGGCCATACAAAAGTTGATGATCATCTGTCAATTACAAATATACAATGTCATCACAAAAATACACTTAAGTAAAAAATCAAAAAAAAAAAAAAAAAAATTAGTACTTTAATAATTTGATATTCAAATTTTTCATCTTTTAATTTTATTAGCAAGTATTACCACTGCTTTCATTGCTACACCTTGATCAAGACAACAGTCACGACAGGCAAGTTGTATTTGACCGGTCAAGTACCAAATTTGGCTGGACATTGACCAGCCAAATTTTGAACCCTGAACCCAATAAACATATCATTATAATCATCAGTACCTACCCAACCAATAAGCCCAGGTCTCATTTCAAAAAAGAATTTCAGGTCAAAGCTGCCGATCCTTGGGTTGAGTTGATGTCCAACAAAGAAGTCATACAGAACATTACCTGGACAACAAAAATACGGGTAACTAATGTTAGCTTACTGATAATAGCTCAATAAAATTATTACATGTATACAGTACATGTATAGTTGAGAGTGTAAAATATTTAGTTCCAGAAAACATCCATACTTCTACCATGGAAAGGGATAGGAATTTCCAAGGATTGGGGAGGGTCTGAGGAGGGTATATTGTGTAGAAGTTTTCAGAACTAGCCTGAGTATCAGGCCTTGGAGAGCCTGATACTCGGGCTATTCCAGAAAATATCCATAACTCCCTGGGTAGGGATAATGGAGTTTCCAAGGAGTGGGGAGGACCTGCAGAGGCCATATGTGCTGCAGCCAAGCTATATCATATACTGTATTCTAATCTAACTACCTGTGTTTCCAGTGGAAGAAAGTCCAGTTCCTTCCATCCTGGCCTTGATGTACACAATTACAGCGATCAGAGTGGAAGCTATGATAGCTGATGTTATGAGAGCAGGGTACTTGTCGTACACATAGGTGAAGGGGACGTTCTTGCTTTTAGCATAGAAGAAACAAGCAATAACGAAAACAAGAGCTATGAACCCTAAAAAAATATAAATTCAAAAAGGTGAGTAGAGAGTAGCATACAAATTTTCACTTCAATCGACTCCTAAACTCTATGCCATATATAAGTGGAGTCATTTCTTGACACTCTTCCCTGCTTTGAGGACTTTTTCTAGGTTTAAAGGAAGAGACATTTAGGAAAGAATTAAGGAAGTAGAGAAAATTTGAAAGTAGAACTTAAAAACAGATGCAGCAGATGGTGGTCCAAGAATTTTTGTGGTTTTTCCCCTACCATTGATCCTGTAGTTCAGCCTGGTTCCATCAGGCAAAGCAGCACCTTGAGCAATCTAGTAACAATGAAAAAATACAAAAGAACCATTAGAATGCTTTTCAAAATTTTAAAGTCAGAACACGTGGAGATAATATGTTACCAACACGCACAATGAAGGCAAATTGATAGTAATGTTTTTAGAATTTTTACAAAACATTAAAATATTCTCTATATTCTTACCCTTCCAATTGGAATAGCATACAGGATAGCTTGAACCACGATCCATGCAACAACTATTAAGCTGCCTTCGTTGAAATACGCTTCCCATGTTTTTGGTAACTTCACCTTCTTATAGTCCCTGAAGGTGCAAGAGCTGTTCTTGCCGTTACAGATGAAATAGAAACCATAGACTAAAGCTGGTAACGCTATCATGAAGAAGAATACTCCCAAAGGCCCTCCAAACTCGTACTCTGGTCTTCTAGAGGAAGACCTGCGTGATTTTTCTTTCATATCTTCTTCAAGTTTCTTTACGTCAAACAAAGCTTCCTTCTCCTCTTTTACCAAATTTTTAGTAACTGATCTTGTAAGGCGAGTATAAGTCGTAGTTTCCTGTTCCACATGGCTTGACCTTGTTTGCTTGACCTGTGAAGTTTTGACTGAAATTTCTTCAGCTTTTTTTTCTTCTTTTACCTTTTTGGTTTCCATTTCTACTTCTTCAGTCTTCTGCTTTCTTGGTCGACCAGGAGATCGTCCGCGGCGTGGGCTTTCGCTTGTTGATCGTTTTTTAGGAGTGCTTTTTTTTCTAGCTGGCGAACGAGATCGAGATCTCTTCCGAGCAGGGGATCTGCTTCTTCCTCTTCTAGCAGGAGAAGAAGATCGGGAACGAAAATAGCCTTGTCTCTAAAAATACAAAGAAACAATCGACGAACAGTCAGCTCCTCCAAAAGATAATTAGATTAGCATAACGTCAGGAAAACTAGCAAAATCTTTCCTTTGGTTACTTGTTAAATCTCTGGTTTTCCGAGGTATAAGCTTAATCTGTTACAAAACGATATTTTAAAGACTTAAAAGGGGATATTTTAATGAACATTTAATTCGTTTTAGCCCAAAATTCCGCCATGTAAGCTGAAGCTAATTCTCATGTTCATAATACGAGGATATCGATATTGCACGGTAGAGAAAGTATAAAACAAAACACAGATAGTTGAAATTCCTTAGCTGGACAGAACCAAAACATCTAAGACAAATTAAACATAACTTTTTCCCCTAAAATACTCACATATACATCCGTTTTATCGACCTCTATACTCGTTCCATCTTTGAAAGTGACCCTGTATTCAGAATCAAGTATTTCGTCGACTGTCGCCTCAAAATATTTGGGGCTCCCAGGCCATTTGGCGAACACAGTCTCTCCGACACCAAAATTCCTTCGAGTGTTAACCATTTTATTTTAGGGACTTTCGACGTGAGGTAAAAATGATGAATCTAGTGGGAAATCTAAAGAGGTAGTCCTCGTATTTCCTTCATAGATCTTTCTTTTACGTTGATGAGATCGTGGCTTCAGATCAACCGTCGTTTTCGAAAAGAGCGGGACGCGATCTGATTGGCTGAAAAATATTTTTTACGCTTCGTGATTGGTTCGTTTGAATTTATTGGTTACCAATCTCTCACGGTAGTCTAGCCACAGCATTATCCACCTAGTTTCACCTAGTTATGGTATCAGAAACGGCCACAAAGGTAACAATATAACAATAGAGGCGATGTTCGAGGGCATAAATGTGTTTTTGGCCCGACTCAGGCTCATTTTAGCCCGAGCGAAGCGAGGGTTAAAATGAGCACTGAGAAGGGCCAAAAACATATTTATGCCAGAGAACATCGCCTCTATTACTATTATTATAACTTTTTAGGGCATTTACAAAAGGAATAAACGACTACATATTTTGAAAAATACGACATCACGTCTTATTGGCTGATGGCAGCGGGCTAAAATCTATTTTAGCCCGCTGATTTTCGTATTTTAGCCCGCAAAATGCGCCACAATGCCCTATAAAGTTATAATAATATGAATTAATTTCCAGCCATATCGACAGAAATCCTACCCTGCTATGGTTGCCGGAGCGTAGCAATATTCAATAGTTTAACTCTATATTCAACAAATGATGTGAAATTCAATAACTCAAACTATTCTGTTCAATGCTTTGACTTTGCTTTAAATTCAAAATGAATTTTGATTTTAAAAACCTTTAAATTTACTTTTCCCTCCGCTATTTCATTCAGTAAATCGTCTTTTATTCAACAATTCAAATTTTTATTCAACAATTTCTGCAATCATTGGGGTCAGCGGACTATTTCTGTCCAGCTAAGTCCAGCTAAAGAAGCCACGTACTTGATCGCAAGTTTTCAATAATGCCTTTAGGGATCGATAGAGGGACGACCAGGTCTCCCACTGTGATTCATAGCTAGTGTCCCAAAATCTGGTAAACTTACGGTATTCCTCAGCATCCCAACGAGTTTTTGGACCCAGAACATGTGAATTTGGTTGAACAAATCACTGAGTTCTAGTAAAATCGAACTAACATCCGACGTGTCGACGTCGCCAGTATAAAGATCTGATAAAGATCGGAGGATGGAAACGGCTATTTCCAATCGATTTAACAAAAGAGCTGCATCATGATAAGCTAAATCGTTATCATGTAATTGAGTTTCAACCTCGGATAGTACATATTCCATGGAGGTAAATACTTCTTGCCATTCTGAGCAGTCTGGATGCAGGGAAGTCGCCATTTTTTCCACAGCTACCCAATCTCGTACCCAGAGCCCGCGTTTCTCCTGGCCAGCGCCGAAAAACGAGAGACTCTGGGGAAACGGAATTTTTTGAGGTTTTTGATTGGTTCTCTAATAAACAATAGAGAAACCGGAAATGAGCGGACTGAAGTACTTTCATTGGATAACCGGAAAAGGACTTTCCCTGACATAATAATAAAAATTTTACGGAATATCTAGGGACTTCTGCTCTCAATTAGCTTTTTTTAAATAAAGTATAATTTATATTATAGCTTAAGGATTGATTAATTTATTTTAGTCTTGCATAAGAGTTAAATACAATAAATTCAGCTCTTAAATCCGAAGTTGTTTGCGTTCACGTTCGAACTTGCCTTGGCGCGAAAGTTTAGTACGTCCAAGAAACACATACTTGTAAACATGAAGTGCCGAAGCTGCAAGAAATATTTTTAATCTGTTCTTCCTTTAAAGCATTTAATGGCGATATAACCAAAATTACACTATTTTCAGCACAATTATCCAAGCGATCAAAAGCGTGAGGCAGAAGCTGGAAAATTAAGGATTTGCCATATCCAGTCGGCAGTACTGCAATCGTGTCATTTCCCTTTAGAACTGATGTAATGCACTCTCGCTGTTCATTTTTTAAAGAGAATTTTATACTTCTTTTCTTCATTGAAAACGCTATCGCTGCGTCAAAATCTCGAGCAAGATCTTTGGACGCCATCTTTAAATTATGCTTAAACGCATGCGCATTAAGAGAACCGGTTATCCAAAATCAGATAAAAAAATTCCGTTTCCCCAGAGTCTCTCGTTTTTCGGCGCTGGCCAGGAGAAACGCGGGCTCTGGGTACGAGATTGGCTACCCCGAATGAATTTTTATTGTTAACCGCTGACCTCAAGGACTGCAGAAATCATTGAATATCAAAACGGTCTTATTGAATTGAATATAAAAAATATTGAATAAATATACCATTTTCAATATGTAATTTGTTGGATATTTCAAAACCAGTGCGTATACACAAAAAGAATCTGTTTTCAGAATATAACTCAAGGCTGTATTGAATATTATAACAGTTATTGAATATTGCAACGCTCCGGCAACCATACCCTGCGGTCCAGAGGTTTTTTATTCTCAGTACAGGAATCCTGCATGAATTATTAATGAAATTTTGAAGGCTAAGATCAAGCTTTAGGGAAGAGTGGTTGCTCCCCTCTCTATGCCACCGGGAGGGGCTGAGGGCCATAGACCCCCACTTTTTGCTAAATATCTCCACTAAATTTTCAAGTCTTATCACCCATTCCCAATCTAAGTCCCCCACTTTTTAGGGTGAATTTTGAATTGATAAATTTTGATCAGGTTAGTTTCCGTAAAATGTACATTGCTGCTCCTATGATTGACACCTCGGTATGTGCCTGGTCCTTGTAAAAGTTCCTTCCAGAATTTTCTGCTTCTCTTCAATAACACATCTTGTCACTACTACTTACGAAAATCCTTCCACTTTCTTTTCTTGCATAAAATTAAAAAAAAGGAGTTACACCAATTTTTCATAATTTATGCAACCCAGATGACAAGCTATGATTCAAGTGTCTGGGCTTTTGGTTTCCATCAATCAAATTTTCAACAGTCTGAGCTAGTAAATGTTATCTGATATTGATGACAGCCAAAAACCGAGGCATCTGGGCTGTTTTGGTTGCATACGGTAATTATGAAAATGGGTGTAAAGTATTTGAAAAAGAATTTGAAGGAGATTTTGGTAGTAGTGGTGGTATCAAGATGTAAAGAAGAATGGTCATAAAATTATATCACACAACATGTTAGTTGTTAAGTTTTATTATCACTAATTACTATAATACATTAAACACAAATGCATAACACAGATACTAAGCCAATGTATAGCCTCTATAGATACCAAACCCATGCCCACCCCCCACCCCCTCAGTGGGAATGAACATATGAAGGGTAAATTAAGTATCTATTATTATTGCAACCTGATCTATAACTGCGAGTAATTTTACTTAAGATTAACATTACTATCAAAGAGTATTAAACTTAATTGCTAAATGCTTTCAATCCAAAATTAAAGTCAATATTTAACAGTTGCAGCAAATAAGTATGTTATATTATAATCTATGCCCATGTTCATACAACTTTAGTGCTCTATGTTGCTTATTTCAATCCAAAAGAACTACAGTTTGTGGTCATCATTCAATCCTTCCTCCTTCAATACCCATCTGACCATCTCCCATAAAAAGTAGGAGAGGAGAGAGCAAAGGTTACAATAACTAATAGCTTTTTGTGCATTTATCTGAAACCAGCAGATAAGAAAGCTGAACTGTTAGTTAAAAGAAGAGTTTGTAAATCATGTGCTTGGAAAAGAAATGGTTGTAGTTGTTGCGTGTTGAATGCGCATGCCTTTGTTCCTTTTGACCAGCACTAAAACAAAGGCAATGTGAAGAAAAGTTGATAAAAGTTTAGGAATTCCCTAATGGAAGGGAAAAGAAACTCCCTCCCAAGAGTGAAAAAATTTCACTTCTTAGCAAAATACTAAGCCTTTCCCCTCTGTCAATTTAGTATGTTATTGCATTCTCAATCCACAAACTGTGTTTTAAGGATGAAAACAATATAGAGTTCCTTGAATTGATGCCTAATTATAATCCTTGTATCAAGCAAATTTGGACTTAGAAGCACATGATACTGATGTATAATGCAAATGTAGCAGAAATTGAATTGGAAAAGAACCAACTTTTTACTTAGATATCAATGAAGATCCTTAATAATTAAGCTTGCAATGCTATGCTTAAAAAACAGTATGGTAAGTTATAGAGTAAACAGCTAAACGTTGATACTAAAGTTAAGCTAAACAGAGCTCTGTCCTCTTCCTGTCATATTATTCTGGCTTTAAAAACTACTCATTCATAGCCTTCAAAATTCTGTTCTAGGTTGAGTAATTAATCTTAAAATCTTGTAGAGTCAGGATCAAACTGCAGGTATCGAGTACTACATGTATGACAACACATTTGACTGTTTGACATTAATCTTAGATTCAGTAACAATACTAATTTGATTACAGTAACTTATTAATATAATTATTATTTATACCACATATGGCACTAAATTGCCTAAGAATTTATCTAACTTGAAGATGTCGAACGCCAAGCTTATTTTCATGAAAACTTCATGGTTATTTATATTCTGAGTTGTAAAGCATCCACTCTATTGCTGAGAGCGTTGAACCTATTTTGATAAGTTGAGCAGAAATGTTGATAAATCAGTTAGATTATAACAGTTTAAAATCTCTGCATGTTCATTCATTTAGACAAAATATGTCAGTTTTCTCTGGAAGTAAACCTGAAACTTATTACAAATCGTTTTATTACTTGTGACTTTTGAGTTTTAAAAGATGAGTACATAAAACAAATTGCTACACTGTGAGTGGTCATCTTTTACCTCCTCCATGGGCTAAAGGAGGAGGCAAAAGTAGACTACGCTCTCAGGGTACTGTCTTGCTTGATCATCAATCAGTTTCAGCATCATGCAAACTTGGCTGTTTTCAGCTGACATTGTGATTGATTTTTCTTTGCTAATCAAAAGTGCAAGAAGGTTAACGGCACAGAACCAAAAACTTCAATGTATAGTCAGAATCTCAAAGTAAAAATTATATTAAAAAATTTCACATAAAGAATCTTTCTTAAAGCTTCAATATTTATTGCCAGAGAAAACTGTGAGAACATTTCTTTTCATTTCCTTAATTAAAAATCAAAAGCGTAAATTATACAAATGTTTTGCTTGAACTTTTTAACCCAATAAAACTTTGATGGACAATAAACATTTTCGATTATACCAAACAATAATTACTCTGAAGTGTTGTCCACACTAAACTAGTTAGAAAAGTCTAAAACATGGCACAATTGAGGGTTGAAATACCCTTTAAATGTCTTTTTTTTCTTCCAGATTGGATTGAGACTGGAGTTTCAATATTGTCTTGTTGTTTCATTGTTGTCACAATTCATAATTTCAATGTACCGGTAGGTCATATGGATATTGATGTATGTGAAAGCCTACACGATCTTTGAGACCTCTCTTCTGACGGCTAAAAGAGAATGAAAGGGAGATGGTAAGCAGATAGAAAATGGGATAATGATATTCGTGATGGGTGGGACTTTGTATGTCGATTAATACTCAGCTCACTTTTGGCTGATCATTGGTGGACACTTGGTCAACACTTTGTACACAATTTGCTAACACAGTATATATCACATGATTACCATGGGACAGCATCATCATTCATCATGTTTATGATCACCATGATCATCATCATCATCATCAATCATCTTCATCATCAAATGTCATCAAATGTCTTCATGAAAATCATCATCAACCATCATCATCACAGTCATCAACATTGACCATCACAGTCATCAACATTGACCATCAACAACATAATAATCAATCATAATCATCATGATCATCTATATGAATAACTCAAAATTATTCATATTAGGACAACACTAGGCCCTTACCCTCAACAATTTCTTCTTTGTATGCTTCCAGCTCTTGTCTAAAAGCTATTATAAGTTCCTACAAGACAAATGCCAGCCAGTATTAGCATCAATGGTAACAACGAAGGTAACCAGTTTGTCAGTTTTCATTCCTCTTACCGATTTCAATTCCTCCAGCTGTTCATTTGTTATATTTGAGTCACCTTTACTACTGCTGCTTGTACTGTTAAACCGGCTGCTTAAAACAACAAGCATCGTATAAATTTATCAAATACAGACTGTAATTTTTCAGTTTCAAGGAGGTTTTGGTAGCTAAGGTGTTGTAGAGAAAATAAGGGGTATTCTTGGTTTGCATGTGATGTCATAGTGATGTTTGGGTTGGTGGGTGAGGTTTGTGAAGAGTTCTAGGTTTGTATGTGATGTCATAGTGATGTTTGGGTTGGTGGGTGAGGTTTGTGAAGAGTTCTATGTTTGCATGTGATGTCATAGTGATGTTTTGGTTGGTGGGTGAGGTTTGTGAAGAGTTCTATGTTTGCATGTGATGTCATAGTATTTTTTGGATGGTTTGGTGAGGTGTGTAAGAATCTTAGAAAGGCATTCTAGGTTTACATGTGACGTCATGGTGACATTATGCTTGGGCTGGTGGGTTAGGTGTAGTGGAGTGAAAGAGTCAGAGGAAGATTTCTTTACTTACACATGACATCATGGTGGTCATATTGTTGCACAGTTAACAAAATAATTTCTTAATAACTTCTACCATTAGGTAAACATCAAACATGACTGCCATGCATTTGTAATTACATTCCCAAAGGAACAGATGGAAAACATTTTTTGTTTAACTCTTTGGAGGCAGAATGCAATATCATTCACATTTTATCAAAGACAGTAACATAAAAAATGTCAAAAGTCAAAAAATTAAAAATTTTAAACTAGTCATGTGTAGAATAATTCTAATAATGTCTTGATATAGATAATGGATAAATGTTTGAGTTCAGTACCTTTCAGTCTTATTCATTTTGGCTGGAGCTGGGAAGTTTGTTTTATTTGTGTTACTAGAGAAAGATGGTGGGTTACTGGGTGTTGTTGATCGAACCGCTGTAACATAAAAAAACAAACAAAGTTAATTTAATAATAAAGTTTATGAAAACTAAATTATGTGTTCTCAGCTTTTCAATGCCTTTACAGCTAAATATTGTTGATAATGGAACTTATCAGCTTGGCTGTAGCATTTTGCCAATTTGGACTACATTATCCCTATATTCCAATATTCCCATCTGGGGCTCAGAATTTTTCTGAGTCCATTCAGTATGGTAAGATCACATATGCATTTCAAATATCCTAAAGTAAGGATTCTTTTGAGTTGCATACATCAGTGTATCTTCTCAAATGTTAACAAAGAAACAACACTCAAGGGAATGGCATGCTAAGAAACAGATCAAAATTACACCCAAGTTGGAAGTCCTATTTGAAGTTAACATAAACACACATGAAATACAAACACAAAGAAAAGAAGAACTATGGCTTCACTAAAGTCGAAATTAAAGATTTTGGATAAATTGCTGTGAATAACTAAGTTAAAAAATAAAAGGACTACGTACAAGGGAAGGATCTTTCTTCTTGATTTACCTTTAAAAGACATCAAAAAATATTAGCAAGGTTGAAAATAATGAAGAATGAATGTTAGAGCACAAAAATTGTAGTTCATGTAGGAATGAATTCCCTATTGTCTGCAGGAGATAACAGAACTCTGTAGAAGATTCCTCTATAGTGATGGAGGTCATGGGTTCAAATGACAGATGTTAGATTATTAAGGGTCTTAAATGACTGGGGAGAAGATGCCGCATAATGATTATACATGCTAATGGTTAACCATGAGTTTATCAGTTATCAATTTGACATTTTTACAGCTATCATGTCAGTAGAATCAACAAAATGTTCCATATAATACAGTAGGGTCCCATTATCTTGAACCCTAGATATCTCGAACTTTCTCTTAACTTATCTTAAACTTCAGACCAGGTCTCATGGATTAGTCTAAGTGGAATAGTCTAAGTGGAATACAATGGAGCCGGTTTAATAAGGGCCCCAAAGGGACAGGCCTAAGTGGTCGTATAATCTGGGTGTCAGTATTAAGTGGGTAAATTTGATAGAAAATGTGTTTCATTGGAACCTACAAAACTGTCCGTAATAACTGGGTTTCACCCTGGATATCTCGAAACCCTGTTATTTCTAACATTTTCCCAGGTCCCAGGAAGTTTGAGATAATAAGACTCCACTGTATTATCTTTTTTCCAGAAGGTACATGTACATTAATATGGGTGAAACTACTAAGTGTTGATAGCTAAAAATTATTCCCTAAGTATAAGAGTCTATATCAATGTATGACATGACTTACCGGTACTACTGGTCCATTAGTGCTTGGTTTGTCATCTGTTTTTGCACGTCTAAAATGAATAATAGTAAAAGTAATGATTATGTAAAATCAATGCTTATCTAAGGTTACACTATTCAAGCAGTTTTCCTCCCTCCGCAAAAATCAACTTCTAAATTCCAATTGGAATGCAGTGGAAGAAGAGCCACTCGGTGGAATCCACTGTTAATTTTCATTCATTTATTTTTTATTTACCTTGCAGCTAATTTCTTTTGCATTTCAGCCATCATATCCATGCCACCTACACCTGAGTTATTTCCTCTGACAGAACCAGATCTCTCTGTTCTCATTCCACCATCACCAGAATCTCCCTGTAAGATATTATTAGCACAGTATTAGAAAATATCCAATGTAAAAAAGTTTTCCTTCGAAGGTTCAGACACCCCATTTGGGGTTTGGCAGTTGAACCCCCCTTAAACAACATTCCAAATGCCTTAGCATTTGTACCTGCTATCATCATCACTCTCAATATCTATTATTTATTATCACCACCATCATCATCTACATCATCCCTATCATCATCATCACATCATCATCATCACCACCATCACATCATCATCATCACCACCATCACATCTACATCATCCCTATCATCATTATCATCACCACATCATCATCATGATCACCATCCCCATCATCATCACCATCCCCATCATCATCACCATCCCCATCATCATCACTATCATCATCATCACCATCATCATCACCACATCACAATCATCATCACCATCACCACATCATCATCCCTATCATCATCATCACCATCACCGTCATCACTATCATCCCCATCACCATCATCACCACATCATCATCATCACTGTCATCACTATCATCCCCATCACCATCATCACCACATCATCATCATCACTGTCATCACAACCATCATCATCATCATCATCACTGTCATCATCACTGTCATCATCACTGTCATCATCATCATCATCACTGTCATCACAACCATCATCATCATCACTGTCATCACAACCATCATCATCATCATCATCATCATCATCACCACCGTCATCATCACCACATCATCATCATCATCATCACTCTCATCACTATCATGAATAAGATACATGCACAAATAACAAGGGAATATATTTACTACCTCACTCACCTTGGAGGATTTTCGTAACTTTGCAGCGGCAATCTGATCAGCCAATGTGCCTCCTCCACCACCAGAACTAGGAGCCGGAGGTGCAGGTGGTGGTGGCGGTGGAGCAGGAGCACCAATACCAGGAACAGGAGGAGGCTGAGGAGCAGCAGGAGCTGATGGGGCTGGAGGAGCAGGGGGTGGTGTTGGGGCAGGTGGTGCTGCCGCTATTTACAAGCACAGAACAATTATTAGCCAAGGTATTTAAAAGATATAATTTATTCTTATATTTGTATATATATATATATATATACTTCCTGCCGGGGTGTGTGTTGTCAGAATGAGTTTAGTACATATTGATATAAATTTTGTTCTGTTTTTAATATCTATTTTTGCTTGCTATGAATATCTATCATAATTAATATTAATTCATAATTATCAATAAATAACCTATTCAAGTGTCTTGTAGAACATATAGAGCACAATGACTTTCAAAATAATACTGCTACACTTGCTAACAGTCTTGTTCTATATAAAATACTCTCAGCTCTCGTTTTACCACCACTTATTCGCACCACAAGCTCAATCATATATACCTTAAATGTATAGAAACTGGCCCAAATGCCACAACTTAAAGCAATAGTCCCCTTTGACCACAGTCCATGAGCCATCTTGAAAGGTAGCCATGCCTTTGCATTGAAGCTAGACGAACAGTGAGCTTGCAATGAGAGACGTGTGAATAATTTTCCAAGATATTGAAAAAAAGTTCTCTATCATTGCAAGCTCACTGTTTGTCTCACTTTGATGCAAAGGCACAGCTACCTTTCAAGATGGCGCAGGGAATTGTGAAGGGGACTATTGCTTGAAGACAATGGAGTGTAACTTTGATATTTGCAATTGTTACTAAATAAATAATCCAACAAAAAAAAGGAGTTCTGGAAGTGATAACACATGACAATGCTTCAATGCGGTAATGCAAATAGCCTATATTTTAATGTTAAACATGGACTAGAATACTCCTGTCACAAAAATTATACTAATAATGACTGTCGCAACTCTTCAGAATGTTGTTTGTTAGTCAAGTTTCTTGTCATAATAATATTACAATTCACAAGTTCTAAGAATATATTTCGATATTAGATTTTCATAGATATATTTTTATTGAAGATTAACCATCAATCATACTCTTGTTCACCTCAGTAACTGGGTCTTACTATCTCTCATGACCAGGGGATATAGAATGGTCGAATAAAGACATCAATACAAATAACTACATAGAGTTATCCTCATTAACCCGTGAAATAAAGTGTACTTATTAAAGTGTAATAGCCAAAAACAACACAAAGAAAACAAAAGAATCAGAGTGAAGTATAAAAGAAAAAGTTGATTTCACGGGTTTATGAGAACTGCTCTAAAACCACATCAGAAAACAAAAGAACCTTATAGCATTCAAACTTAATAATAGAACAAATTATTCATAAAAACCAAAATAAAATAATAAGTAAAATAATAAGAAATGAAAGTAAGAAATTATTAAGTTTTAAGTCAGAATTAACTGATTCAAATTTGGTAGGTAATTATAACCAGAGTATTTTTGGAAGATAATCTGATTCAACAGTTGTCTACAATAAAGTGAAACATCTGGTCTAAACCACACTAGCACCAACAAAAGAATAATAGTTATATCAGTTTAATTCACATTTACATTTTAATTTATAAAGAAAATGAAATCAATTCACCATAAAATGATTATTCTATATTTTACAGTAACACAAGATGTGAACAAACGCTGAAAAGCTAGAACTACAGTAATCCTTAGAACTGGAAAAACGTGAAAGAAAACTCAATGCTGAAAAGTTGAAAAAAATTTCTTAAGATAAAAAATTATGAAATAATAAACAATTTGTCAGGAAAACAAAAGAAATTATCATTGAAAATATAAATCAGTGATGTACATGGGGAACAATTTCAAACAGGGGAATTATTTCCGCCTAGCTCAAAACAGGAAAAGACGAACCAAAATAATTATGGAAATTAACTGAAAAATTGTCATAATTCTTACGTACTCAGCCTGTTGTAGTCCATTCCACAATATGGGCACTGCTCTTTGAACTTTGGATAATGCCGCAGAGACCTATTCCAATTGTGTTTAGCCGAAATAGGTCTTACAAATGTAGAAACTGTGTTTCGTCGTCCCAAACTCATAATAAAATTTTGTTTTTAACAAAAAAAGGCCAAACAATCTGGGTCCTCTTAAAGACGTAGTTTCAATATTTTAAAGAGGAAGTTATAGCTCTTCTGAGAGAAGGGCTGATTGGATGTGAGGTGGTTGGTATTAGCATAAACACTCATGAAATATCGTGCTACAATAACAAAAATGTATAGGGAGGATATTGTTTCCTTATTACCACAGCTATTTCCTTGCGTTAGAGGTTTCATTTTTAGTTTAGAGCTGATTCATTATTTCAACTGGCAAAAAAATTTCAAAACTAGGACTTTGATTTTGGAATTTTAAGTAACATCTTTTTTTAGTTTTAGCACGAAAATTTTTTAAACTGGAGTGGTTTTACCTAGCGCATGAAATAGTTAGTAAAGTAAGAGAGGTTAGTAGATCTTATTTCCATTGTTTTCTTTTGTGTCTATTTGACAATTACACATTTACAAGTAATTTTTGTCTCAAATTGTTAAGTAAAAAACACAAATCTGTCTAGAATACAACTACTGTAATTAGTAAGAGTGGGTTTCTTTGACCTATGACACAGTATATATATAATAAACAAAAGTGAAATGAAAACAAAAGAAAACACTATGATTTGTATCTATCTATCAAATATCAGTAGCGTGAGGTCAGGTAGCGTGACGTCAGGTTGTCCGTAGGATATCAGTAGGTTAAGGGAGTGCTGTTGGCCAACAATCAACCGACAATATGGGGGTTGTAATGGTTGTATATTTGTTTATCACAAATTAAATAGAAGCACTCTTAATGAAGATAAAGTTAGCTATAGACGCCTATTATTCCAAATTAATGCAGCTGAACTTGGATGACAAAACAAGAGATTTTTACTCTCGTAAGAATTGAAATTTTCTGTACTCTGAATTGAGCTGCTTAATTGAAATTACTACAAGGGGTCTATAATTGTCGAAGAAATAGATAAGATCATTGTTACCTATTATGTCAAATGTAATTTTGATCAAAATATGAGATCATTTTTAGACAATTATTTGACTTCCTCTATCATGGGAAAAAGAAAATGATATTCCATTATCTGTAACAATAAGATTAATTGGTACAAGTATGTGAATGATGAGTACTGCAGGAACCATACTGCACACTAAAATGAGTTATAACAAGAGTCATTTAGAAGTCAAAAGCAGGTAATAGAAAGAGGTTCAAAAATGATGAAGCCAATTTACTTCTTTTTGATCTAGCATTAGATTGCTTATTGCTAATACTTCACCCTTAAATTTCATTCTTATAATCTATAGAGTGTAAACAATAAAGCCATGAAACATTTTCCTAAATTTACCCATAACTACATAATGTTATGGAATTATGAATTTCAAAGAGAGTAGAAAATATTGCCAGCAATGTGTAATAGTAAACAAGATTTGAAACTTCTTAACTCTGATAATTGTCAATATTAATGTTTCATGGAATTAGTGTCTGCATGCAATATTTTACTATTTTAAGTACAAATCAGGATACAGTTAATAATCGATTATACACAATGACTATGACTACATGTACTTACATTGAGTAGGAGAAGTTGGTCCAACCGACGATGCTACAGACAACTGACTCGACTGTAAAATAAAATAACATTTCAGGATTAATTTAATCTTTCAATTAGAAAATCCTTGAGAAAAATGTCAGGCATTTGTACTTAAATTTTAAGGGAAAACACATTCTCTGATACTATATTTCTAGCAATTATAACATAATGAAATAATGGAATAATGAAATAATGGAATAATGAAGTCAAAATGATTGAATGCATGAATGAATAAGGAAATTAAATAAATAAAAATTGTGGTACAGTAGAAACAACCCGTGTACTTGGAACTTATTATTTCATTGCCTAAAGAAAGCTTGATATAATTTTGTAATTACATTCTTTCCTCTTGGAATTATAATAGACTAAACTCTCTCTAATCCAAGTCTCCAACAATGATCCTTTCTTGTGGTTTAGATTAGAATTTACCTACAGTACAAGCTCAAAGCACGAATGTTTTGTTGAAGAGTTAAGGATTCTTCCAGGAGGAAAAGATTGTAATCAAGCATGTTAAAAATCTACTTGAACTTTCGCTAAATATGTAGCACATCTCTCAACGAGATCTGCTTATCAATCTCACATTTCCACATGGCTATCATGATGGGATTTCAAAACTATTAAGTCCTAAACACTCAATCCAATACATAAATATTGAACTCTTTTTTGAACATTTTCCTACCATAGAAATAGGCGTAGAGGTAAAGGAAGACATCTCTTCGAGACAATAATTAACTAATATGTATTCCTAAGTTAAGAAAGTTAGAGAAAGAACTAGAAAACATCTGTGAATGAAAAAAGTAATCTGACTAAGGGGTAATACTACTGGGTGAACAATTAATTCAGTGTTATCCGCCAAAATCATTGTAAAGGGTTTGTCATCTGTAACCTCCAGAGGGCACATTCTAGGCATTCCAGAAAGCCTCAAATGATTGAACCAAATTAAAAAACAGATTGATGGGAAATAAACTAATAAATATGTCAATATTGTTTTGTTTTTGTGATATTAGAATGCAAACAATATACCTGTGAAACATTAGTTATACTAAATAGTACGATTTTATGCAAATTCTATTGTTTTCTATTGTTTAATTATTTCACAGATGTACTGTTTGCACAGCTCTATAATATGTATAATCTAAACAAAACAGAGGGCAGGGAATGTTAGTAAACTGTAAACTGCAGGCATCTCTGAGGTCTTATAACAATGTACAATAGATGGAAGTGATTTACAATGGTTTGTTGTTGAGGAATGTGAGTAACATTTGGGTGTGGGATAGTGGTTATTATAGATACAGGAAGGAGACTGATAAACAGAGACGTGGTTACCACTAAATAAGGATGGTGTGAGTAAGCATGTAGGTCATTAAGATGAGTCTAGAAATGTGTCCTGCTGAGAACAGGCCCTGGGGTGCCCTATTTCTATATTCCTTGGCCTTTGTCTGTCTAGCTTTCAGTCTTTTACCTTTCTATTTGCATCTGTCTGTCTGTCAGTTTGTTTCAAGTATCTGTTCTGACTCTCTGTCTGTCGGTCTATTTTTCTCTTTGTGTCTACCATTTGTGTCTGTCTGTCTGTCTTGTTGTGTTTGTTCTGTCAGTCTGTCTGTCTGAGTGTCTCTTGTGTCTGTTTTAACGGTCTGTCTGTCTCTTGTGTATGTTCTAAATGTCTGTCTGTCTCTTGTGCCTGTTCTAAGTAACTGTCTGTCTGTCTCTTGTGTCTGTTCTAAATGTCTGTCTGAGTGTCTCTTGTGCCTGTTCTAAATGTCTGTCTGTCTCTTGTGCCTGTTCTAACTGTTTTTCTGTCTGTCTGTCTGTCTCTTGTGCCTGTCCTAACAGTCTATTGTTCCAGCTTGTCTGTCTGTTATACTTGCACATCTCAAATGCCACCCCTTCTATACCATCTATACCAGTATTTAACTACTCACGCTGGGGCTTTCTGTTTCTGATCCCCCTCCAGATCCCTGTGTATCATACTGTGGTCTGTACTGTCTTTCTTGTGCTCCACCTGTTGCCACTCGACTTCTTGGATAGTTATCATGAGCATCATAATCAGTAGCTGGCCCGTTACTTACTGATTCCTGGTAATAATGGTCTCTTTGTTGATATGATTGTGGTGCTGCCGCTGAAGCTAAGAAATCAGAATTTTCCTGCTTTAGAACTCTTTTCTGTCTCAATGACACAGACAACTCACAATCTGACAACTTTTTTTCAAGTGTTATTGTTGACTCTCGTTAGAGTGGATAGCCTCAGGACCATTACTTGATGCCCATAGAAGTGGGCGTCTGCAATAGACCCCTTGCAACACGCCAGAATGCAGCTCAATTTGGAGGAAAAAACCATAGGTTCGAGTTTTCAGGAGATTGAAATTCTTTTGTTTTGTTCTCCAAATTGAATTGCTTTGACTTCACGTGAAAGGGTTCTATAGTGAGAGATAATTATTAGAATTAAATAGAGTGCTTTCCATTAGTTGGAACTGGCCGGCCAGACTGGTTCATTCAAAAAGAGAATTATGTTATTAAACAGAACTGTCCACCCAGATCAACCAATTCCTAAATTGAATGCACTATTCTGATGGCATGTATATTAAAACTTAGGGAAAAATCTTGAGAAAAAGGCCTTCTCAGTCTGGCCAGTCGGTTTCAACTAATAAAAAGTGCCCATAAAATCAAGGTGCCCACAAGGTGAGAGTTGGTGGTATGTTCTGTCCATTAAAGGAGTCACAAAAGTTGCCACATTGTTCTAACCTGGATTGGCACCCTCTTTAAGTGTCTCTAACGCTTCGCGTACAGCTTGACCAAACACTTCTGCATCATCTCGACTTTGGAAATTTAAGCCATAAACTTGTCGTTGGTCACGCCATTGGTGGAAGGTTGGAGTAGCTTCATTGTATTTTAGACCACGAGCCAGAGCACAATTTAAGACAACCTTTGAAGGAATTAACACAACCAAGTTAAATTGTTCTCATATGTTAACATAAGTTCCACTATTTCTTTTCAATATTCCCTTCATTCATTCTTTTCATTCACATAATAATTTCACTCATCCATTTTATTCATTCATTCACTTCCTCCATCCAATCCTTCATTTCTCCCAATCTTAATTGGATCAAGGTTTATCTAATGTGTGCCATTATTTCATTCATCCATTTTATTCATTTATTCATTCATTCACTTCCTCCATCCAATCCTTCATCTCTCCTAATCATGTGATCAAGGTTTATCTAATGTGTGCCATTATTTCATGCATCCATTTTTTCATTCATTTCTCACTCACACATTCACAGATTTATTCATTCAATTTTAATACATTTTTATATTTTCAGCAATGATTCAATAGACCTCTTTACTTTGGGAGTAATTTTTCCCATTTCAGACCATGTCATTCTCTTGAGAATAAGATTCTTTGTTTGAGTTGTATCCATATTCATCTGTCTTCTCAAAAACAAAGAAATAATACTCAAGGGAATGACACATGGTCTAAATTGGGAAAACATTATGCCCAAGCTAAAGATACATATCTAATACACAGAGGATTCAGTGATTTTTGAAGTAGGAGCCTCTCTTGACAAAATAATCAGCTGTGTCCAGCACTATATTACTATCAATGATATTCCACTTGATAGTGAAATAGCCGGGTGAGACGTAAGGTAGCTGGCAATCAACCCCCAGTAGCCACCTTCTATTTAAACTTCTGTCAACAATATTTACTTACAGCATGATCATTAACTTTTCGTCCCACTATTCTAAATGTGTTATTGACTGGGTGGTGGTAGACGTTAACTCTTGATAATCCCTGTGAACCCCCGGAGGGTTGCCATTGTTTTCTTTCATTGTCATACAGCATTACAGAAGCCCTTGCTTGGGCTACACTGTGTTCACTACAAGAAAAAAGATCATGGTATTAATCAGTAAATTCACAGTCAAGTGCGCATTATCAGCTTCTTTGGATACCAGCCACGCAGTAGCTGAAGGAACTACCGGCGCTAAATACAGTGAAGTGCAGTGTGGAGTGTGGAGCGTGGAGTGTGGAGTGTGGAGTGTGGAGTTTGGAGTGTGGAGTGTGGAGTGTGGAGTGTGAAGTGTGAAATGTGAAGTGTGAAGTGTGAAGTGTGAAGTGTGAAGTGAAGGGCCAATCAGCTTTAAGGATTTACTAATGGTATTTGTATAAAGTTTTGGTCTAGAATTTACAATATCATTGTTTGAAATTCGGGATTCTTCGAAGACAGAAAATATTTCTTATATCAACTTGGGATAAGTAGAACTCTTAAAACTGCATTTTTGATAGAAACATCACTCTTTTTCAAGAGTCAATATTGCAATATTGAGATTTGCAATATTGGTGTCAATTACTACCAGAATGGCTAGCAGCTGTCCGAAGGGAATAAATATTTGAATA
Organism: Anthopleura sola; assembly: GCA_023349425.1. Taxonomy (NCBI): domain Eukaryota; kingdom Metazoa; phylum Cnidaria; class Anthozoa; order Actiniaria; family Actiniidae; genus Anthopleura; species Anthopleura sola. The sequence goes on along the minus strand of JALHLI010000004.1, from coordinate 10,977,358 downwards.
AAAAGACAATTTGAAAAATATTTTCATTGATAACCTTCTAATTCACTGATCAAACCAATCCCCCACCCCTCCCCCAAAGAATAGATGACATAACAAGTGCCTTCAGGTCAGTCTAGACAGTGATCAATAAGGTAATTACGTTTTTTTGGGATGTAATTAGATGCGTTTAGTCCAATTACAACTCAACATGTGAGTGTTCTTTGCAATAGACATAACAACGAAAACTAAATAGGACTGACAGCTGAGAAAGGGTTCTTTGTTGGATGAGCCAAGTTCAATGTATTCTCGCAGCTAGTTTATGATCAATATCATTGTTAACAAACTATCTAATCTTTAAAATAAAAGTTTAGGATTCATTTGTCTGACAAAAAAGTAAACCTCCGCTCCCGCTAAGTATGGCTTTAGAACCCTTGCAGTAGGTCGGAATGCAGCTCAATTTGAAGGACAAAACAATAGGATCCAACAAGGGAAAAATTCCTAGCAATGTATGACATGCAAGGGGTCTGTAAGCATGTTACACAATTTGTTGTTTATTTCAATTTTTATAATTACGCTCACACCCATGTTCAAATGTCAATGTCAAGTTCAAATGTCAATGATGCTTTTGCTTCCATCAATCAAAGATGAACCTTTTATATTTTTGACTGGAGATAGTGAAAAACCAAATTCAAACTGACAGCCTACGAGAGCATGTGTAATATTGAAAATTGTAGTAATGCTCTTCTACTCAAGTATTTTCTTAGTAAACCCCAGTATTGCTACTATGATGAGGGTATACCATGGTCAATCAATCGATACTCAGTTGTTTTGCTAGCTACTAAAATAACGTTATAAGGAACATTTTATTATCATAGAATGTGTCAGAGAACAGGAAAACATTTTATTTAGAGATGAAAAATCATGATGATATTCATTGGATGAGCAGCATGGGATTATTTTAGTCTTATATGCTCAATAAAAACACTGAACATTATTTGTGTTTTACAGACTTCCATACCAATCAGCGATTCTCTCAAATTATCTCAATAAGAAATTTCTGATTCAAGCAGAAACGCATAAGGGGATTATTGGGGTTACCCCCTTATGAGTTTCTGAATGATGTAGCTACTGTTCTTATGCATTTATAATCATTTCTATTTTATCAAGGTCAACTCTTATTTGGATTAGTGGACCTACATTAATTTTTATCAAAGGACTAATTATAATATAATAATAATAATGATAATAATGAGTCATATTTAACTCCATTATAGTTGTAGACATGTGCGGAATAAACCTCTTAATAGCTTTGTATGCAAATTACCCATTTCAGACCGCAGGCTAAAGAGGTCTATTCAGAGATGGTAGAATAATGAATGAGAACTTGTACCACACTTGGGAATATACAATATGACTACTATCTAAAATAATAGAGTAACTTTGTTTATACACAAAACATTTAGAAATACATGCTCACTACAAAAATTTATGAAATTTTTTTTCCAAGTCAATTTTCAGTATTGCATGATCATATATTTCTTATTATATCATCATACGCTAATCATGTTTATCAAAAAATATGTATGTGTTACGTGTTTTACAGTCCATTGCTGATGGCCAGTTGGACTTTACGCATGATCTGTATTGTAAGACTTCTTTTATAGAGCTCAAAACTCTTGAAGTACAAAATTTGTTCTATGGTAAATCCATTTATCAGGACATTTACTATTATGATCATCCATCAAATAACTCCTGATAACCCTTACTACCATTTTCTAATATGTCAATCAATCGATTTCTAAAAATGGAAAAACAAATATACCTATATATAAAACTATACTAGCTATGTAAGACTTGTATTATAGTCTATAACTGTACTATAAGAAACATCTTGATAATCAAGATTTACTAAACAATCAAAATGCAATCTCTGACTTCTGTATGTGTAAGTTAATATTCAAAAAATTGACAAATAAAATTGCAATTATTAAAACTTTCTCAAGAATTATGGATTTTCAAATTAGTGTAAACAAAGAGGCTGCACTTTGACCTCATGATGACGTCCCCAATGAAAATCACGAAACTGAAATCCACACACACGCACACATTCTATATTGAGTCTTATTTTTCTGAAATGATAATAACGAAAAAATAAATTACTAATAGTATTGGTCATAATTATAATTTAGTAAAATGGGTGATTATAATGATATCAATGAATTATTTTCTCAGAATTAAGAAACAGAAACGAAACACATGCATGAGAATGCTAGGAATGAAAAGCAGAGCAGAAGTATGACGAGAAACATATTGACCCATAACATGTCATCATATTTGATCAGTATAGAAGGAAATATGAGATACAAGGTTATCCTAATCTTTCTCAAATAGTCAATTGACTTGTTAAAGTTACATGACCTTTGGAAAATAAGTTACCACAGTACTGCAAGTTTTGATGTAAATTTTAGAACTACATTTTGTGTAATTATTATAGACCATCTCCAGCTGGGACTATGTCTTTTTTGAGTATTCAATTTTTGTCTAGCACATGGCAAAAAAGAGGTCAATCTTGTAATACTGCTAACACTAAAAATACTTGAGATCCGATCTCTTATCTCATGACTGAAGCAACAAAATACCCCAAATTCAAAGCTCTAATCTTCAAAACTCTGTATTCTCCATAACTCTTGCAATATGTTTGATACATTATGCTTTGAAATCCAAATTTCATAACCAAAATACTCATTTTCTCCCAGGAATAATTCATAGATTTATCTATTTATAATATGTTTTGCTTTTGCAAACACTTATTACATGAAAATTATATGAATATACTCGAAACTAAATTGTAGTTTATTTTTGGAACAACATTTTGAGTAATCATTGATTAATATCCCTAAAGTACTTAGAAAGTTGCAAAGAACACGAGATAATTTTGCAAACTTAAAAGCTATAAGTATATTCCCTTCATTACAAAACAGATGTATAGTTCTAAACAGATCATTTGGGACACTTTGTAGAGGCAATTACAGCAAATTGATGCTTACTCCTACAACTAGAATCTCTAAATGGCTTATTGTCAGAAAGACAGAACTTGACAGGATTTGAATGTTAGATGTCAATAAAGAATAAATATTCTAGAGTGATTGGAAATGGATGTCAGTCTTACAGTATATCAATTATTCACTCTTTTTGGACTATATCTCATAATTGGCATACTCAATTACTGGATGTATAGTCCAGACTCAAGCTGGTAAACAATTACACTGCATATGTATTAGTAGCAGGACAACTTTACTCAAATCACCAAATCACGGAACTCAAGTTTTAGGAGGAACTTTCAGTTTAGTTATCAAATTTGATAATACTGCATTACTATAAGCAATAGTCCTTTGTTGCCATAGCTGTGTCAGTAAAAGTCATACCATCTATGTACCACTAAAAATGAAGTCCCATGGTTCAACTAGAGGTTTGTTTTTCATATCGTTAAAGCATTAACAGGTAGGTAGTTTAAGTATTTTGAAATATGTTGATGGCGTGAGCTGACAGTACAAATTACTTTTGCAAAACACTGCTGTAATTGTGACAGCTAGAACTTCAAATTCCTCTGCAATGGCCAAAGCACTTTTATATATAGAACTAATGAGTATGGTAACAAAATTGTACACCCTATAGAAATCTTACTTGCACAGGTCACCATAGGTGATAATTAGAAGCGAATACAAGCACCATAAATAAAAAGTCTAAATTGGACAAGCAAAAGCATATCGAGAAATAAATTGGATGAACTGTATTCAGTACATTATTGATGGTAAAATCTTCAAGCCAAAATAATATAGTCAAGGGTATAATTTTGTGAGGGATTCTAAAAATATACCCAAGCTAAAATGGAAGATTTTCTCGTTAATGGTGGTTCTAAATGCTTAAAGGAAAATATGCTAAAACATTCTAATATTTAAAAATCTTTAGGGGAATTCTTTACCCCAGAAATTTTTGTAGCAAAATGTATGTTGATATCATGATTTTATGAATGATTAGAACGAAGAACGTGCCGAAAATAAAGAAAAAAATATGCTCCCACAAAGCAACAACAACAGCGTTATAAAATATGAATAAGATAAAAAAAATATGGAACACAAGGACAAGATATTTAGAAGGAAATACATGTTCTACATGGATGATTTTGGTCCAACATGACAGAGGGATGCCTGAACTTGTCAAAAGGAAGAGATTTCTAACAAAAACAACTAAAAAACAAAACCAAACAATCTGTAATCCAGGATCCTGCAGTGTGACATTTCTTGATTAGCTCAAGAATCTAGAAATATTTACACGTAATGTGAGTCCATTCTTGTCCGAAGCTGATGATTCTTGATGAGTAATACTAACTTGGAATTCGGCCCCCGGAAAAGACATCAAATCTCTCTCCATGAGAAGGATTTATTTTTAGATTATGACAATAAATAATTTCACTTTTTTAAAGCCAAATTCTATAGGAATCACAAGGAAAATGAGAAAATTCACTCGCAATCAATCACTTCTTCGTGTTCGCCAAATAATGGATAATTTTAGACATTGAGATAATCCCATAAACGTAGATTGTTTGAAATTATACGTAAATAAAATGACTCAGTCAGGCCATTTACTTTCTTACTTCTGGATAAAAAGGATCATTTTTGCGTCTTGAACGACAAAAATGTGACTCAATGGTTTGATATTGTGTTGTGGAGAGAGACTTCGTTCGTGTAAACTTACAAATGCTGACATATTGGAAACGCTTAAAATGTCTAAAGTAGTGGTTAAAAGCCGCTGTAGAATGAAGAGAAACCGTAGCTGTGTAGTGAAGTAGTTGTGTAAAATTCGATTGACCTGAATGAAGCTATCAAAGAGATTTTTATTATATTTTGCGTTAGACAACAAAAACTCTCGTTAAGCCTAAAATCGATTGAAAACAGCCATTCGTTAAGGACTTACCTCATGATATTTGCTTCTTTGTGACGCTAGAGGCTTTCGATTGTATCTCGGGCGTCCTTCCAAGGGGGAAGAAGAACTCTTTCAGTAAAAGAATGTGTAGAAAATTCAATAATATTGGATTGCCGCACCCTCTGTGACCACGAGTTTGCTTGCTCAAACGCTCAAAAACACAGCTTTTCTTCTTGGAATAATCGTTTTTTTCTGCAGAACAGGAAGTAAGCTATTCATCTGATGAAACTAGGACACCCTGAGTTGACTTCCGAGCAGTTCTTGGACAGTGAAAGTGCCCTGATTCCGTGAGAGATGGTTTACCGGATATGCACACCTTTAGTCAGCTATGCAGCCGCCATTGCTTTGACACTGACGTCACAACACTCGACCTCAGTCTTCCCTGTCTCCCAAGCCAGAAAACCTTCTTACATCCTCGCTTTCAATTGGCTAGAAATTCTTAACAAAATTTTAACATAGGGCCTTAAAATATAAAACAACAACTCATTAGTTCATATTTAAGACTAATTATCAAATTTTCTACAACCTTAGGAAACATTATTACCCTTTTGAAGCTTTTAGGACGTTTTATTAAAATTGATAGCTAGATTATCTTGGGCCAATAAGATTTTGTTTTGTAATGAGGTTAGAAGGGCTCAAGAAAGACCACCTGCAGGACATGGAGTCTTTGATTCGATTTTTCACGTATTGCACAATATCAAACAGAAAAAATCTCATTTTTTTGAGAAATAAAAAGTTATGATTTTATTCAAAAGTTTCATTTCTTAACAAAAGATAGAAAAATTTTCATTCAGATTTCTACTTTTCTATGGAAAAAAACACCATGAGAAAAAGCCAAAAGTCTGGCTTCAGAAGATAACGAAATGTCGAAATACGCTTAGTATCCTCCCAGACCACGCCAATCGTTCCGATACCTGTTCTCTGGGTCCGGTTTTCACTCTCACTCATCTTTTCGATTTCATTTGCGGTATATCTTGATATTTTGGTACCGTTAGATTTGTTTATCCAAATGTCATGCAAAACTTTGGCCGTGTTGTAACAGCACCTTGGCACATTCACAACAGGGCTATGAGCTCCAATTACTGTGTAAAGCCCAGGATTTAATTAGAAGTTTATTATCATTAATGGATATTAATAATAGCACTATGATGTACTCCCGAAATATATGACTTACTTTCGAAAATGAGTTGTACTCGTGTTTCAATAGTTTCTTAATCGTTATCAAAATTTTTTACAAATTTGCCTTTCTGACAAACTTAGCATATATAACAGAAAAGAATGAATAAATGAAAAAAGAATAGGAAAAAAGAAAAGAATAGGAAAAAAGAAAAGAAAAATATTATAGAGAAGGACTTTCAAAAGCTTTTTTTGTGGTTAGCAGCCTTACTCCCGGATCATGACTTACTATAAACTAAACCCAAAACTGAAATACAGTTGCAGCATAAATATTATTTCGGTAATTAATGAGAAAAAATGAAGAAAATTCGGATCATATTAACCTAATGACTTCAGTTAAGTTCGGAGATGAGTTCGAGATATCTAACGCAAATGACGAACTATACGCGACAGTTCAATTTCAATGCTTTGAAGCTCACAGAAGAAGAAGCCCAGAGTGCGCCCGCTGCAGCAACACTCAAACTTGATTAACTTGGAAACTTTCAGTTTACAGCAGTACGGCATTATTCATGGTAAATATCCGATCAACAGGCACTCGGTACATCCAGATCGAACACGTCGATCGTGACAAGCCGGTGCTTCAGTAGACAGTGAAGGCTATCCAGTTAAGTTTTAATTTGTGGCTTATCGATCAATTCTAGAAATGCAGCTCAATTATACGACATTAAGTCTACTGGGATGAGTTTACTGAACGGCGGTTAGTCGAATGGTTGACGTTTTATAAACAGTGCACAATCTCAGTTTTGAGGTCATTGTTTCAGTGGTCCATACAGTTGTCCAAACAAAAAAGCTTCAGACGCAGACACATCAAATGGTTTCAAGGTTTCAAGGTTTATTTTTTCCACATATTTACAGTTATAGATATTAATAAATACAGACAAAGAATCGTGGTAGAGCGCAGAAATACAACCCGAGGGGGTTAATGAAATTTTCTGCACCCTATTCATAGGTAGATGTAATTCAATTTAAAGTGGGACGAAAGAGGTGAAATTACAATGGTATCTCGGATCCGCCGTTTTATGGGTTCATTTTCCTCATTTCACGCGAACTGCTCTAATTCTTTTTTTAAGTGCATTGAATATATATTTCAGCTTCGTGTCACTTGTCACCGGTACATGTACACTGCCTTTCGGTACACCTCCCCCCTCCAAACCGGCCCCTCACCTTTACAACATCGCATTACTACCATCTACCATCTTCTTCTGCCTTAATTACATGAGTTAAGTTGTGTGAATACTACCAGGAGATCTAGAGGAAGAAGAGGTATCTGGCATTGCGTACTCAGCCTAAAAAAATCGAGATTGCAAAGCAGGATTAGGCTTTGTGCTTCATCCCCTGATCGACCTACATTGATACATAGCTCTTTCCAATGCGTCACTTTATTGAAAAGAATTTCAATTTCGCAATAAACAAGTGGCTACAAGTAAAAAAAAAATATTGCCTTGCCTCTTCACAGCTTCATCTCAAGTGTAAATTAACTCCTTTCAAGGGTTTTGTCCAGGCAGATATCGAACAAAAATAGAAAATAATTTAAGCTAACCAATATATTATGTTGACGACACTTTAATCTATTATAAAGCGGTATCTCTGATGACACAAATAATTGTTCATCACAGGCAGACGACTTTGACAAGTACATTTAAGGATGGAAAACAGAAGAAAAGAGAAAGGAAGGTGTTTAAGTACGTTTATTCCGGCTGGGTGAGGCAGCCAAGTGGAACTAGCTAGGTCGTTTAGATTTTCGTTTTATTTAATTCAACAACACCAAACTGTCATCTCAACAAGAACGTCTTCCTTCCGCATTGACTGAAGATCAATATTGAACAAGTCCTTATGGACTTCTGACAAATCCCGTTTTAATATCCAATATTCATATCATTTACTTAACTTAATGCCTTGGAATTACTCACTAAAATAATATATTTCAATTTAACATATCTCAATGATCGATATCTCTTGAATATATGGTTAATTTCCGTGGTATCCGAAGATATAACTTCCTGTGTTGTGGCGGTGCTGCGGTGTCTGTGTTAAGGCGCGTATTGGATTGGAGGGAGGACTGGACCTCACAGATACTTGCCATATAGACCCCTCGGGATAGACCCCTTACAGCACACCAGATTGCAGCTCAATTTGGATGGCAACACAATACTAGTAATAGGTTCGAATTCTCAGGAAATTGAAATTCTTTTGTTTTGTCCTCAAAATTTAGCTGCTTTGGCGTCACGTGCAAGGAGTATATAGGGTTCCCTATACTGGCAATGATGCATGATATGGTTGCAGCAAAGATTCATGCAGCATAAGCCAGGAGGCGTGTTGGAAAAAAGATAGCACAGTCAGGTGCTCAGTTAGAAATAGAGCAGTTTTCGTATGAGTGTGATAAGTCATGGAACACGACACGGTTACTGCAAGGCGTGGTCCTACGAGCTGTAAGTTTTTCATAGTATCACGAAAACTGCTCTAAACTGATGAAAGGGCTTGAAAGTGCAATTACTACATATGATTTTCAAGCTTTGATTTTTCTCTTTCTGAGCTCCGTTACCTATTAAGGAGCTGTTCTCTAGGTTCCTCCCTATTCCTTTCGCTTATTTATTTATTTTTCTTTCCTTTTTATTTTTATCTTTCATTCATTCTTTCTTTCTTTTTTCTTTCTTTCTTTCTTTCTCTCATTTCGTGCAAATGCTACTCTCGTAAGGACTCATGGGTAATATCTCTAGACTCTTAGGCCGCAATGCCTTGTGGTACAAGACACGAGGAGACGCCATTTTGATCGTTCCTTTTCGAAGGACTTTTAAAACAAACTTCACCATGACAGAACCCAACGAAACCGTAGGTGAAGTGAGCTCTGAAGCTCTTACTGAATCTACCGGAGACACAGCTACAAACGTGGAGAACGGGCAAAACGAAAACACCACAGAAGAAGTAAGGAACGATGAGAAAGAGGCGAAGGGCCCGACACCATCGGCACCAAACGAGTTGAAGCTTTACGTTGGCAATCTTCCTGATAATTGTGTACGGGATGACCTCCATACGCTCTTCTCCAAGTACGGTGAAGTTTCACAGTGTGACCGAGTGAAGAACTTTGCTTTCGTTGTAAGTATTCATTCAAAAATAAAGACTTGGCTACCATTTTATAAAGCTGTTGTTTGTGTCTGGTGACCAGATGGTACGGGATTTCTTACATATCTTCCCTCGTTTAGGTCAAAATTCGACCTCATATAGCTTATCCCTTTGCTATCTAAATAGAATCTAAGATATACATGATAAACTTTATTATTTTAACGTCTAGTATATTTGATTTGAGTTTTATGAGCGTACAACATGATTATGTCAGATAAAAAGTTGATATGCAAAATTTATATAAAAAGCTTATGCTTTGTTGATCTTGATACATTTTGAGTGAACCTTTATGAACAATTGATTGACAGATGTCAGTTAAAGTCATTGCAAGCTTTAACTTCCAGTGTCTGACTTAAGGTTTCTCACTTATACTAAGTAAGAAAATTCCCTCCTCTCAAGGGTTGAAATCTCTAACCACATATTCTTTTGTGATACCCTGAAACAACCTCCGACCTAGGATTGGAATTTAATTGGTTTTAAGTTTTGTGAAAGAACAGGGCTCAAAATAACAGCCAGTCAACGGTCAATGTCTGGCCAAAGTTGGTACTTGACCGTTCGAATACAGTTTTGAACAGACATGTTGACAGGTTATATAAAAAAAGAAAAGATGAAATATCATATGCTGGATATCTTGACCGGCATGTGACTGGCCGTTATTTTGAGCCCTGAAAAAAGGGAAAATGGAGAACCTGGAGAAAACCCTTGAATCAAGGGAGAAGCCCTAACAAAATGAAATGTGATGGCAAGTCGAGGAATCAAACCTGCAACTCCAGAGGTGAGAGGCAAGTGTACAGTGTAGTACTGCTTTACTGCCCTTGAGCTCCAATAATTCTTTTTTTGAATCTTTTTTTATTGTAACATTTTTCATTATTTTGACCCCCAGGTAGGGTTTTGCTGCAGGGGTTTTACCGTTTTATCTTGTAGTAGTCTTAAAGAATAAGAAATCCAAAAGTGCACAAAATTGGAGAGATTTCAGCCAATTAGTAATGTCGTCAAGTAAAATTTTGAAGCCAAAAATAAATAAGACTTAACAAAAAGTTTTTTTTGGCATTATTACTTCAGCATAACTTCAATCATCCATTCATTATTTTCTGAAGCACAACAATCTAACACACTTATAACTATTGTTTTCTAGCACATGGTTGGTGAAGAAAATGCACGCAAGGCGATATCGGCACTTGACGACTCGGAGTTTATGGGAACACATATACAAGTACAGGTATGACACACATTATCACATTCCAGACATTTTCAGACCAAAGATACCTTTCTAATCAAAGTCTATTGAGAAAATGAATAATTTATTGCCAAAAATGTTTTTGGGAGATATTTAAACCCAAGTTAGTTTTCCTTTCAATAACCTTAAGTGTTGAAGCACAGTCTACTTGTCTTTTCATGGGTGTGATTTTCACTTTTAGATACTAAATAGCACAATGATTGTGTTTTTGAAGGATGTATTTCCTTCAAAACAAATTTTCTAGACAAAACACAACATCCACAGTCAGTAAGAGGTTTTTGAGTCATTTCTACTGAACAAATATGCCAGGATTTGAATTTAAGATACAGATTTTTTCATATTTTCTTGGAATCAATAACTTGTATAACAAATTCATATGCTCTATTTATACCAGTACAGATGTCAGAATATTCATTCCATTTTTCCTGAATTGTTATGAAGATTTTTTTTTTACTTTTCTCATTATCAAAGATTGCAAAAAGTAAAGGTAAACCAGCAGAAGATGAATGTTTCCAATGTGGTAGCAGGGGTCACTGGTAAGTTGAAATCTTTTATTATTCAAGCCATCACCATCCAGTATTCTTATTATTTGGTGCATAATTAATGTGACCATAAAACCACTATGATTCTAGTAGATTGTTGGTTAAATGGATGACTTTTTTTAAATTTAAACATATTTTTTCTCTGTGCTCTCTTCGAGAGATGGCTTGATCAATCTCTGACAATTTTCTTATTTTTCTTGCTAAATAATTTGTTCCATCCCTTGAAAAAAAGATTTCTATATGGCTTATCCAGATTTCTTTCACTCAAAAATTTGATATGCAAGTTTTAAAGTAGAAAATAATATGTGGTTAAGAGGCATTATAAGATAACTGTTAAAAATCTTGCTTTCTGATTGGTTGATGGCACATGCATTATGAGAACACAGCATGTGCATGCATTTGTATTTTTATAAAATAAATAAAAAAACTTGCTTGCTGTGTTGTGCGAAGTTATAAAGCACTTAGGCATTGTCAGAACACTAGAGAAGTGTTGAGAAGGACTCCCCTATGTGTCGTGCTTCTCCTGACATTTCTTTCATGTTCTACCAATCCTGCCATGCTTTATAACTGCACACAACATGTGTATTCATTTTCTATTTCTTCAATAACCGTCCCACTAAAAAGAGATGTACACTTCTTGAAACATGCCAAAGATCACGAAAATATGTTTTGCATTGAAATAGGGCCAAAGATTGCACACAGAGAAGGTCTGGTCCATACAGACGCAGTGGTTATAGTGGCAGATATGAACGCCCAGCACCTTATTCCTATGGCCCACGCAGAGACCCCTACAGTCGTGGCCCCCCTAGGGATTATGATTATTATTACGACAGGCGTGGGCCACCAAGTAGAGATTATGGAGGTGCACCACCGTACCGTAGTCGCAGCCCTGGAGGATATGGACGCAGGTCTCCTGAGTGAGTGTTCTGTCATTTTCTATCTTGTTAAGCATGGATATACAATATAAATGGGATTCAAATAAACAAATAATTGTGATTTAGCAGCGGCATTTCTACAGAGTAGCTATTTGTCCACTGAAATTCCAATAATTGGAATGTAGAAGTTGATTTTTACAAAGGAAGGAAAACCAGAGACGAGGACTCAAAATAACGGCCAGTCATACGCCGGTCAAGATGTCTGGCATATGATATTTTATTTTTTATTTTTTTCAAATATCAACATGTCTGTTTAAAACCATATTTGACCGGGTCAAGGACAAATTTGGGCGAACATTGACTATTGACCTGCTGTTGTTTTGAGTCCTGGAGACTGGACCTTGAGAAAAACCCTTGAATCACAAGAGGAGAGAACCAACAAGGAACTCTACTCACATACAACACAAATTTCAGGGATTTGAGACCCGTGTTGCATTGGTGAAAGGTGAGCGCTCTCACCATTACATATCCAATGAACGACAAGGAGGAAGGGGCTAGTTGGGGGCAGGAGGCCCTTTCCCACCATTTTAGGTTTTTTTTTGGTTCTTGATATCCCATCTCTGGTTGTTGAGACCTGCTATACTCATATCTGAATAATAAGAATCTGAATAATAAGAATCAGCTTAAGATTTTACTTTCTGTCTGTTTAGCTACTCTATGGGATATGAAGGATATGGGCCTCCAAGAAGTGGATATGGTGTAAGAAGGTAAGCAAATGTAAAGGTTGCTTGAATTTCTCTCAATCAGGTAATCTGTCAATATCAAGAACAAGCGGTAAACATCCATAGCCATTTGCTGGATCTGCTATTCTGTTTTTTAGGTATTAGACGTTCGATGGCTCGGTGACCAATCCATTTCGGGCAGATCAAGATTGTTATAATGCAGCTTCGGAGTTGATCGAGGATTAAAACAGCAACGGCGGCAGGCTGTGAGAGACTTATATCGTTACGGACAGGTTGACTATTACTCAAGTTAATGAACCCACTAATTCATAATAAGCTTAGTACGTTCTGACTTTTTCTGCCACACAACACAGTGATTTTAGCGTTCTAGAAAATACAGCTCTAAAATGACGACACCTGTCTCCATAGCAATCGTTTGTTTGTTGTACGTTATTATTTTTATCTTTTATTGTTTTTCATTCAATAATTAAATTGATGTAACGGAATACTGTATGAGTTACGTTAAACCTGAATAAACTGGGAAATAGACCAATATTGCCGACAGGAAGTCCCTTTTCATTGTTAAATCCAAATCGTGTTTTCTCTGTGAGAATTAAATTTGCAGTCAAATAGACTCTGGTCCGGTCGGAAGCAGCTCAAGTCGGGTTTCCTCACAGTTCAAGTACGGAATGTGGCGGACATCGTGTGGCATACAGTGAGTAATCGCTGATCTCGAAGTCTTGGTTCGGAATTTCTCCAAAATTGTTGTTAAGCTTGAAACAATTTCTTCATTCGTATATACTTTATTGAAATTAATGTTTAGATCTGATTTTTATTTTAAACTACATGGCTAAAGAATGGCCTAATACAGTGTCTAGAATAGACTGAAGGGGTTAGATATCTTGCTTGATCTTGTTTTCACCTGTCACCTTGTCTGGCAACATTAGCAAGCTACATGCTAGTCATTAATTTAGGCCATACTTTTTCAATGCTATAAACTGTTTAGTAGGGACCTTAAGCACAGTCAAGCATTGAGGATGTGGACGTAAAAAAGCTATTGAGCAAGCACATTTTTGAATGGGTTTTCCTGCGAACACCATTAGGTCTTTTCTGTGGCATTCCCTTCATTACTAGAATGTCAGTTGGTGTTTTTTTTTTCATGTTTTAGAGAGAACTGCAACACCAAGGTACAGAGTGCACATAAAAACCCATTTTCAAAATGTGCTCGCACTATTGTTTTTGTACCCATGTCCTCAATGTTTGATAATTGCCTGTGTCTAAGACTTCAGAAATTGTCGTAACAATCCAAAAAGATCAAGAAAGGTATTTCCTTTGATGTCCAAACAGGGTTATGTAATCAACAAATTCTGGTTACGTAATCCACAATTCCACTTGCCCTGTTTGTTAAGAGTCTTATTTAGTTTTTGAATTCTGGTGCTAAGGTTTTCCTGATTTTATTATGTTTTTCAGTTAAGAAAGTGTTGGGATTTGTGATAACAACTACTGGAAACAAGAATATTCCATCGCAGTACTACACTGATCAAGGTTGGTATCATTTGATATTCAATTAGTTTGATCTTGCAATTCCCATTCTGGAGAAACATGAAAAAGAAAAAACATAGAAGGAAGTGTCGTAATAAGAATTGAGAAAATATATGGGAACCGGTCGTGAGAATCGAAGGGTGGCGTAGCTGTTGTACACTCTCCTCTAACCTCGGGGGGGGGGGGGGGGGGGGGTTGATTCTCAGACATGGCATCACATGTGAGCAGTTTGTTTGGTCTATCCTTTGATTCAAGGGTTTTACTCTGGTTTTCAAGTCTCCCTCCCTCTCCGAAACCTAACATACTGAATTCCAATCTGATATGAGGTAACCGAGTCCTGACTTTGATCAGCCACAGGTTGTTTCATGGTATCAATAAATATTGATAAATATCTGTAAAAACGTATTCTACTACTAATGCTTAGTTTATGTTTTTCAGATTTCAAACCCATAGTGTCCAGATTTTGCCACTACCCAGTGTGGCTTCTGTTGATGGGAAAACGAAGCCGAAGAGTGTTGGGCCATTCATGATGGTCATCTTACAAGTCGGTCCTTACTGGGTTCAAACAGATGCATAAGCTGCATGTTGTGTAGTTGATATCACTAGGGTGGCATCCCTTAGGTCAGGCATCTCATTCCATCATACAGAGGTCAATCCACCCCCTCCCCCCCCCCCCCCCCCCCCACACACACACACACAGTCCAGAAAGGAAATTTCAGTTTTCATTTTTTGAAAAATAACACTAGTCACTAACTGTAGCTCAGTGGCAGAGCGTCCGACTAGTATATGAAGGGTTGTGGGTTCGATTCCCATCTGGGGCTCAGAATTTTTTCTGAGTCCATTTCACAGTATGGTACGATCATATACACATTTCACTAATTAAAGTTTTGCATAGAAAGAAAGCCTGTAGTTTTCAGTGTTGTTTTTTTACTCTTTGTAAAGTTTGCTGTTGCATGCTCCACTAATAAAGCACCTTTCAGGGGTGCTTCATCTGAACCCCCTAAATGAGGAATAAGGACCCCACTAACTTCTTGATTTGGCAGTTCAAACCCTCTTAGCAAAAGTCCTGAATCTGCCCCTGCAATTTTCAAGACCCCCATATGTAAAAGAGTGCGTAAGCTCATCAGAAATTTTGAAAATGACCACCTAAGGTACCAAAATTCTTTTTCTAGAAAAGAGTGGCAAGTTTCACCCCTAAATGGTATAAAATGACACTAATTTTACAACATTTTAATTAGTTTTTCGTTTGAGCATAATGAAAGGTATCAAAAAACGAAAGCTAACCCTAAAACGTGAGACGAGCATCCCCGCCCCTTTCACATCCTGGAAGGTTTCAACCAATCACAGTGCACATACCATCTAAGTTATATTATAAAAGAGGGAAGCAAAGTAAAATTCTGGTGGACTTTATTTAAAATTGTGTATTTGGTGGAAGTCAAAGTAAGATGTTGATAAAAAATAGGATTTTTCCCAAAAAGAGAAATAATAGCGAGGGTTATGGGTTTCCTGTGTACTAAAAGAGAGAGAAGACTGAGTTGAGTGAGTCAGCAACCTTTTGCGCATGTCTTGGAAAGTAATGAGCCTGCGATTATAAAGTACAAAGAGTCAAAGAAAAAATCTGAAGTCTTGAAAATGGTACGAAAATTATGCATTTTTTCATTTATTTAGTCCTTTTTAACCCACTATATCACCGATACGATAAATTTAGATATGTGCTTGAGCAGTATTTCTAAATTTTGTTGATAATGTTTGTCGTTTTGTGGCTAAAATTAGTTGTTAAAGTCGAGTTCAATGCCGGCTTGTCTTCCTTGTCTTCCTTGTCATTCCTTTGTACGATTTTTTCTTGGTTCATTTAACGATATTTTTTGCTTTTAAATTTAACTTCATTCAACAGGGACAAAACCAGTCAGGAGGAGGAGGTGCAGGAGGTGATAAGAAGGGAGATAAGGTCAGTATTCTTTGTGTGATTTTCATAAATGGTGTATGATTGTAAAATTATTGAATGCAATTTTTTTGTAATGATTAATGCAACGTTATTTTGATAGGATAAGAAAAAGAAATATGAACCTCCAGTACCAACAAGAGTAGGTAAAAGGCAAAAGAAAGCCAAAGGTCCTGATGCAGCCAACAAATTACCCAAAGGTTAGCTAGAATAGTATTTAAATATGATTAAACCCTACACCGTTAAACTCGATTTTCTCAAAACTAGTAAAAAGTTCTTATCTTAAGGTCCACAGATAAGACATCATAAGTTTCTTAAAGTATAATCTCTTATCTGGGGACTGAAATAAGAAATGTTTACTAGTTTTGAGAGAATTTAGAAGAATCAAGTTTTAGGGTGATGTTAAAGAGCTCTTACTTGGTAGATAAAATACCCTGATTGTGATGGTGATTTGATGACGGTTATGATGGTATTGTTGGTAACAGTGATTGATAATGATGATAATGGATGGATGGATCATGATGATGGTAGAAATAGATAGATGTTGGTGATGGATTGATGATGATGATACTGATGATGTATTGATGGTGAAGGATGGATGGATAGATGGTTGAATGGATGGATGGATGCATGGATGGATGGTTGGATGAATACATGGATGGATATAAGATGATGGTGTTTGGTGTTTTGATGATGGATGGCTGAATGATGGTGATGATACATGGATGGATAGTGATTAATGGATGATGATTGTGATGGCGAGGACCTAATCTACCTGTAAAGAGCAGTGATTTGAAAAGAAAAAAAAATTGTAACTTCAAATTCTTTATTTCAGTGACACCTCACAGGAACTGCAGGCTAAAGATGCTAAAAATGGAGAGAATAAAGGATTTCCTGTTGATGGAAGAAGAATTTATTCAGAACCAAGAAAGACTCAAGCCACAAGAAGAAAAACATGAGGTACCTTATGCTCTAGTTGGGCTACCTGTGGTACTCTTTACTACAATATGCTGTTTTCTTGTGAACCATGAAGCATGTTGTTCTGGTTCATTCACATTAAGTTTGAAGGGCACTTTGCATCAACACAATAGGTTTTTTATGTGCATATTGATAATAAGCCATTAGATCTATGCTAAATGCCCCTCAAAGTCGAGAATATGAAACCAGTGAATAGTTTGATTCCAAAATGTGATGATTACTGTGATTCTCAATATTCTAGGAACTCAGACATTTCAATGGCTTGTTGTGAAATTTATTTTTCACTGCATCAATCAAAACCAATCAGTTGGTACTGTTTATATTTTTGACTGGCGTCAGTGAAAAACCAAATCCCATTGGAAAAGTCACAATTACTGCCAGGTGATCTCGCTTCTCTCAGGCTGAAGGAATTAGCCAATCAGCGGACATTTTGTTCATAGCTCAATGTTTCCTAGTTCAAGGTTTTCGGCTCGATTTACAACGGCTTTTACTTGAAAATAAAGAAAATAAAACTCATCCGTGCAAAGATTCGCCAAATACCTTTTAGAAAAAGCATCTTTCGTTGTTGTTGGTGGAAAATATTTCATTTTGACAAGAGATAAAAGAAAATACTTGGAAATTTTCGCTATGACAAACAATGCATTGCGCGCCTAGATTCCAAATCACCTGGTGGAGTTTGTACAATTTTGAGTATTGCAGTACTAGTAATGTGAAAAGTATCAAAGGTAATTTCAGGCAAAATTTCTTTGCTTGAAACTGCCTCATGCCCATGCCACTATGATACTGTACTTATGACAGAAATCACAACATCTCAAGATTCAACTATCATAATGTTACTAATGACCCTTTACTAATACATGTTTTGATTCTTTTATAAACAGGAAGAGAGGTCCAAGGTTGATGATTTAAGGGGAACACCCATGTCTGTCGGCAACCTTGAGGAGATCATTGACGATAACCATGCAATTGTTTCCACATCAGTAGGATCTGAGCATTACGTCAGTATTCTGTCATTTGTTGACAAAGATTTATTAGAACCTGGCTGTACTGTCCTGTTAAACCACAAGGTAAGAAGGCAATCAAATGCAACAAAGCTACTGTGATGGTAATATACATTATTGCTTTGAACATCATGTACGATACTGTACCTTTAATGAATAAAAAACATTTGCCGTGTTTACATAGCCTGATATAAACATGAGGGAAGTTTGGGAGAAGTTGAGAGCTGTTGTGTAAAACCGAGCCGCAGGCGAGATTTACACAGAGCTCAAGACTTCTCCCAAACTTTCTCGAGTGTTTATATCAGGCTATGTAAACACGGCATAACGTTTTCTATTTGTTTTATGAAATATTGAAATTGCCGTGTTTACATAGCCTTATGTAAACACGGCTATCAGCCAATCAGAGCGCGCGTTATATCTGATCTATTTTATAAAGAGATATATATGATGGAATGCTGTGTTGAGTTTATCCTCCCCTACACTATCAACTTGTAATCGAGTTTGTGAATTTTCACAAAAGAAAGGAAAAAAGGAATGAAGAAAAGAAAAAAGGAAGGAATAGGAAAAATAAACACATACTGTATTTTTCCAGGCTGAGGAAAGTTTGTTCAATTCTGTTACAAGTAATTTCAAGTAATTCTTCTTTTTCCATTTTTCCAAGGTTCATGCAGTTGTTGGTGTCCTCTCTGATGATGCTGACCCAATGGTCACTGTGATGAAGCTAGAGAAAGCGCCACAGGAATCATATGCCGACATTGGTGGTCTCGATACTCAGATCCAAGAAATCAAGGTTTGTAAGCCATCTGGGTCTAAAGTCCTAACAAAAATTAAAGTTCTTCTTTATTCATTTGAAAATTTGTTTCCACTCAATTTTACTCCCATGAGAATAGACCTTTATGGCTTGGGTGTAATGTTGTCCCATTTCAGACCACGTGTCATTCTCTTGAGAATAAGATTCTTTGTTTGAGTTGTATCCATATTCATGTATCTTCTCATGCGCAACCGTTAAACAATGAAATGATACTCTGGGGAATGACATATGGTCTGAAATGGGACAACATTACGCCCAAGTCAATGAGGTCTATTGAAGTTCATGGTTTTGTCCCCTCAGTGGCTCTGGGATCTGCTGCAAGAGGTCTATACCACTAGTTACAGTCACATTCCTTTTTTAATTCTTATATTTCATATTTAATTCTTTTTATTACACTTTTGGGAGTGAAAAGACTATGGTGATAATGAAGCTAACAAGATGAATTAGAAAAAATCTGGCAATAGTTCATTGCAATAAAAAATAGGGAATATGAAAGAAGATACCACCCTGTTTTCTTCTCCAGCCAACTCTCTCAACTTTTTTTCTCTCCTTTTTTTCTCAAATTTAACTTACTTTCTTGTAATTTTTTCTGTATGTGGCAAATTCTAATAAACTAAACTAAAACTAAACTAACTGTAGATAAACCATGGCAGACCACACTGAGATGCAATTGTTGTTATGCCTTTTCAAATCCATTGATAAAAATGTGTGATTGTATTGGCTCTTTCTACATATACTAGGAATCTGTAGAACTACCATTAACCCACCCTGAACTGTATGAAGAAATGGGTATCAAGCCACCCAAAGGAGTGATTCTCTATGGCCCTCCAGGAACAGGGAAGACTCTCTTGGCCAAAGCTGTGGCTAACCAGACTTCTGCTACCTTCCTACGTGTGGTTGGATCTGAACTCATTCAAAAATATCTGGTATGGCTGAATGAATGAATGAATGAATGGATGGATGACTGAATGAAATGATAGATAGATGGGTGGGTGGGTGGGTAGAGAATTGGTGGATGCAGGGATGGAGGGGTAGGTGGGTGAGTGGAGAGATTGATGAGGATAAGATGGTGGGTCTACAGAGGAATGGTGGACAGAGTGACAGATAAATGAATGGATAGATGGATAACGTAGTGGGAAGAGGATGAGGAGAAGGATGAGTGAGTGTGTGATGGAGTGGGTAGAAGATTCACTGCCATTAACAAAAATTACTGGTCTTGATATCATTATTTGTTTCATTCAAAATATAGGGTGATGGTCCGAAGCTTGTCCGTGAGATGTTTAGAGTAGCAGAAGAGCATGCTCCTTCTATTGTATTTATTGATGAAATTGATGCTATCGGAACAAAAAGGTACAACAAGATTGACAGTTCCTTTTAGGTTTTAATTCTGAACACTGAAAATTTGCTCCATGGAAGAAAAAGGCTGCAAAACCATTTTATGGTGAATAATCTTATAGGCTTCTCTCACTTGGTTCATGCACAGCCTTCAGAGCTAGATGTCCAAGGTTCAATTCTGAGGATCTCCACATCTGTTCCTCGTAGCTTTAAAACCTGTTATAAAGAGCACTGATAGTTTGAGGGAGTAAAGGGCACACCTTCAAACACTTTAACATGAACCTTGGCTTGGAAGAACTGGGTCACCACTCCCCACATAGTCGAAGTAAAATATACTACCTTTACCTTTACCTTTTTGGTGCAATGGCATAGGTCAGAGAAACATTTATGAAGAGTGATAGAAAAAGATCTAATTGTAGACCAACCACTGAGTCAGTATTGACCATTAGCTCACCAAGAGTCTCCTGTAGCTCAGTGGAACAGCATCCAACTGAAATACAGAAGGCTGGCCACGGTTTCAAATCCCTTCAGGGACTCACGTTTTTTTCTGAGTTCCCTATCTCTGTTACATACTGAATTTATTCATTCCTTCATTTCTAATTTTCAAGATATGAATCCAACTCAGGAGGTGAACGAGAAATCCAAAGAACAATGTTAGAACTTCTTAACCAGCTGGATGGCTTTGATTCTAAAGGAGATGTCAAGGTTGGTTAAAAAAATAATTTGTGAAGTTTCATATCACATTTGACAGTATTTTGTTTCTCATTCATTCATTTTTGTTTTCAGGTTGTCATGGCAACAAATCGTATAGAAACCCTCGACCCAGCACTGATTCGTCCAGGTAACTTCACTAGGTTTATCTTGGGTAATACCATTGTTGTTTAATTCTTTGGTTTGATGTATTCATCTTCTGTTTTTAGGCCGTATTGATCGTAAAATTGAATTTCCTTTACCCGATGAGAAAACCAAGAGACGCATATTTCACATTCACACCAGTCGAATGACCCTGGCTGATGATGTAAATATCGATGAGTATATCATGTCTAAGGATGATCTATCTGGTGCCGATATCAAGGTAGGTGGTAAAAAATCAACACCAGTGGTGGTAGGGGGTATATGCAGCACTCAGTTAAGTTTGTCATACCAAATGTTTTGTCATTTACTCTATAGCTTTAACTTCTTCTTAGCACCTTATATATTTTTGACAACTCCCAACTACCAAGTTTGCAGAATACTGAGAATTGCAGTAAATTATTTTAATTTTACCAAACCTTTAGAAAATATGTAACCTAACATACAGAGGAGGCAGCATGGTCAAGTGGTCAGAGTGTTGGTCTCGCAATCCAGTGGTGCTGGGTTCAAGTCCCACTCTGGCCACTAGCTGAGACTGTATTTGTCCCAATTTCGATTAGGTCAAATTCAGACAACTGGTTTGCCTCCTTACCAGTTGGGTTTCTTAAAAAAACACTTTACGTTGTCATTATTAGTTTATTATAAGAGGACCAAGCTGGAAATAAGCTATGCTTTACTCATTATATCCTCTATAAAAAAAGATTCTTTTTTTCTTCTTATTTTTAAATGACATAGCTTATTCACAGAGTAACCCTGAGAACCTGGAGAAAAATCCTCTATTCTTATAACAGGGTTCGTGCAGGTCCTTGAACTCCTTGAAAAGTGCTGGAATTTGAAAACTCATTTCAAGGGCACTTGAAACTCCTTGAAAAAAGAAAAAATTCCTTGAACATCGTAAAAACTCCTTGAAAAATATTTAGAAAGGTTTTTGTAACCGAAAACGCCTGTTTTCCTCATCTAAAAGTTAGTAATCCCGATCGCACCCAACGTTATGTGGTCCTTGAAAATTTTCATTTTGGTCCTTGAATACTCCTTGAAATGTCCTTGAATGTCTTCACAAGAAGCCTGCACGGACCCTGTTATAAACTTTTACATGGTTTCTATTTTCCAGGCAATCTGTACAGAAGCAGGCCTGATGGCTCTTCGAGAGAGAAGAATGAAAGTAACCAATGAAGACTTCAAGAAATCAAAAGAGAATGTGTTGTACAGAAAGAACGAAGGAACACCCGAGGGTCTTTATCTCTAAGGTTAAAACATGCAAGTATTGTTACAACTAAACATAAAATTGTTAAAGCTTTTGTGAACACAGTGAAAAATAAAAACCTTTAAAAAA
This sequence comes from Anthopleura sola, assembly GCA_023349425.1. Classification (NCBI taxonomy): domain Eukaryota; kingdom Metazoa; phylum Cnidaria; class Anthozoa; order Actiniaria; family Actiniidae; genus Anthopleura; species Anthopleura sola. Next base: position 10,954,930 of record JALHLI010000004.1, on the reverse strand, counting down.
AACAAGAAACTGCTGCACATACTTGCATTTCTCTCAAGTGGCAGTCTCATGTTTTGACTGGAACAACAGATTTTTCATGATATGTAGCCAACATTCAAGCATTTACAGCGAATTTACATCCTGGCAACCAATAAATTTGAGAATTTAAATGAAGCTTTCAAGACATCATTTACATTTTAAATCTCCAATCAAAGTTTCCAATGTTTCAAATAAAGTCACTTAAAAATAAATTAGGTTTGGACCCAATATCTTGAATAATTGTGAAATATTTTTAAAAACAATTCACTTCCCAACCACATCGATGGCTAAGTGTCATTTTGAGAATCTTTATTTTTAAGTAAAAAGTAATTTGAGTTAACAGGTTTTGATAATAGTCTGGCACCAGGATTTGGAATTTCAAACAAAGCTGTCTTGATTACAATCAAATCATTTGAATTACTGCATGACATACACATGGTTTGAAATGGGAAAACATTACGACCAAGGTACGTAAAGAAGTCTATTCTCTGGTGCTCATTCTAATACACCTCAATGTGGAATGAATAGATGAATAGGTTAATGTGACTGTGTGGTTTGGAGTCATGTTGCCAGGCAATACAGGCTTCTGGTAGCCTCCCTTAGACCCCTTCCAGCACATTGGAATGCAGCTCAATTAGGAGGACAAAACAATAGGTTCTATTTCTTTTATTTTCTCCTCCAAATTGAGCTGCTTTGACATCACGTGAAAGGATTCTACGGGGATAATTTAGGTTTTGTTTGTCTGCGGAATAAATATTTCCAACATTGCAAAAAAATGCACAACTTTATTAATTTTCTAGAAATTGGAAAGACTTCCCCATAGTTTCTACTTTACATCTCACGTTTTTTAACCCTCTCAAAATAATTTGTTTTTGAAACAATTAAAATTGTAAAGAAAAGAAACAAAATGACCTTTCTGTCATAAACTGTTTTAAAAAATCTATAAAAATCATTGGTAGCAGCTTTAGCAGGTAAATAATAGGCTGTTTACAGCTAACAGTCATGTGATGATATGTCACTTCCATAGCGAATGGATTGAAATCATGATCCCTTGGGAAAGGCTCCACTGGAAGGCAAATAAATTCTTAAATCAAAAGCTTAATATCTTGAGATCAAAAGTGTGTTATGAGGTTATAGCAGCATTTTGAAAAAGGCTTTACCCAAGGCATTAGAAATTTAATGAAAATTGTTTTGGATAAATGAAATAGGATTTTTTTTTGCTCTCCAGTTACAGTCACATGATTATTAGCTGCAAAGGGCTTATTGCATTTCTTGAAGACCAGCATTATTAGCAGACAAAGTTTGATTAATGAGAATCTTTCAATCATATCTAAAAACTATTGTTAGAAAATAATTCTAATACTATGAATGAAACCTATGAATGATTGGCAAAATAATCAGATGCAATTATTCAAGGGTTCTGGATAGAAAATTGAAATAAAAAAATGGGTTACAGCCAAAAAGGTAAAATGGGGGGGGGGGGGGGGGGGAACGAATTTTTGGATGGTAACTCTACTTTATCCCATAGCTGGGATTATGATAAATTTGGATAAGAGATTTCAATTTTATTCTCTTGTTGACTTAGTTCTACCAAAACCCCATGTGCACAAACAATAAGATCATTTTGATGACCAAAATCTAACTGATTGTCATAACAGTGGTACCTAAAAATTTACTTTAAACTTGTCTGTAAATACCCTTGATTTTGAATGCTTCATTATTAATCATACAAACTCCTATCTATAATATAAAAAATTGGGCTAATCATTTGGATTTATCTGCATGTCAGTCCGTGTAAGTTATGAAAGTGCGGTTGGAACAGCAGATGTTGTGCTATAGCTTTCAGCTCTTCCATCTTTGTAGAGGAAGCCTGCAGTCTAGAAAAGAAAAGATAATAAATATTAGGATGAAATAGAATACCCTATAAAAATGCCATATAAAAAATACCTTATAAAATGCCCTATGATAAATACCCTATAGAAAATGCCCTATAAACATAACCTATAATAATGCCCTATGAAATATGCCCTATTACAATGCCCTATAAAACAACCTATAATAATGCCCTATGAAGTATGCCCTATTAAAATGCCCTATAAAACAACCTATAATAATGCCCTATGAAATATGCCCTATTAAAATGCCCTATAAAACATAACCAATAATAATGCCCTATGAAATATGCTCTATTAAAATGCCCTATAAAACAACCTATAATAATGCCCTATGAAATATGCCCTAAGAAAATGCCCTATGAAAATTCCCTATGAAAAATACCCTATGAAGATGCCCTATAAAAATACCCTATATAGCTCCTTACAACTAAGACCATTATTTTCATGGACAATCTTTGGTTGGTTTTTCATCTGTAGCAAAATAATTTTACCTGATCGGTATCTGTGTTTGATCGGTATCGACGTCTCCTCTTCTTTACCTAATAAGAAAGATGAATATGTAATTCTTTATTGTATTTCCCTTTTCCATGTAAAATTGAAATGTCACGATTTGGTTTGCCCATGATATCCCTCTGTAATAGACTGGAATTTTTTTTTTGAATGGCTCGAATTCATTAACAACCTTGCAAAAATTAGTGAGCACAAACCAAGTACAAAGAATCTGGGAAAGGCTTTCTTTTACTCCTAGAAAGGCTTAATGTCCGAAACATCAGTATAATTTTTTTTAACTTTTTGAATCCAGGAAAGGTCTATTAAGTGGTTGAGAAAGCCATACCCTGAATCTGCGGGAATCCATCCCAGTCAAAATACTTACCATTATAACTACAATAGCGATGATAACGACAGTCAAGGCAATAAAGACACAAATCAGAGCAACAGATGTAGCACCAAGACCTCCCTGCTTCGAAGGTTTGTCTTCCGTCAGGTAGTTGGAGGTTGCCTGGACTTGCTGGGGACTGGCAACGAACTCAGTACCAGCATACTTCACCACGATGTCTTCTCGACGAACCTAGTACATTCATCACGAAAAAGAGAAGAAAATAAAATTTTACCACTACCAGAGACAGGTTGACAGCTGATGAAATTATGTACAGCAAGTATTTTTTCCATCTGTTCCACTTCTGCTCACTGGGGCAGATCCAGGGTGTATGTACACGGGCACTAGGTGTGGTTTGATGGTTGGAACGAACCCTACTTCTCCCCTCTTAGGGACCGTTCATTATTTATGGGGGGGAGGGGGGTGGGTGATTAATTAGCAAAGGCACCTTTTTTTTTCAGAGCCCCCCCACAATAGACATGTTTTTTTTCAATGACCCCCCCCCCCCCAAAAAAAAAAAAAAAATTCTCAAAATGTGCCATATGCTATTTTGCTTATTTATTTCATTACTATTTTTATTTCAAGACCCCCCCTAATAGCTCAAAAAGATTTTCAAGACCCCCCTTTTCAGGCTTAAAAAAATTTCGAGACCCCCCATTTAATCACCCACCCCCCTCTCCCATAAATAATGAACGGTCCCTTACCCCTTCTATTAGTAAATTTCTACAAGAAAAGCTGGATAATGCAATAACTGAGATTGGCAGAAAAAGGACCCCCCTCCCCCTTCTCAAGGTCCTAGAGGTGGGTCTGGTACACCAACACAAAACAATGAGTCAGCACATCAAGTAATTTTCCATAAAAAGATTGCCAACTTTTCTGGGGGGAGGGGGTTCACCACCTGCTCCCCTCCCCTAGATCTATCCCTGGGTCATGTAAAATTAATTTTCATTCCTTACCTCATCATAAATGTGTTGTGCAAAGCCATTGATGTCCTTTCCTCCAGAAGCAGGAACAACATAAAACTCTACTTTAATACTTCCACTTGTGACCTGCATGAAAAAAACCCCAACATGATGAACATATTTTATTTATTTCATTCTAGAAAATTGCATTAGTAAAATTAAATGGTCATAATGTTCCAGGGATTGTTGTCAGTCAGGGTTTGGTGAATCAGGACACTTCTCTTAAGAATGACTTACAGAAAGTTGTGTTATTTGTTCTACTTTGATACCAAGTCGCTGAGAAAGCTGGCTCTTCAGAACCCTAAAGAATATTAAATAAAACAACTTCAACTGAGAAAGATAAAGAATTTCCATTACCCATAAGATGGTGTTACTCGTCAATGATTTTGCAGCATGATTAGTAATCTTTGCACAATGAAAACAGTGGGCTGCATGCAGTTGCACCAACAAGGTATATTACACTACAGGGGGGTGGATATCTACCCCCTCTTTAGCATTGTTAAAAATCAAAAATATGAATATTTTTAAGAATAGATATCTTGAAGGAGCTTTGAATAACATTATCCACCTCCTTTGTAAAATCCTGGATACTCCAATGGACAGAGGTTTTTGGTATGTTAGACCCAGTTCAAACGTCAATCTTCTCATGAGTCGAACCAAGTGACAACATAAAAGAAGACCATCTAATCATCCATTGCTCAATGTGAAGTACGACGTTTGAACTGAGCCTTACACTAACAATTTCTTGCGCAACTCGTGTGGCAACCAAAATTGCATCCTTGTCTTCTTCCATACTTTGGTACAAAATATAATGGTACAAATACTCAAGTAATAAATAAATGACTTACGTTATGAACTCTTTCAGAGATTCGTTGACCAACTTGAAGTCTTTTTTGAATGTAAGTTTGACGTGAACTTTGCTAAAGAAAATAAACGAAACATCGTTGGTTTGGTAATACTATTGTCTGTTTTCAAACTGTAATACGAAGGGTTCAAAAACTTACGTAATTTCCAGCTCTGAGTTGTTTAAAAAAAGCAAGACATGTAAAAAAAGAGTGGGAAAAAAAAATTAAAATGAGGCAATGAATTCTCCTTGTTTTACTATTTTATTTTAATCATTCGTTCGTTTGTTTGTTCATTCATCCACTCATAATTTCGTTTTTTCTTCCTATTTCAATACCCATCATATTTGTCCGTCCATTTATCGTGCGTTCCTCCTTCCATTCAACTATTCGTTTCATCCATCCATTTCATTCATCCACATAATTCCGTCAATTTCACCCCACAACTAAATTCATGTTTCTACCCATTTTGTTCATTCATTTATCCACTGCACACTGTCCTTACGCCATTCATTTATTAATGTACATCCCAACATACCCTAAAGGTGCAAAAATACGAGCAACAAATTCGTGCGACGTGTCGCGCAATTATGGCGTTGCAAGTTGCAGCGTGAATGTGGCTCGTATTACCACCCCGTGTAACAACAAAATTTTGTTGCGCAACTTTGTTACACAAAGTAAAAGCTCTTTCTACTCTCTGCAACAAAGAACATTTCTTGCGCGCAGCTACGAAGCACGTTCGCTCTACAACTTGCAAGCAATCAACAATGCTTTGCGACTAGTTGCACGATTTTGTTGTTCGTATTTATCGCACCTTAAAAAATAGTTTTTAAAAACGCTGACGTCATTCACACCGGCACGTTTGGTTTTCGCATGCGCAGATGACACAGTGCAGCATATGCATCAAATGTGTGTTTTTGATCGTTTTAGAGTGGACGGCCAAAAAAGCTATGGAAAAGCTAGTTTGGACGCGAAGCTTTCGATGCGTTTTCGGTAAGAACAACTGAAAACGGAGCGTTTCGAAAAGTGATGAATGAGGACGGAACGGCTTTCATGATTAAACAAGGTACATACCGGATCTGGACCTAAGACACTTAGGCTGACCACGCGTTCTAGTTCCAGGCCACTCTTTGCCATCTGGTGACGAGCACCAGCAGTAACCGGTAGAGGTATGGCACTGGATGAGTGTATATGTTCCATCTGGGTTACAGGATGGTTTGTAGGCGCCTAGTAGACCAGCTTGAGTTGTCTCGAGGGCCTTCACATGTTCACATTCGGTACGACCTAAGGATGGGAATTATAGAATAATGTAATCATGATGATTGTAAGTGGGTTTTGAGAGGAAAGGTCAGTAGCAGGGAGAACAGCAGAGCAGAGCAGAGCAGAGCAGAGCAGAGCAGAGCAGAGCAGAGCAGAGCAGAGCAGAGCAGAGCAGAGCAGAGCAGAGCAGAGCAGAGCAGAGCAGAGCAGAGCAGAGCAGAGCAGAGCAGAGCAGAGCAGAGCAGAGCAGAGCAGAGCAGAGCAGAGCAGAGCAGAGCAGAGCAGAGCAGAGCAGAGCAGAGCAGAGCAGAGCAGAGCAGAGCAGAGCAGAGCAGAGCAGAGCAGAGCAGAGCAGAGCAGAGCAGAGCAGAGCAGAGCAGAGCAGAGCAGAGCAGAGCAGAGCAGAGCAGAGCAGAGCAGAGCAGAGCAGAGCAGAGCAGAGCAGAGCAGAGCAGAGCAGAGCAGAGCAGAGCAGAGCAGAGCAGAGCAGAGCAGCACTTACATTCAACCTCAGAACCATCGTAGTCGTAATGCTTCGGCTGACACATGTTGTCGCACGTCCCCATGGGAACCACACAACGGGCCCTCGGATAACGGGTGCAGTTTGTGCTCTTGCATAAGGAGCCTTCGCAAAGAGAAAACCTTTTGTTTTTCGATGAACATGTTGGACCAGTTATCGATGTTGTTTTACCTGGAATGTACAAAATCAAAAATCAAATCAGATGCTTTGGGAGTGCTACTTTGTTCTTATTGACATTAAGTTGGTCGATCAATCGATCGATCGGTCGGTCAGTCAGTGAGTAGGTCGATTAATCAGTTGGTCGATAGATCGTCAGTGAGTCAGTCAATCACTCGTTTGGCATGTCGGTCAGTCCATCGAATCTCTTCATGATTAATATAATATAATATAATATTAGTACGTTGCACGCATAGGAAGTTTCTGCTGTAAATATTGATTTTCTCGAAACAAAAAATATCTCCCCCATCAATACCCTCATACTTACATGATGGCTGTCCTTGTCCAGGACCTTTCTTGGTGTTTTCGATCTCTTTACCAGTATTAAGATCCACACACCAGCAGTGACCGGTGGATGCATGGCACTGCATGGCCGAGAACGCACCATTCTTATCACACTGAGGGATGTAGGCACCGATTAGTGGCCTCTTGGATGTCACCTCAAGTTTTTTACGCTGACACTCAGTTAGACCTGTTAAAGAAAAACAGAGCACAATCAGCACAATGGGTATGGATCCCCCCCCCCCCCCCCATACCCTTATACTTACATGATGGCCGTCCTTGCCCTGGACCTTTCTTGGTGTTTTCAATCTCTTTACCGGTGTTAAGATCCACACACCAGCAGTAACCGGTAGACCCATGGCACTGCATGGCCGAGAACGCACCATTCTTATCACACTGAGGGATATAGGCACCGATCAGTGGCCCCTTGGATGTCACCTCAAGATATTTACGCTGGCACTCAGTTACACCTAGTAAAGAGCACAAGATCGTCATTTTTTATTTTAGAACAATGACAGATGGGTACAACATGGGTGATGATCAAAACGTGTATGTCATCGTTATCCGGCATTATCATTATCAAGTGAACGTTCCAGTCAGGAACATTATCATCACCATTATTCATTTATTATATTTATTATATCATTATTATTTGTCAGGACAGAGGAATATTTGACCTGTCAAACCCAAGTGTGGCTGGTCAAATGTCCTGAGAATGGGAATCATTTACCAGCCAAGTGGTCATTTTTACCAGACATTCATCCAATGACCGACGCTTATTTGCAGCCTTGCACATTATCATAACCACCACTATGACTATTACAACCAATCAATCAACGTTTTGAGAAGCAGCAATTATACGTAGTAAAAACATCCCAAACAAATTCATAGAGCTTTTCAGCTTGGGCGTAATGTTTTCCCATTTCAGACCACGTGTCATTCTCTTGATAATGAAATTCTTTGTTTGAGTTGCATCCATATTCGTGTGTCTTCTTATTCGCAACTGTTAAACAAAGAAATTATACTCAAGAGATCTGAAATGGGAAAAAATTACGCCCAAGGTAAAAAGGCCTAATAAAGGTTTTGGTTACCCGACGTGCACTTGACCATTTTGTTGTTCTCATCAAAGAACTCAGCCTTGCATCCTCCACAGTAGTTTGGTCTACACCGTGCCTTAGGATTGGATGGGCACGAGGCGTGTTGGCATGGGTTGACAAGGCACATTACGAAGGGTTGACCATAAGGACATGCTGCAGGAACAATAAGGAATACAAGATCAGTAACTGACAAAACCTTTCCTAACCTAGCCTTGCCCTGACTTTGATCAGCCCAAAGGTTGTTTCAGGGTATCGATAAAATCTGAAGGTTCTCTACCAGAAATTCTTGAGACCATTTAAGAGTTGTACATGCACTGTTTAAGCGATTCCTTGTGCAAACATTTGTGCAAACATTTGTCGGTGTGAAAAAACTGCTGCACTAAATTTGCCGAGATCAAATGTGTCAGCTATAATAACAGTTTCTTAATTGACGTCCAAATCAAGAAATAACTTCCTGCAAGGCCATGAGCCAAGGACCTACTAGTCTAACACTCAGAGCACAGTCACCCTACCTTCTCGGACAGGCGCAGAACACTCTTTACCACATCCATTACTACAGCACTTCTGATCACCAGGACACTCCTTGTCATCGCCGCATTTGTTCATACAGACTCCCACGTGATCAATGCGGCGGTGGGGACAAACACCAGGCTTAGCTACGAAACAATGAAAAGTTAAGAATATGAATACGCACGGAGTTGACGAGGTTTATTCAACTAATAAAGCAACGAACACATGTGGCAACATTGCGCGTAATGACGCAGGCAATCGATCTTGCGAGCCATGTCACACGACGCAATCTGCTGCACGCAATGTTGCTTAAGTATTAAAGAAACAATTCTACTTCAGCAACACTGCATGCAATAATGCGTGCAATATTGCACCGTGTGTCAGCGCCTTTACAGCACGCGAGTTTACTCAATCAAAACTCGTAGACACGGTACGGCATATCGACACCAAACGTGATTTGCACAATCATCGAACCTACTCTATGATTGGATGATTCAGAAGAAAACAATATTTATGTGAAGCCATTTTTGCGGCATCTCAGGTAAAAACAATAGCTTCCAATTCTCAGGAGATTGAAATTATTTTGTTTTGTCCCCGTGAAAGGGCATATATAAGCGTTATAAAGTGAATTCCAGATCGTGATGAAACTGAGATTTTTCAATGTACGGTACATTATCGGCGATGCACCCACCCATAGTTCATTATAACGTACCTCTTAACACAGCTGACGTACACACGTGACCACATCCATTAGAACAACATTTGCTGCTTCCAGTACAGTCATCGTCTTTGGTACAGTTCTCTACGCATGCGCCAACTTGTTGGGGCTTAACCGCTGGACAAAAGCCTGGCTTCTTTGGAGCTGATGCACATTTGCAAATGTCACAACCAAATTGATCTTTGACAAAACCGTACTCACAGTACATAAGGCACATATATGGTTTGCAAGCTGAAGACAGGAGAAAAATTAAGATCAGTGTTTTGCACAAGTTGTTTGCAGTTATTGGTGCTGTTGCAGTTGATATAGACGTCGGACATGTGCAAAACGATGGGCATTTAAAAAATTCTACTTTGGGAAGCAAAATCTATAGATCTCTTGCAGGGTCGTAGCCACCAGTACGGTCGGGTCCGCTTATGACCGGACCACTTTTTACCCTAAGAACCATTCTTTCCCCATTGTAAAAAATATTTATTACCCGGCGAGAAAACCGAACCATTTTTTTAAAACCGGACCACTGTGCAAATGGTGGCTACGGCTCTGTCTTGGCATGCAAAAATATAGCATTGTTCTTGCCCTACAACATAGTTGTTCTATCCTCAGTTGATGTTGTTGTTGTTTCTGCTGTTGTTGTTGTTCAGTTGTCGATGTTCGGATATTGTTGTTGTTGTTGTTATTGTTGTCGATGCTTGGATATTGTTGTTGTTGTCGATGCTTGGATATTGTTATTGTTGTCGATGCTTGGATATTGTTATTGTTGTCGATGCTTGGATATTGTTATTGTTGTCGATGCTTGGATATTGTTATTGTTGTCGATGCTTGGATATTGTTGTTGTTGTCGATGCTTGGATATTGTTATTGTTGTCGATGCTTGGATATTGTTATTGTTGTCGATGCTTGGATATTGTTATTGTTGTCGATGCTTGGATATTGTTATTGTTGTCGATGCTTGGATATTGTTATTGTTGTCGATGCTTGGATATTGTTATTGTTGTCGATGCTTGGATATTGTTATTGTTGTCGATGCTTGGATATTGTTATTGTTGTCGATGCTTGGATATTGTTATTGTTGTCGATGCTTGGATATTGTTGTTGTTGTTGTTATTGTTGTCGATGCTTGGATATTGTTGTTGTTGTCGATGCTTGGATATTGTTGTTGTTGTCGTCGATGCTTGGATATTGTTGTTGTTGTTGTTGTCGATGCTTGGATATTGTTGTTGTTGTTGTTGTTGTCGATGCTTGGATATTGTTGTTGCTAAAATTTGTGTGGGTAAATACCTCTGTTACAGTCCGGTTGTCCACGCTTCTGGGTGTTAGGTACGATCACTCCAGTTGTGGTATTAACACACCAGCAGTAACCGGTTGAGGGATGACACTGGACTTGACTGAATGAGCCATCATTTTCGCACCGAGGAGCGTAACGACCAACCAATGGAGGACCTCCTGGGGAAAAAATGTTTTGAATTTAAAAGTAAACGAGTTTAACATACAGACAGTACAATAATCAAACGGGGAAAAACAAATTAATTTGAACAAATAAACACATGGACAATGAAGGCATAGCAAAACAGACAAACAAATGAACCGGAATGAAGCAAATGTACAAACAAGTAAGTAAGCTAGCAAAACAAGCAAACAATCAAGCAAACAGCCCCGAACAAACAAACAAACAAACAAACAAACAAACAAACAAACAAACAAACAAGCAAGCAAGCAAGCAAACAAACAAACAAGCAAACAAGCAAGCAAACAAACAAGCAAGCAAGCAAGCAAACAAACAAACAAACAAGCAAACAAGCAAACAAGCAAGCAAGCAAGCAAGCAAGCAAGCAAGCAAGCAAGCAAGCAAGCAAGCAAACAAGCAAGCAAGCAAGCAAGCAAGCAAGCAAGCAAGCTAGCAAAACAAACAAACAAACAAACAAGCAAGCAAACAAACAAACAAACAAACAAACAAACAAGCAAACAAACAAACAAACAAACAAACAAAAAACAAACAAAACAAACAAACAAACAAACAAAAAACAAACAAACAAAACAAACAAACAAACAAACAAGCAAACAAACAAACAAACAAACAAACAAACAAGCAAACAAACAAAACAAACAAACAAACAAACAAACAAACAAACAAGCAAACAAACAAACAAACAAACAAACAAACAAACAAAAATCACAATTCGATAAACTTTTGTAACACAGCACAAAATATTTAGAAAGCAATTTATTTATTGAGCTTTCGATTCTAACTATTAGGAATGGTCTCGTATAAGATAACTCATAATAAGTACCTGTAACTTTTTGACTTTGCAACTGGCATAGAGTCATTGCTGCAGAGAAAAAGAACAAACATGCTCACTGTTTTACTCATTCAAACTTTTTGCTAAAGAGCTTTTAAGTGTGACGTCACTCAATCGAAAAACGACTTCCGGTCCAAAACGAAAAGCAGTTCTATGACGATTTTTCTTACTTTTTCTTCATAACAGGATTTGTTGTCCAAAGTTCTAATTGTTTCAGGTGGAAGTTAAATCATTAAGTACGTTTTTCGCTTTATTTTAGCAGTTTTTGTGAGCAGTTGGAAACGGAAATACGTCACAACTTTTAAAACAGCTCTATTGGCGTCTTCCACCTGAGCTCTACAGTTAAAAACAACTACTTACAGCTTGGGCCAACATTAGGACACTGTTTTGGCTTGGTGAATCGTGTTCTAGTGTTAGGCAATTCTCGTCCTTTGCTATCTACACACCAGTAGTATCCTTCATGTTGCTGAATGTACTCGTAGTTTCCTTGATCGTCACAGCGAGGTCTAAAAGCACCGAGCAGGCCCATGGCCTGTTGGCGACGAAGCTGACATGAACTAAGTCCTAGTATTGAGGGGAAAAATTATTTCAATTAGCTTTTATCAGGTAATTTTGGACTAGTATTAAAAACAGAAAAAAAAGATTACTAATGAAGTTCGAAGTTTGAAGGATGAATCAAGAGAAAACAGGAAAATTTTTCTCTATATTTAACCTTATCTCTCAATTTTTATTCATTTATTTATTTTCATTTATTTCCCGGTAATTTTTTAGTGCAACATTTAATTATCTGACCAATCAGAATGCTTGTACCATTTTCGCGCCAAAAGAATCAACCGCGCACGCGTGCGTCTTTACATCTTTACAAGACGATGAAACAAAATGGCGGCACAATCTTCCGCGGAAAGAAAAAGGGGCCAAAAATAAGAGCTTTTTTCTTCCTGTAACGTAAGTTTTACTCCAATATTTTACTTCTGAAAGTATTTTACATTATGATTTGACAAGCTTGATAGTTAAATGTATTTTTTGAGTAACAAAAGAGGTTTTTCGGGGCAATTTGTCGAGCTCACCTTTTGAACAGTCAACTGGATTCCCGTTGGAATCTCTGAATTCAACACGGCACATTTTGCATGGGTCAGAGAAACACTGAGCTTTTGGGTTACCGGGACACTTGGCAAAGTTACACATGTGGAGACAGAGTAAGAACGGTCGGCCGTTTGGACAGGCTGAGGAAAAATTAGGGAGAAAGTTACTTTGCAACACGTGATCACGAAAAATGAATTTTTAATCCCCTGGCGAAAACTGCACGAGGGAACGCCAACACCTCCTGGCCACTGTGGGCACTACGGCCATGGATGCCATGATCAAATCAGAATTCACTATCACGTTCAAGTGATTTTTTTCAATGGGTTTTCAAGTGATTGGAGTCTAAATACAGATTTCAAATTCCTGAAGTCTTCATCATAATCATCAGCAGCAGCACCAGCAGCTAGCAGCAGGCAGTATCATCATCGTCACTCATCAGTGCCATCATCATCAACACCACCAGTGTCATCATCAGCATCATTATCATTACACCATCAGCACATTATAATCATCACCATCAATATAAACCATTGTCAGTATCATCATCTTCACATCATCCTTACCTACCTGTGAAAATTGGTGTCTGACATATGGGTCCACAGGTGCTATTGCAGCACTTATCCTTCTCACGACAATTACCATCAGATGTGCATTTCTTTGCAGATGAACAGAACAATTTGCCACCTCTTGGTTGCTTGAAAGGGCAAAATCCATCTTTAACAACCTTCACTAAAAACAGCAAAAAAAATCCTTGTTATCTGCAACAGTCTTGTTATCTTATTCTTAACAATTTTCATACTGTACCTGTTACTTTGGAACAGTCTGGTTGACCTCTAACTCTTGTCCCAGTAACCTCTTTTCCTTTGTTATCAACACACCAGCAAAACCCAATAGACCCCCAGCATTGGACTTGCTTATAACTACCATTCACTACACATTCTGGAACAAACCTTCCCACTGGCTGCAGCCCACCAGGTACTGCCTGAAGAGCTTTTGCACGTTCCTGTTGGCATTGTGTAAGTCCTAGATATAAAATATATAATTAATAAGTGTTTCTATGAATAAATATGCAATGAAAAATTCTTGCTTATGCACAGTACAAAACTTATAAGACTTGTTGGGCATTGGTCTGCATCACAAATGCAATTTTCACTTAAGATCTTTCTCTGTTTCTTTCTATGACAATACATTTGTGACATTGTAAATACAATATAGGGGTAACCTGGACTAGCAAACCCATATATAGGGTGTGCGGACCTACTCCTTTTCACTTCACCTTGAGGATTCACAAGTGTTGGCATTTCCTTACCGACGTGACCTAGGAATACAGGTACATACCATTGTTACAGTCTTTGATAACATTGCCGCTATCATCCAGGAACTCAGCCTTACAGAATCCACAAGGATTGACTCTGCACTTAGCATTGGGATATGCTGGACATGATGACCACTTGCATAGATCTCTTAAGCATGTAAACATTGGCTTGCCTGCTGGACAAACTGCAAAATATAATACACAATTATTACTTTAATTTGATTGAAAAACTAGAATCTGGAATGACTACTGTACTTGGACAAGTTGCCATTCAATCTCTTATGTGTCATTTGTCTCTTTAACACTTCTCTCGTAATCATTTATTTATGACCCGCCTACAAATTTGGGTCAACAGTCAGCCAACTGTTGGCAAACAATCTGCTGACACTTGACCAACACTTGTTGACTGACATATTGTCCACTGGTCATAAAGTACAAGTCAGATTACCCACTTCTCTCATGTAAAATATACACCTTTTGGTGTGCTGTATTTAACAAATAAAACAGCTTTTTTTCGTGCTCCGTTCAGTATTAAATAATAATAATAATAATTTTATTCTCAAGCGCATTACACAAAATCTCAATGCTCTTACAATATATACAGAAAAATAAATTAATTAATAATAAAAAATAGTAAAACAAAAGAAAAAATATATACACCTTCCCGCAAGAACGCTGCCATACAACACCCGAACACCCACAATGCTCAAATGCTACATGACAACGCCCCCGCAAGAAGGTGTATATATTTATAAAGGTTAAAAATGTATATACGTATATATATTAAAGCACACAGGAATTGACGTAAGCACAAAAGAACTGTGAAGAAAAGCACGAGCCGTAGTCAATTAAAATTAAAATTAAAATTATCCTTTTCTTTCTCTTCACTGTAACATTACCTCCAACGTCAGAACTGTTACAATGTGGCATCCCCCTGACTATTGTTCCAAGCACAGGACTTCCTTCGTTGTCAACACACCAGCAATAACCAGTAGAACCATAGCACTGAACTTGTTGGAATTCTCCTTCATTAGTGCACTGAGGGATATAACGTCCAACGACTGGAACTACTGATCCATTGTTAGGTTTATCAAGTCCAAGAGCCTCATTGCGTAGACTCTGACATTTGGTGAGACCTGAAGCAATAAGCCAGTAATATGATATTTTTCTTAAAACTTGTTCAAATTTATGAGCAACCCATTTTGTAAGACATGTAGTTTATCACCAGGGAATGGACTTTTGTTTGAAGCAGCAGAGTACTGCAGCTGTGTTTTTTGATAACAGACCCATTTACTCAGGGGTAGCCTTATTCCTGTGTTGAAATCATCACAAATACCAACGGTAAAGTAAAGAATGTACAACTTCAACAATACACAAGGACCTTCTGTAGAATACATGAATATTCTAGACAAAGTAAGAGCAAACCCTCTCCCTCGAGCTCTTTCCACCCACTCTAACTTAAACTCTAGTAGGGTAACTGCTATAAATAGTAATTGCTATAAATAGTACTGCTATAAATAGTGCTGAAAAAGTCTTCTGTTTTCCCCCAGGGAACACCAAAAACAAGATTCAGCCCCATGAGTAGGATTATAACCCTACCTTACTAGTATATGTACCACAAACCTGCAAGGTTACAATTCATACTTACACTTGATTTTTCTGTTGTACTGGTCAAGAAATTCAGGTTTACATTGTCCACAGGGATTGACACGGCACAATGCTTTCTCATACCCAGGACACTTGGCAGTGTGGCATATCATAGGATCACACTTAAGCTGTGTGACGCCAGTAGGACATACTGCGAACAAATTAAAAAAAATACAAATTATTTGTACAATGGAAGTTTCTACCTTGGAGAGGATTAAGAAAGTATATACCCAAAATCCTGCAAACATCTTGCACTAAAAATTCATGTTTTAAAATCATGGATGGCAAAGTTGCAGAGGTGGCAGTAGTCATGTTGCAATGATATAACTGAGGATTAATTCCCAAACTTAATGGCGTATAATGTTGTAAAGTGGATCAGTTTTCTGCATAAGTGACTGTTTTCCCTCCTCCCTCAGTCACAATAATCAAAAGTTATTAATTCAATTGTTAAACTCATTGGCGTTGTTGAGGTTGGGCTTTAAGGTACCCATCATGCTCGAGGAGACATTCTTTCAATGGTGATTGAATTGATGAAGCCGAGTGATGAATAGATGAAGTCAAAACAACCCAAACAATATGCAGCACTTGGAAAGCCTGGGATCGCAGGATCCGCAATGTTAGACTCTTGTGTTGGCCCTACATAGTTCTTGCAGCACTGTGCACAGGGCAAGCAATGATTTGCAAGCCTCAAGACAGTCTAACTCTGCCTTGATTTCATTTAGTGCCACAGAGTACTATCAAAGGCAGATATCTTTATAATATTATTACCTGATGCAGTACAGTCAAGGGTAGGTGTGCGAGATCTAGTACCAAACCATTCTCTACCATAAGAGTCTACACACCAACACTGGCCAGTAGATGCATGGCATTGTTTTTCCTGGAAACTACCATCTGATTTGCACTTTGGGACAAAGCGACCCATAGGAGGCAGCTTCATAGCTTCATCTACTTGCTTCTGACATAGTGTCTTCTCTGAAATGTTAGAAATACAAGAATTTACAAACTACTTAATTATCTGTCTTTATCAAATGCATGCAAGGCATGAATGAAACTGAATTTTGTTTTGGAAATTAAGTCTGAGTCTTGATTTTTTTGGGTAGTACAGTGTAGTCTTAACCACAAGCATAATCTTGTGGTCTCATAAAGTCTCACAAAATTAATATTAACCATAAAAGACCCCTTGCGGCACGTCGGAATGCAGCCTAAATTGGAGGAAAAAACAAAAGGCTCCAATTCTCAGGAGATCAAAATTCTTTTGTTTTGTCCTCCAAATTGAGCTACTTTGACGTCACATGAAAGGGGTCTATATTTATCAGCCCTAAATGTAGGGACTTGTGTGCCACAATACCTGCACATTTTGGTTTACCCCTAACACTAGTTGACATGTCAGGCACACCAGATCTTGTATCAACACAGAAGCAGTAGCCTTCATGGCATTGTACTTTTTCAAATGCACCACTTTGATCACATTTTGGTCTGTATTGACCAAGTAGTTGTTGTTGATTGGTTGCTGCTAGCATACGTGGGCAGAGTGTCTCAACTGAAAAGCAGAATTATAGAAAATGATTAAAACTCACCAGCAATTGGTGTGTCCCTTAGTTACATATGCATATGTAAGGCTACTCAAATAAGAGCACAAGAGAAGCCCAAAATTCAGACAAGGAGAGCTTCAGTCAATGCATGGCTGATATTCTGTCAACCATCGTACAGCCAATAGTCGGTCAATGCAAAGCCAACACACGGCCGATAGTCGGTGAACAAAATGGCCAACACAATTGTCCACCAACAGGTGTTGGCTGGTTATAAAGTACCTGATTACCCATGTTGTTTTTTTTCCTAAATAGTGTAATATACTGACATACTATTATGCAGCATGCATTTGGACACCTCCTTCATCTTTATTAACTCGTATCAGCTCTGTATCTGAACAGCCCTCTTAACATCAATGATCTACACTTGGATAACAAATCAATTGTGCTATCATTACAAAGGAACTAACCTGGTCCACAGTCGACAGGATCACCAGTTGAAACATTGTGAAAGCTTACTTTGCACTGATTGCAAAAGTCTACAGAGCATCGGACACTTTCCTGAGGCTTTCCTGGACAGCCAGCATAGTTACAAAGACTTACTGGACAGTCTACTTTAGTCTGGCCTTGAGGACAGGCTAAGAAAATGGGAAAAGAGAAAATAAAAAATATTTTTAATGATAAGTATTGAGAGTCTGAGATCTAAGTGTATGACATGATAGGCAGGATTGCTATAGTCATGTGGTGGTATCAGTGGCACGCCACAATGTTGACTTTCATCATTAAATTAATAGAGGGGCCCCCTCTATTAAGTACCCTCTCAAGCTGTAGCTGTAGCTCAAGCTTAGGGTTGCTATTCAATCTATTAAGTCAGATTTTTATTTAAGGTGTTGCTCTCTAATTTGCCATAATAATTATGATTTTTTTGTCTGAGTACTCTGATTTTACTCCATACCATCTTAGCTTAGAAGAGTCCCTCAAAGGGAGTGATGGTTGAAAAATATTATTATAAAGAGTACTTTCCTGTGACATCAAAGAAGCTCAATTTGGAGGACAAAACAAAAGAATTTCAATTTCCAGATTTGGAACCTATTGTTTTGTCCTACAAATTTAGCTGCATTCTGACGTGCTACAAGGGGTCTATTACTAGTAGTAATTGAATAATCATTATACAGCGACTTACTTGGTTCTGAACACCATGCACCGCATCCATTACTACAACATTTGCTAATACCATCACAGTTTTCGTCGGCACCACATGTTATCACACATGGACCATATGCAGGAGCTGGCTTGCAAATACCAACTTTCTCTGTTAAATCATGAAGTCAGTGCCAATGAATGAGTTTACAGTTACAGTATATGTAAACTAAGCATCACCCCTTTTATTATCATCATCATCATCATAAATCATTATCATTATCATCATCATGAACATCACCAATTTCATAATACAACATCAATCAATCATCATCATGCATCATCATCACCACCACCATCATCATCAATCAATATCATCACCACCATTATTATTATCATCAATCAATATCATCATCACCATCATCATCATGCATCATCACCATCACCATCAATAATTGTCATTATCCCCATCATGATCATCTTTCATCTTTATCATCAATTATGATCAAAATCATCAAGATCTAATCATCATTATCAACATCATGATCATCACCATTGCATCATCTTTTTCATCATAATTAACTTACCAGCTGTTGTTGATATAAACACCTGAAGCAACAATTAAAGAAAAAAAGTTAAATCTAAAAGTAATTCATGATGAAACTAAAGCTTTTGATGAGGGGCAAATTCTTCCCTTGGTTTCTGATGTCTTTTAATATAGAGAGGTCTCCCTCTGTCAAATATCATCTGCAATGGTCAAATTAGCTAGTACAAATCTCCACAATTCAGAATCTAGAATCCCTGTAATTTAAAACATTCAAACTTTTATCTACCCTGAAACAGCCCTGGGATTAACTCACAGATCGAATTTGAATTTAACATGTTAAGTTTTGTGGAGGGAGGAAAACCAGAGAATCTGGAGAAAAACCCTCAAATGAAGAGAGAGACCTAGCTAACAAGCTCTGCTCATGTGATGCAGAGTCTAGGAATCGAAGCTAATTAGACCCCAAAGGTGAGAGCTATGTGAGTACACAGTTACCACTATGCTGTCTTTGATTCCCTGGAATTGTGGATCCCTGCCCTCAGTTATTCATAATACATAGTTTTTTCTTCTTTTTATACAGGCCCTGCTCATATATCCAATCTGGTTTGGCATACTAATTCTTCAAACATATCAAATTAAAGTACATAAAACAAGAATACTCAAATACAATACCTGGCCAAGAAACAAGGCAAGTACAAATAACGTCTGCATTATTATCTCACGGGCTTTGTTAGTTTTACTCTGTAAGAGATTTAGTTATAAATATCATATTAGCATATAATTTTCACAATAGATGATCCTATCATTTCAATGTACGTAAGGCTTTCATGTTGCACCTTTTTGAAATTGTGTCATGGTTTGATGAATAGAGGAGGGGTTAATTTAAAGCTAGTAAGCTTATAGATATTCTTGTAGATAAAATTTGATCAGCCGTGAGAAGGAAATCTTTCAACAAAGAAAGCAAAATCCATATTTTTTTTTTCTTTTTCTCTTTCTTTTATGGTTGTTATTGCATAGAAAAAATTATATAATAAATTATAAATTTCATACATCGATTTATATCATATGCATAGTCGTGGAGCAAGTCATCAAATTGCATGAATATTGCGAAACTATAAACAACAAATCTGTACGACGTGCCTTGGCTAACACAAGGCTTGACGATGTGGATAAGCACGTCTACCTTTAACCTTAACCCCTTTGTTATACTATTCTAGTCTATTACGAAAGCTTTATCATAAATGAAGGCCAAATATTCTGATTTAATGATAGTTCCTGGAAAATATCTAGCATCAGGAAAAACTAGATTTCTTCAAAATAAACAATCCAAGAACAATAGGTGATTGCAAGACTAAAAATACCTTATTTTTTCTTTGCTTGGTTGGGTTGCATGTTTGTCAAAATTTTATATATTTTCTCGCTTGAAAATAAGAAACTTAGCATTCAAAAACCATTACTGCTTCCTAACTCATAAAGAATGTAAGTTACCTCGGAAAAATTTATGCAAATCCTGGCTCGTTCAAACGACATAATAAGCTTAATATTTATTTCAAGCAAATTATGGATCGAAAATGCAACGAATTTTACTTTCGAAGGCGTTTCATTTCCTACGAAAGGCATACAGATAAAATATATAAACATATGCCGTTATTAAGCAAAAAATACGCATCTAATATGTACAATTTTCATGAGATCTAAGAATGTTTTTAGCTTGTCAAAATCGAAAAAGATAATTATGTTAATAAGCCAGAAAAATCCCTTCGAAGAAGCTCACATTAGCTTTGACTAAGAATATAATATCTAGAAAAAACATGAGCTGGTTCTTAAAGGATTCAGTAATTTTGAAGGCTTACCTAACAACCGCTCCGCCTAGTTCAATGTTCTGGGTTCAAAAGGATAAAGTGACAGTACTGCGTTACTTTATATAACCATGAACTGTTTTGTTTGTACCGATTAGTGCCTGTTACTGCTTGTAACACAGGGAGCCCAACGGTAGAAATTCTGCTTGACAAGGAGAAAGGGAAAGTAGGGGAAGGGAAGGAAGGAAGAATGGAAATGAAAGAAAGAATTAAATGTGGGGAACTCCTTGGAGAAAGTTTTTATTCCTATCGTTCTTTTAGCGGCTGCGGTAAATATCTTGGGCTGAGAAAATTAAACCCTTCGGTCTAAAAATAAATGGGAGAAGGAAAGAAAATATACTTATGTACCCTCCCCATGCTAAAGGAGGAGGAGAAGAAAAAGTATGAGGAGGAAGAGGAAGAAAAGAACACCTTCCCCTGATCCTTTGATCCTAAAAAAACCTTTGCAAAAAAACCCTCATGACAAGTTTTGAGACAAAACAAAAAACTTAACGAAACGAAAAAACGTGCCGAACTTTTGTCGTGTCCAAAAAAATCATAGGTTCACCTGCCCGTCTTAGTTTTCGTCGAATTTATTTCAGTCAAGTCTATATCTTCTGATCAAACCCTAAAATGCGACGATTATTGAGATTTTTGTTTTCATTCAACTGATATGATATCGTTATTTAGGGAAACGCAACCTGAAAAGCGATCTCCTAATGACTTCCCTTACCACATGGGCACGATATCTCTAAGTCTTCAATGTTTGACGGGGTTTATATTTTTACTCGATATTATTGTCAACCTGCAATTGCTCGTATTACTCCTTGTCTTGGAAAGCATGTCGATCGATGGAGCCCACGTCTGACCACAGGGAGCCCAATATAGATAAAAGTAAATTGGGCTCCCTGTGGTCTGACTCATCCCAAGAAGTAGCAGCATGTTTTCATGGGATTGACAAATCTAGGGATGGGGCAAGGGGTACGTCTACTTTTTCGTTCTGTGTAATTATTAATTCAGTATTTCTTGGCCTTTTGTTTTTGGTTGGCCATTTTTTTTTTCTTTTTTTCGTTGGCCGTTTTTTTTCTTCTTTTTTTTTTTTTGCCGTTTTTTTGGTTAAGTAAGTAAGGAGCACCTTTTCCCCAGCGTCACGTAAGAGTCCTGCCTTCTGACCGAAGTTCATCTCGTGGTAATCGAGCTTCAATAAAGATGACACGTATTATTTCATTCGCCGTTCCATTAAAACTGGAATCTTGTACTCATGTCATGAGATGACCTTGTGTACTCATGATCATGAGTCTTGATCACGTTTTCTCCAGCGTCACGTCGAAGTCACAATTATCGATGAATAAATACCCTTCTTCTTTGACCTTTCCTTTAATCGAATATCTTCTACTCATGACCATGTTCAAGTAGTTCGTTGGAGTCTTGTACTCATAAGCGTTCAAATAGTTTGTTTCAGCCGGTAAAACAGTTCGTATTTTCACAGTTTCCCGTAGTTTCGTCATTTGTATTTCGTATTTGCTGCTTGCTCACATTGTTTGATTTGAGTTTGCGAGACGACCAGGCCAGCAAAAAAACAAACGATCGATGTCATCTTTTAGTGAGCAGTCATTATTTCAGTACAGGGAGGGGCGTGGGGGGCTGCTGCAA
This sequence comes from Anthopleura sola, assembly GCA_023349425.1. Lineage (NCBI taxonomy): Eukaryota > Metazoa > Cnidaria > Anthozoa > Actiniaria > Actiniidae > Anthopleura > Anthopleura sola. The sequence goes on along the minus strand of JALHLI010000004.1, from coordinate 10,932,687 downwards.
ATAGAGGGAGGCAGCATTTTTTATGATCCACAAAGGACAGGGCTAAGAGAGATAAAGGGCACTTAGGGAGGAGGGGCCGGTCACGAAAACTTGTGCAAGTGGGGAAAATCAAAATGCACGAGCCCCCCTCCCTGTAAATAATGGCCAGTCGCTTAGTGTATATATACCGCCAACAGCCGTTGAATGTACTTGGAATACTCCAGTTTCACATTCGATGGAAACCGCTGTTTTTGAAGAACACAGACTCATTTGCACAGGCTTAGCCTCGTTTATAAGTCATCTATTCAAATACACCATTAAAAGTCCGTGGGATTCGTATTATTCAACTTGCACATTCTTTACATTACAGTTGGCTGTTGCTAATGATTTGCAAAAGTCAACCGTAATGTAAAGAATGTGTAAGTTGAACAATACCAATGTTTTGAAATCCCACGGACTTTTAATAACGTCGTTGAATAGCTGACTTATAAACGAGGCTAAGCCTGTGCAAATGAGTCTGTGGTCTTCAAAAACAGCGGCTTTCATCGAATGTGAAACTGGTGTATTCGGTTCAACGTTTCCTTTGAAGGTGACTTTGACTCGATTTAGTAGACTGGATTTAGACTTTCTATCCCTCGCTGTTCTGGAAGATGAAAGCATTTGGCCAGTGATTAAAATCATTCCCTAGCCAGGTGTCCGGAGCACGCACGAACCGTCCAATCACAGCGCGCTTCGATACTTAGCCAAGCGGCCCTTGCTCCAAGTCTCTTCCCAATACAAAAAGCACGCGTTTCAAAGAATTTAGAGAAAAAAAGTTGAAGTATACGTGTTGTTTAAAAAATTAAAGTAAATCTTTGCGATCCATCTCCTCAAATTCTGTGAGATATATGACTTTTAAGACTCGGGCGAGGGCCGCTTGAATTACAACAACAATCCTTTTCGCGCTTAGTTTTTCGTACAGCTGGAGGGGGAAAGAATATTCGAGGTTACGTCACGAAGTATGCCACGGATCTTCGCATTCAGCGGTAGACGATACAACGTAAATGCCATGCGTCAACTGAAGTTACACATTTGGGACGGACAGAAAAACTCAAGCTCTTCCACAGGAAGCCCGAGCAATTACTTCCATAGCAACGGTTAATCTGCTAACAGATATTCGTGCGCTTCCCCGCGCGCAAAAGAAAATAGATTCCACGATCATAATTAGCTATTATTAGTTTAAAAGGCAAAGAAATTGTGCGTGGGTAAAATTAATCACTTAATACTACTCAATTCTCAAGTGTTTTACGAGCCTAACCATGATGTACTTCCATTACTAATCCTATACTTTATTCTAAATGGGTTCTGCATCACAACAAATGATCATGAGATAAAACGTGGGTAAAACTCTTCTGATTTTCTCCCTTGCAGCGGCCGTTCTTAGTGTCGGTCTCGAATCCCTCCCCACTAAGAACGGCTGCAAAGGAGACTAATTGACAGCCTTTTTCGTAATCTTTTCTAAGACCATAGTAAATAAAAAACATTTGTAGCTAGTGACCCATTGCCTTGTTCAGTTTATGGAACATTCAGTCTTAATTCTTTGTTTCTCTGTTACTTAATACACAGGAAGTCAAACCTTCACTCCCGCCTCTCTGTGATAAACCCAAGTATTTTCGATTAAGAAATTTCTAAGAACAGATCAAAACACATCTATCACTGACCAGGAAATATTTCAGAGTAGACAGTAAACCAACTAAAACAAATAATCTTGAAACTAAAATACTGTCAACAACACGACTAAGTAAATATTCGTTCCCTTCGTTCCTTATTGCAATTAAAATTTTAAGATTTAAAAATAGAAATTTTCAGAAATTTTTTTTTTCCTTTCTACAATTATGGAAATGTCTATCGTTGATCGACATTTAGACTTCCTACTAGTGCGTGGGGATGAAATATTGCAAAGATCGAAGAAGTGAACGTCATTCAAATCTCAAGATATTTACTCCAAACGTCGTACAACCTCTACATTTTAAAAACGTTTTTTGTAATTCCAATAATGCTTAATTTATCGCTAGACTTTGTTTGATCAAGATATCTTGAGGAAAAATCTATCGTACCCTTTGATTAAAAAGTCCATCCAGTGAACATAGATATAAGGTAATGTGATTAGTGCTCTTCGCCAGACAGCCGGATTCTACCATGTGATAACTGAGAAACAACATAGAACAGAGAACATTTTTAATTTTTAATTTCATTGTTTGCAGTTGTCTATATTGCGAAAGGTCATAGTTACCTCTTCATGAGGGAGGGCGCCACTCAAGTTCCTTAGGAAAGGTTATTAGTAAAATTTCGAACGGAGTGCAAGGGTGAAAACAGTGTTTTCAACGTCAAGAAGGGACGCTCTTTGTCTTCGTGATTCTTTTGCATTTTTTTCGGACGACCACTCGTTTTTAACATAGATTGTTGCGAACAACCTGTATTATAATAATCCTAAATTTCCTTTTTTTTTTTTTTGGCAACCTTTTTCGTAATCTTTTCTAAGACCATAGTAAAAAAATCATTTGTAGCTAGTGACCCATTGCCTTGTTTATGGAACATTCAGTCTTAATTCCTTGTTTCTCTGTTACTTAATACACAGGAAGTCAAACCTTCACTCCCGCCTCCCCTGGAAATATCATCGACTGTCATATTTGATAGTAAAAACTGTCTTCTAATACCGCAAAAAGTGTTGATAACAGCTGAAAGGCGCTAATCTCTGATTAGAGGACTAAAACGCACTAAAACTCGGTTATAAAATATAGGAAGTGGTGGGGAATGGCACGCAGTAGCTCTTCTTCCTCCTCGATCCCTCTAGATGAGTAACTAGTAAAAATGGCTAGAACTGTGTATGAATAATGGGAATTAACGATGGATAACAACGTACTTCTTTTTCCAAGCTTCCTAAAATATTTTCAAAAGAATACAACTAGGCAACATTAAACGCGCGCGCGTGTGCTTATACTGTGATATAAACACTTCGGGTGCTGTATAACGCGAGAGAAGCAACATTAGGTACGTGAGACGCAGCCGATAGTTTCTCTTGCTTCTTTAGAACTATTTGTTTCCCAGAGTGTTTGACAGAGACACAAGCGGCCGTTTTATATTGCTTTTATAGAAATGTTTGAAAGACTGCGCGCGCGTGCCTGTGTCCTCGTATATAGTATTAACGTGGTGGTAGCCAGACAGCGCGCGCGCAAAATCTAAATAAAATATTTCATCATCTTTATCAATCTGCATCAAATTGAAAGCCAAATTTTTTCCTTCCTGCTTGAACCAAAAGTGTTTGTGTCTGGGTTTTCATCCATATTTTCTTTGATTAAAAGATTCGAAGAAATTAGCACTGCAGGGGAAATCTTGCTGTCGTTCATTATCATCTATTAGCCAGTCCGCTGAGAATTTTCAATTTCAAACTGATCGACTAAAGTAATTTGTACGCGTTTTATTACATCCATGATGACATCTCATTGACGTTTCTAACAGTTAATCCTTCCTAGAAATGTCGAAGAGCACCGACTAATGAAATTTTTGAATTAATGAAAATCTTGAGGACTTATCAGGAACAAAAAAACCTCCATTTCGTCTTTTAATTATATCTCTCTGTCTTCCTGCTCAAGTTCAATAACCCTTAGCCGGATCTCATCAACCTGCTACTGATAGGTTCAATTTGCCCGCCTGGTATGTGTGTTTATTGGAGTTTATTGGACAAGTAACTTTCAGACTGTGAACTGATTGGTTTTGTGATAAGAATTAAGTCTGCATTCATGCGTCATAAGGCATAATCATTAGACTAATCTTGGCCTAACAATTATTATTTGTGGCGCGGAGTTCACGATATTTTGCGTCAGCTCTGCGCAAATCAGGGAAGGCTTTTTACCTTCAAAGCATTTGATATTCCCTTTAGTATTGCTACTTTTTTGACAGTAAAGCTGGCAAAATATTTCGATATATATATAGTCTTACTTTGCATTAGCTGTCCTCAGCATTGGACATTCTTTGCTGCGGCGACTGTACAACTTGCTGGGGGAGGGGAGGGGCGAGCGGGATTTTTTTGGAGGGGGGAGGCGAGCGTGAATCTGGGGTTGGGGAAAGAATTTAAAGACAAAACGACTACTCCTCATAAGCTCTTTATTGCTTAGCACAAATCTTGACAAATTAAAAAGTATTTTATAAGAAAGATAAACGCGAAAAGTTTTGATGACATCCTCATCATTTTCAACAACAATTTTGAAAATGATGACAGGATGACGTCATCGAAACTCAAAGACTTTTCGCGTTTATCTTTCTTATAAAATACTTATCCAAATCTTTATTGATAAATTGAAAAGTATTGGAATAAATAACCTCTCGTTATCATTAATAAACCAGTGATATAATATAAAATAAAAATATTCCTTAAAAATAGATGATTATAGTTGGCTATTATAGTAGTTGGTTCATAGAACCATTATATTGATAATAAGCATATATATGGATATTTTTTATAAAATATTGTAGTTATGATAATGCGCTTTCTGATCATGGCGGGGGTTATACTCTACATACAATTCCTCATCTTTCCTTAGCTTCCTTTCTCATTTCATACTGTGAAATGACCCTGAAATCAGGGTTGTTAGAAAGCTCTTAGTAAATGCCAAACCAGTAATCTTGCACCCATTTTCATAATTACACGACCAACGCAGCCCAAGACTGCCGTCGTCCATCAAAAATTAGCGACCTTAAGATTTGCAAAATCTGCGACGGCGACGTCAACCGGAAGTGGTAATAACTTCACTTTTGGGTTTCACGCCTTCAAAGTCTGTCTTTCCTGTGGATGAGTTGACTTTACTGACAATGTTTTCAATGAAATCCCCAAGGAACAGAACCCCGAAGAGAAATTATTTACACTTCCGGTTGACGTCGCCGTCGCAGAATTTGCAAATCTTAAGTTCGCTATTCACTAGTTCAATCCGTTGAAAATTTGATTGACGGAAGCCAAAAAACCAGGCGACTCGAATTATAGTTAGTTGTCTGGGTTGCATAATTATGAAAATGGGTGTAACTCTTACAAGAGTGATTGCAAGTGGAGGTTGACCCCCCCGTCTTGTCTCTCACTTTCTGAAAAATCAATATAAATTATGCATCAAAAACAATGAAGCAAAGCTTTAAAAAGGGTGTGGCCAGGGGGGAGGGGAACAGAATAGTTCCTCTCGACCCCCCCCCCCCCCTTCCACCAAGGTTTGAAGAATATAGAAACTGCCGAATATAATAATAATCTTGCGAACTGATTCTTCGTGGAATGTATCTAGATAGAGGTGATAAAGTGCGGTGATTTTTTTTTTAGATTTTCTGATGAACCTTTTTTCATCGCGATTGGATTTCAAGAAATTAGTCTTTTACTCGTACACTTACTTACTCAGTTCTACTCATACTAATGGAAGTACTGGGACTTTCCAAGTACATCTCCTACCCTCGTAAAAGCTTTAACTTTGACAACATTCTTAATGATGTAAAATTCCTTTTTGTCCGAGTTAGATGCTTCAATAGGACTTTTTACCTTGGGCGTAATGTTTTCCCATTTCATACCACGCGTTATTCCCAAGAGTATCATTTCTTTGTTTGACGCCAGTTGTGCATGCTCAACCTTCCGTTCTGTGATGCGTAAATACACATTTTTCAATCAAGAATCAAGAAAAAAATATTTACGGTTTTAGGCAGCTACACAGTTCAATTTTTCGGTAGCTGACCAGAAATAAAGGAATAATATTTCGCTCGACACCAAAGCTAATTTTCCAAGAGATACAGTTGTTTTTTTTACTAAACTAAAGACTAATGATTCTTCGTATTATGATTATTATGGCAAGAGGAAAAGAGATTTCATCCACTTAGCAACACTTAACCACTCACCGAGGCTTAGCGAAGGAGGAAAAAGCTCACCAGGTGGTAGATTTGTAAAGATATTAGCAATATCTTGACTAAAGGCAGGAGGCATAAATGGCCGCATATGTTTTTAGCACTTAATTAAGTAAAATTGTCAGGTTTTAGTGTGAGAATTTTTGAATGATCCGGGTATACGTAGAATGCGGTTACTAGAAAACAACTTGTGGGATTCCTGTGGAATTGAAGCACAGGAAACCCACTACAAAAAAATAGGGATGAATGAAATCGTAAAAACAATTGAATCTTATAATATTCAAATTATTTGATGCAGAAAACGAGAACGTTCGAGATATCGGCTTCATTTGGTCGCATATTTAGTTTGCCTTAACCACATAAAAATAGATAAGTACATTATACCTAATCGGTTTTAAACTAAAGCTCTGAAACTACTTAATTTTTCTTCAATAGCTTTAGTAGGTAAATTCCGCTGCAAATCTTTCTATGATCTTTTCAACAGATGTTGTTGAGCCACTGAAACCATTATGACTTGTAATTCAAAGTAGATCTTTTTGATAATTTTGAAAGTTTTTTCTATAAGAAAACGGAATCTTATCTTTTTAGAGAGGTTGGCATCTTCCATTATCGTTTAGTAGCGTGTGGTTCAATTAGGAGAAATTTTCAGGGGAAAAAATGTTACACTTTGTTGCATCATTTCGGCTTTGTTTCCTTGTTATACTGAGTTAACTGAGTGCGTGACGCAATTAGAGAACCGAGAAATTTCGAAATTCTTTCCCTTCTTTGTCGTATCATTCCGGCCTCATTTCCTGAATAAAAAATGAGTCAAAATATAGCCAATGCTAAATATTTAGTAAACTAGGAGTTAAAGGAAGATCACTGGAAAGCGGCAGTCGGCGACACGGCAATTAAAGTCTAAAAGAGGATGAAAAATGTTGTTCAAAAATCTAAAACTAAGACAAGCAAATATCCTTAAAAAAGGATTGAAATTCTTTTGACTGATGATACGATAAGCCTTCTAAAACATACGACTCGAAAACGAAGCTAAATTGTTTTTTGAATTGTGACGAAAAAGGATAATCGTTAAAAAAGGTTTTCTGAGATTATGCGCAAATTACGCGCGCGGTAAGCCGCGAAATGCTACCGTGAATTATGCGATCTGCGCTTTTTTTTTTTTTTTTTTTTTTTCACCGTGAAAATACTAAATCAATTTGCTTATTAGACAACTACTTCCCTTTTAGCGTGAAATTACTTAGGAAAAAAGTCATAGCACTAATTATAGAAATAATTTATGAGCAATAATTAATACTATCATCCTGTAGTTTGTTCTTTTTTTCTGCTTAGTTCCTGCATCATCAAGAACGTCAGGCGTCCATCTTTCTGATTTGACAAACACTGCCTAGTTTGTGTCACCAAAGTGTGCTTCAACGCCTTCCTATAAGTAGGCAGCCTCCACGCGTAAATAAATGGATCTAACGCGACCTTTAGAAATAACATCATGTCGCTGATACGAAGAAAAATATGTATATCAATCTCAGCTTCGTAAGATCGATTCTTATGGTAAAAGTACACGTATAATACCACAGAATGTGAGGTCGCTGACGCAAGTAAAATCCCCGCTAAGTAAAAGGTGACGATAGTAAATTGACGGTCGTTCAGTCGACTTTTTTCCTTGGTACTGCCTTTGCGTTGGCTGTCGTTTTTAGCGTAAAAGCTCCTTCGTCGCCAGGTATATCTTCGGCTTAAGTGACGGCGAAACGAAAAATAAAGCAATGCGTGGATAATAGCGAGTAATATAGAAATCAAAGATGCGTGTAGAAATAAGTCGATCTGCAAATACGTATACATATTGATCCCAGAAAATTGTAAGAGGCTGAAACCAATGAAATACAGCCAGCTTAAACCCACGATCCAAATAGCGCGATACTTGGTAACGATTTTTTTGTATTTATGCGGAAAAGTCACAGCAATGTACTGCGAGATTGATAAAGCAAGAACCACCATGAATGAAGAACTGATTGCTATCGTAGAAATGATCCCTCCTGCACGATAAAGAGCATGGAAAATATCCGGCGTCTTGCAAGCTATTTTCCATCCACAATGCTTGTAGTGAACAATGTATTTCAGAATAAAAAACGGCTCCACAAGTAAACCAGTGAATAGGTCTGACAACGCGAGACCTACAATGAAATAAGTTGTAGGGGTCCTGAAACAACGCAGAGGATCCTTGTATATGGCAGTTAGAAGAAGAGAATTAGCTGCTACAGTTAATGGACTTAGTAGTACCAAAATTACCGCAGATGCCAGCTTGACTCGAACATAATTTTTATAAGTTTCATCGCTGTCCGTGAAGTTGGCCATAACTCCAGCAGTTTCATTCATTCTTATTGTTTCGTTGAGCATCGTCCACTGAAATATCAATACAAACAAACAAGGTTCACTTTTTCTTCAATATTAGCTTCAAAATGTAATCCTGTCGTTTTTCACCTGCCAGTTGTCATCAGATACCCCCAAAAAACGCATCCAAAAAGCGAGACTTCCTTTTTTTGTCCAAAGTCAAACGACAAATTTGACTTCCGGACAGAACGGAATATGAACAGTTTTTAGATGCAGATGTACCGAGAATATCCTCCCACTGTTTTGAGTGAGGGTTTTTATACTGATTCGGTGGTTTCTGTCGTCAACTTGACATTAGGATTGCCCTTGAAAGCCTAAATTTCTAATTCTGTTATCAAGTTCGTCTCCTCAGTAACGACGAGTATTCTATTACCAATCTAGTTAACCGTCATGAATACTCGCCTGCACGGTTCCATTATATGCAGACTATGTATACCCATAGAATTCACGTCAAATACTACATTAAAGCCTACATTACATTTCAAGCCAATGCAATACAAACCTGGTAAACATCTCTGATTCTTTTTTGTTTTAACTCAAAGTGACAATATTTCCAGGTCAAAGGCCGGGCTGTTCTCTTAATCCGGCTACTTTGATGTGATGATGGAGGATTTTGAGTGATTTTTTCGTCGTTTTATTCTGTCATCTGAGAGAAAAGATCAACAAATATATGCTCAAACAGAAAACTACGCTCAAAAAAACGTCTAAGTTCAACAAACATAACGCCATCGACACTTAAACTCCATTGTTTAAAATAGAATCACTAAAAGCTAAAGCCGTTCAAAGGCTTATCTTTTCTGTTTTCCCCCTATAATTTATTATAACTGGACCAATTTATAGAACAGTCTAGAGAAAGAACCATATTTTCAAAAACAATGCATCGACGTCCGTCTTCAGTCGGATATAGGTTATAATTTTCCGATAAATCTAACACAATACACATTAAAATCTGCATCCTATACAGGAAATAGTATTTAAAATATCAAAACTTCTTAAATTTCGACTCGAATTATATATTCTATTGATACTTACAACATTAAAATAAAGCATTTTTGCCGAAATCCTCACACAGCGAAGGAGTATCCGTTGGGTTTTTGGCCTGGCTTATGTCGTAACTCGGAATGAATGACCGCGTTATTAGCTAGACAAGAACCTCCCCACGCCACCCCTGTTAGTACAGCTGGTTCACTACACGAGTATTCAAATCCAATATTTACGGTTGATTTTTTAAATATTTCTTACACTTTTACTCGAACTATAATTGTGAACTGAATATCTTAACTCGATAGAAAAATCCATTATTTTTTAATTGCCGTCTTTGGCGTGTGTAATATTTTCAGCGCGCTTGTTAGACTTGTTACGAAATCTATGACCAGGAATTACAAAACATTTACACCAGACGTGACACATTTATCAAATGTTTTAAAAATAAGCCTTGTAGCAGCAAATATAGATTAAGTTCCGTTGGTTTGTTCGGCTTTTTTACATCTTATATTCCATCAAAATATTATTTTGGTGTCAGCGCAATTATATAATGGGTTTAATGCTACCTACAATCGTCTTCGCGAGGGTGGGAGTCAGGAGATATGATCATAACGATCACAAAATCGGCACGATGAAGTTCAACTCTCGTAGTTCGTCATTCCTCGGCATCGTTTGATTCTCAAGTACAAACGTAATATTTAAATACAAACTGTTTTTTAATCTGCAAAAAAATGTCTCAATTTAACGATAATTCAGCAGAATACCTTTGATAGAACCGCCGCGAACTATACTCCGTTGAAGATGCAATCTTTAAGAGGTTTTCTGGATTTAGTCTCATAATGTCAACTCACTACTTTAATTAACTAATCACTACGATTCTAAAAGGCTTCTTAAAGTCTTCCTCATACGTAAAAAGAAATTAGCGAAAATGTCGATTAGCCGGCTTAACTCTTAAAGAAAAATCTATAAGTGATATCCCAAAATATAAACTATTATATTCCAGAACATAAGCTATTATATAACTATGATTATCATATGACCGTATTTCACTGTACGCGTGATTCTAAGAAAAACCTTTGGGGAAAATGGCGTCAGCAAAAAACATACGCTTTTCCGAAAAGTGTAATAATTTCCCGTTCGGACTCGCCGTTCGGACTCGCTGCCGATTTTGATTCGCATTTATTAAAAACGCTTTGAAATCGATTTTTTATATGTGGTCATATGATAAAATGCTTATTGACTGAGTTAAGGTCGGTCCGAACGGGAAAATATTTGGCTCTCGGTCCTTGGCACGGAACTCGCTGAGCTCGTTCCGTAATTCAGGACCTCGAGCCAAATATTTTCCCGTTCAGACCTCCCACTCAGTCAATAAGTACATAGTATTTTGCCTTTGTTGTTTTGTTTCTTTTATAGGTTATTGTTGGATTTTCGTCACGTTTTTGTGACTTTTAATAAACAGTTTTTATCAGCGGAAATTTTCTGGAACACTTTAATTTTGCATTAGTTGTGCGTTCTCCAAAATATTATTTAAACTTCAAAGGCGGGAGGAATATTTCCGTCTCGTCTAAGATCTTTGATTAAAATTGTACCTCAGTGATAAGGATTTTAACCATGAGGCATTTTCTTGGCTGAAAAAGAGGAAAAACTGCTGGGAGCGTAATTGGTTTATGCATATAGTCCCCATGGCTCCAGATAAAGTATTGGGTCAGTATTACAAGTGACGATCTAAGTGCTACTGTACCATAGCCCAAGGGCACGTGCATACTTGATGCGTATGTGAGTGTATGGGAAATAAAGGTCAATGTGTTAGGATATTGAAGTATTTTGTGATGACTATGTCATTCAGGCCCAATATATGCTGAGTCAGCTGCTGATTGGTGGTGAAGGAGAGTGCTGATTTAGAGCTGGATTACTACATATCACGAAATGACATTGTGAAAGGTATGGGGAAAATCGATAGAAATGAAGAAAACAGGGATGTGGTCGAGAGGAGAAGAGCAGAACATAGAAGAGAAAAGCAGAGCAGAGCAGAGCAGAGCAGAGCAGAGCAGAGCAGAGCAGAGCAGAGCAGAGCAGAGCAGAGCAGAGCAGAGCAGAGCAGAGCAGAGCAGAGAAGAATCGACAACCGAAAAAGAAAACCTTCTACACTGACTGAAACACGGGAAGAAAAGTAGACAAAATAAAAAAAAAAAAAAAGAAGCCGAAAATGAATTATAACCAAATAATTAGCAAATTCACTTAAAAGAAACAGTCGTCATGAAACGTTTTACCAAAAGTATCAACAAAAAAAAAAGTTGATTGAAATGTCTTGACTGGTCGGAAATAAATGACATGAAGTATATATCATTCACGTTATTTCTTTGCTCCCTGCTTCAGGCAATATCGTTTTTTTTCCTTTTGATAATAATTGTTCTCAGTAAAAGGCTACGTGATTTTTTAATATATATATAAAAAAATCAACCACGCAAATGATCAATCTAGTCAGCGCGAACCAACGATATCCATACAGATATGAACAGGATATACTTTTTGTCCGTCGGCAAACTTGAATAAAAGCGGATAATCTTCACTCAATATTATAGATTTTATATTGTCAGTAGCTCAATCAAATAAAAATAAAACGCCAATTGTATTCTTCGATAGAGTTTTTTAAACATTTTCCGCCCTTGCGCTTTTTTGCGCGGAAACTATAGTACGATTTTTGTCGAAAGCGCTCGCCTCTTACCAATGCTCGGTGTTCGGCGTACTGTCGGTAGTTTGCTTGTTGGTTCTCTCCTGTGCTTTGAGGGTCTTTCTCCGGTTTTCCTTCCTCCGCAAAAATCAACTTCTAAATTCTAATTGGAATTTCAGTGGATAAAGAAATGAAGAACCACTCTGTGGAACATGCCACTGCTAGATCGTAATTATTTATTTTTCATTAATATTATTCTATTTCGTTGGCGATAATTCTCATCCGGCAAGAAAGATAAAAATTTTTGCCTCCAAGCACGTATGTAACGACTGTGTTGATGGCAAACAGAAACATATCTTTGCGAGCGGATTTCGTAGATATGACTAGAGGCGGATTACGGCAAACTTGTAACTGTTTTATAGCTGTATCGTGTTTTTTCTGTAACCTTTCTTAGATATTGCATGTGATTGGATGAACTGCGCGAAAGCAATAGAAAGCCATTTCAATGTTGCGGCATGTTGCACTGTGGTCGTGCTGTAAGTCATTCTACATTCTCTACTCATTCTTAACTCACTCTATAATCAAAGAAAGCAAAGAAATTATTTTAACATTTTAACCTGTAAATTCTGTAAAATCCTCTTGAGCTTGTTCATCCAGTTGCACTATAAACCAAGTCTTAAAACAGCATCACGATTAACATATGCCTAGTAAATGAATGGTTTTCTGAGCGAAAGAACGCGGGGAAAAGAATTAGGACACTACACGACCCAAATGCATTATGGGTGGTCAAAAATACATTAAAAGCCATTCAGAAAAGTAAACAGTTCAAACTTAACCAATACGAAAGAAAAATGAATTGACAACTAATGTTATGAGCTCGCGGCAAAGTTTTGTCATTCGCTATAGATCGTTTCTCGAATGTATCAGTGGGAACCGATACGCCAACTCAGGATTTGAAGCCTAGCTGTAGCCGTATCGTATCTTACCGTGACCGTAATTATACAATGCCAGTGATTGGTTGAATTTATCGTTATCATTATCATCATCATCATCTCTCCTCGAGCTCGTGCCAGAATAGAGCAGGTTTGATTTGGAGTTTAGTGTGAAAAGTCGCGGCACGGTTAAGGCAATGCTTGGTCTGTGCCTTAAGTTTTTCATAGTCATATACGAAAACTGCTTTAATGGAAGCCATTTCAATGTTACGTCAAGTTGTATCGTGTACGTGCTGTAAGTCACTAACACTCTATTCCTACTTTCGGGTTCTTCTGTGTCGATAATTAAAATCTACTCAAAAAAAAATTGACAAAAAAAACACAACTTGAGAACATAAATCGACAATATATCTTCATACATTTTCTATCTTAATTTGTCGTCGCTAAGTTAAAATATTTTGATGTGAGATGACAGAAATGACAAATAAAATGCGCTCCAAGGTTCAGAATGTACAGAAAAAATCTTAATGGCGTATTAAAAGCACTTTAGTTACATAGACGAGGCCAATGACCGCTTAACTTCTTCTTCTCCAACCTTTCTTCCGGTTGATAAAAAAATTCTGCTGTGCGCGGGAAGCAAGGCAGGAAGCAAGATGTAGATGCACTTGCCTCTCACCTCTGGGGTCTCGGAAACAATTCCTAGCATCAGCTGTAGAGTTCGTAAGATTTCCCATATATTCAAAGGTTTTTTCTGAGTTCTTCGTTTTCCTCCCTCCGCAAAACCCCACATGCTAAATTCTAACTCCATCTGTGATCAATGCGTGCCCTGACTTAGATCAGTCCAGAGTTTGTTTCAGGGTTCAATCTGTGAGTTAGCCGTGCTCTGACTTAGATCAGCCCAGAGGTTGTTTCAGGGTTCAATCTGTGAGTTAGCCGTGCTCTGACTTAGATCAGCCCAGAGGTTGTTTCAGGGTTTGACCTGTGAGTTAGCCATGCCCTGACTTAGATCAGCCCAGAGGTTGTTTCAGGGTTTGATCTGTGAGTTAGCCATGCCCTGACTTAGATCAGCCCAGAGGTTGTTTCAGGGTTCAATCTGTGAGTTAGCCATGCACTGACTTAGATCAGCCCAGAGGTTGTTTCAGGGTTCAATCTGTGAGTTAGCCATGCCCTGACTTAGATCAGTCCAGAGTTTGTTTCATGCCATCGATAACTAAGATTGAAATTTTGAACCTCAATATGTTGTTCAAGATGCAAATCTTTACCTGTTGTATTCAAAACGCTTGTCGCGATCATCATCTCACATTTGTAGCTTAGCTTTTGATTGTCTACCCAGGCTGTGCCTAAATAAAGCCCTCGGCGTCCTGTTTTGAATTGCGAATTGCAACCGCTGATATCACTGAGCCCACAGCTTCTATTTTTTGTCACCTGATGCTGTTTTCTATTTGGTTATTCAAACCATGCTTTAGAATTATAGACTTTTTCGTCCATTCTTTATATCATCCCGGATTAGCTTCATCAAGCTCTGGATGATTTTTGAGGACCTCCGTCGAATCACGAAAAATGTTTTTCGAGGATATACATATAGGGTCAATGAAAATGCGAGACTATGGAATGCATTCTAAGCCCAACTCTGTAAATATACATGCTGTAGAAAGGGGTTTCTTTGAAAGTTTGTTTTTCTTCGTAATATTTAGTGAAGAAATGATAAAAATATCTGTGATGAGGGGGTGGTCTATGCGGGGTTAATAACGGTAATGCTACTCAATGTTTGATCCGATCCAGGCTCAGTCATTTCCTTTGCTTTATTTTTAAATTATAGAGCATGAGTTTTTAATGGTTTTCATCGTAAATCAGTGGAAAAAGAAGGGAAGAGAGATAAAGGGAGAGAGGTACGGGGATGTGGGTGGATAGATAGATAAATGAATCAATGGATGGATGAAAGAAAGAAAGAAAGAATGGATGGATAAATAATTGAATGAATACGAATGGATGAATGGATGGATGGATGGATGAATGGATGAATGGATGAATGGATGAATGGATGAATGGATGAATGGATGAATGGATGAATGGATGAATGGATGAATGGATGAATGGATGAATGGATGAATGAATGAATGAATGGATGAATGGATGGATGAATGGATGGATGAATGGATGGATGGATGGATGAATGAATGAATGAATGAATGAATGAATGAATGAATGAATGAATGGATGGATGGATGGATGGATGAATGGATGAATGAATGAATGAATGAATGAATGAATAGATGGATGTAAGGATATTTATAGAATGTTATTGAAAGACCCAACAAACGAAAGAGTGCATTTAACTAAGTCAAATGAAAGACAATACAAGAAAAGGCGCTTGAAACTGACTTCTGTTCTCGTTAATCACAATATACAACACAATCGTTTAAACGTACGTGCAGCGCCCTCGTGTCTTACTTCAAAGTGCTTTGACTTTATATGTCGGACAAACCAAATGAATGGATACTTAACCTAATAGCTAATAATTAATCTCTGACTTTTTCCTAAGGCACCACTGACAACCAACAAAAATAGTCCCCCTACTAAAATTGTATCAAATTAAAATAAGCTAATTCTAAAAGGTCTGGTAAGAGGAACCAGAAATGCTTTGAACAATTAAAATTAAATGTTTTCCTTGAGTTAACTTAAATCAATTAACCTTAAAGCTTTCATAAATATTGCTTTTTAAAACTAAGCTCTTTTTAGTCTTCAGTTCTGGTATATGATCGTTTAGAATGATTTTAATACTGCATGTTTTTATTGTGGCGTTGGCTAAATCTAACAAGCACATATATATAACGAGATCTTTTTTGTTTATACAATTTGTGTCGTTATGTCAAGCAACTTGGTCATACCGA
The DNA here is from genome assembly GCA_023349425.1 of Anthopleura sola. NCBI lineage: Eukaryota > Metazoa > Cnidaria > Anthozoa > Actiniaria > Actiniidae > Anthopleura > Anthopleura sola. The sequence goes on along the minus strand of JALHLI010000004.1, from coordinate 10,916,944 downwards.
CGTTTCATGTTGTTTCATTCTCGAGTGAGAATGATTGCAAACCACTTAAACATTGATCCAAACGATATACACCAAATATGCCGCATAAAGCACCAGCCGCTGGGAGGTAAAAGGGCCTAATAAAATATTCTCAAACAAGTAATTTTCTTTTAAAAGCTTTCAGGAGTGGTTTTTCAAGTGCTCAATATAGGAAATCTTGAACTACAATAACATATGACACTAGAATGTACTTGGAAAAGTCTTTTTTTAGCGTGGTTGATTTATTGGCTGTTCAGACTAGTATAGGCAGGACCTGGATATAGGCATGCAGTCATGCATGGATTTGGAGATTTATAGATAGATCAGTTATAACTGGAATGACTTAAGATTGGGATTTGTGGCGGACAAAGAGTTCGTATTGTTAGTATAGGTGTGGCCGGATGGAGGAGGATGGAAGCTGTATAGAAGTTATAAATAGAACACAAGGCAATAGCTGGTGATGATCGATGATGAAAGAGTTGATGATGATGAAGATAATGATGAAAAATACTGATAGATGATGCATGGAAGCGATGGTTATGAAAAATTTAAGATGATGAAGATGATGGTGGTGGGGATGGATGATGGTGTTGATGATGATGAAGATGGTGAGTTGTGGTGGTGATGGATGATGATGAAGATGATGGTGGGGATGGATGATGGTGATGATGATGATAATGATAATTATGGAGATGATAACTGTGGTGGTGATGGACGATGGTGTTGATGATGATAAAGATGATGAGTGGTGGTGGTGGTGATCAGATGGATGATGATGATGAAGATGATGATGATGAAAGGATGATGATGAAGATGATGATAATGAAGATGAAAATGATAAAGATGATGATGAAGATGATGATGTTGATGAAGATGATGATGATGATGAAGATAATGTAGATGATCGATGGTGATGATGACGATACATGATGATGATACCTGGAAGTGATGATGGAAGTAATGCTGATGCCCAAGATGAAGAGGCGAACAAGATGGCGATTGTTCGCGTGTTATTCATGATTGCGAAGAGAACTTGGATGACGATGTCGATATTGATGATGAATGATGATCACGGATGTACATTGTAATAATCACGATATTGATAACGACGAGAACACCAAAACCAAATGATGAAGTTGATAGTTAATAGAACGAAAAACAGTATTCCTCGTTGAATGGTAGTTAAGAAATGATACTTATTCGTTCGTCTCAATAAATGTCAAGAATGTCGAAAGTAATGATTATGACTAGCAACGCAGTGTATAAAACCAACAGGATTCCAACATCACTGCTATTACTAACATCGATCACAGATATCAATATCACAAAGTACCACAATACAGTATCGAGAATGACGTACGAACGAATCATGCTGATCTGAATACACCGATATTGGAGTCGGCAGAACGTTTATAGATATCTAACGTATGACTGTCACTTATAGGCTTAGGATCTAGATTTGTTAAGCTTTTTGTGATTTTGCTATGTTAGTGACAATGAAAGTATCTCAGTTTTTTTTTATCTCCCCCCCCCCCCCTCGCTCTCTCAAACTGTTTATTTATGTGAAGAGTTAATATTTTGAAGTCTATAACTCTATAAAGCATCAATTCTAAGGCGTGTGTTATAACGAGTATGGAGAAGTTAAGAGAAAATGTGATCAAATAGAGAAAAACGTGGTGAGGTGAGGATAGGAAGAACGAAAAAGCGAGGAGCAATTAAAAAACATAGCAAGCACAAGGACTGCGGAGCCGGGGGGAACTTTTCTACTATTTTAGTTTTTTTAATCTGAGCACCCCCACCCCACTTTTCTCTCTAATTTGCATACTAGCCCCCCCCCCCCCCCCGTCTCACTTTAAAATGTGCTATGCCGTCCCTGAAGTAACAAAAGAAAGAAACGACAGGAATAGAAAAAAATCCGAATCAAATAGGATAAAAAGAATAAACGGAAAAAAGAAAAAAGGTCGAAAGGAAAGATAGAAGCTAACTTCTCCTTTTCCCCAGCTGAAAGATAAATATCTTCAACCATTTATCATTTTAACTATAGCATTATGTTTTCTTAAACGTCATACTTATATACACGCTTATTTGTGTTGCACTTTCCATCCTCTATGGTTTGTTTATCGAGTAAAGTATAAATGTTCTAACTGATTCCTGCTGGTTTTACAGTAACTCATTTAAATGCTACACTATGGCGCTATCAATCGTCTGACTTAGATTTCGATCCCAGCCAAACATCAAGCCGAGCAGTTTGGTTTCGCGCCCTTAGTCTATTATCTTTTTCCTTGGGCTAAATCTCTGATTCATATTACTAAATCGAACAGAAACAACATTTAGGATTGATGATTACTTAACGGCTTACTTATCTTTGAAATAACCGACATTAACGGCAAAAAACAGCTGTTTGAAACAACCAGAACTACGACTAAACAATTTGAATAATTCATGAAGGAGTTTCGTTCATTTTCACTTTACATAATGTACATGCTAGAAAAAGTATTGCTAAAAACAATGGAACTGGCGGGAAAATTGTAGATGTAACCTGTAAGTCTGGCAAGGAAACAGCGTTTCAAAACAGTAAAAATCTTTTCATATCTAACAATAAACATCAACTTCAACACAAACAACGGCGGCAGAGTTTCAAGGACCTTTGGTTTACAAAATTGTTTTAAGTGAGAAAAACTGAGAAAATCAAAGAAACGTGAATTCAAATGAACCCTTTCTCATTAGGTTTGTCGGGTGTACGTTATCTGACAATTTCATAATGAGCTGCTCTACCTGTTCTACTTACCTCTGTTCCTGCTCATGTAGTCTCAGTCTGTCGTTTTTTTATAACGTTTTTTTTAACTTCTGGCTCTTCGCCTGCTCTAAAAAAAACAAATTTCTTTCTTCAACTCCTGTTCAATTCATACAATGAACTTTCTTGTTGACCAAAGCTAGAATTCAGAATTTAGTCAGCTTGCTTCTCTTATTTATCAGTAGTTTGAATTCTGACTCATTGATGACAAATCTTTATATCTAGAAACGTGAATTATATTGGAGTCGAAACAAAAAGAGAACTCGATCTTTTTCGGGTCCAAGCTGATATCCAAGCCATTACGACACAAGTATCTCCAGATAAAACCAACTTCTGGGATTAATGTGTAGTGTACTGATAACGGAAAGAACTCGAGGAATTATAGTGATGTAATTGTGTTTCTACAAGCTCCTGGCTCGGATAAAAATTTGCTTTTAGAAAACATCACTATAATAATTCAGTTACTAAGCAACCCTCACAAAACACCTACATTTCTTGGAATCTTTAAAACGCTGGATTTTTTGATGTTTTCAAGGCGTTGCAATCGAAAAAATAACGATTTTATTCAGTGAGTTGCCCAAAATTGAGCAGTGCTTCCCTTCTAAACACTTACCTTTGCAGTTGTTTGAATAAATGAACAGTCCAGGCTGGTAATTTCGACGAAATTTCAAAGCTACCCTTCTTTCTAGAAGTCTTTAAAGAAACACAAGCCCAAGAAGATAGTTTAACTGCTGAGATACCTTTGTCAGACCGTCGACATGCACGTCAGTCTTGTCCGCTACAAATCACTTCTCTATTGTATATTCCAGTGGATCTCTGCCCGCCAGTTAAACTTCAACCTCCCACACAACGTGGTGGGTACGTCAATAGCAACAAAACATTTTCTTTTTCTTACAAAATATTTATATAACCAAAACAAAGCCGATAAAATGAGATCAACGTTTTTTCGACCTAGTACTAAAGATGATAAGAGGTTTGTATCAGACTATTTTGACGTCGTCCAGTTAGTTCGCTTTGGAAATCGTTCTTTTCAAATGGTGATTTAGTCTAAAATTCGGTGGAAATTTAGGGTGATAGCGTTGCTGGTTTAGTGTGTTGTGAGAGGGTAGGTGGGGTGAAAATCTTGTGTTGTGTTTAAATGATGTTAATAGAGTCGCACGTGGGAGGGCTTTAATTAGTGGGTGGGGTAAAGTTGCGCAAACTCAATAGAATAGTCCTTAGCCAACAAACACGGGCTTAAAAAATAGACTCTACAGAAATAGGTTTTTAAAAAAGGGTGAAGCGGAAGGAAACGAGAGCCATTTTTCGTGTGTACAGCGAAAATCAAATTAGACAACGACTTGTCATCCAGCTCTAAAATGGCTTCTTGCCTTATTTTTTTCTTTTGAAAAATGACATGGTCGTTCATCATCTTTATAAGCGGCATTTTACTCCTCAAATAAGCCCGACATTCATTCAATATCATCTTCCTTGTGTAAATTATTTAGTAGCATCAAGATTTCATTTCTATTCAGTAATCTAGATATGTGACATTTTCGTTTCATTTTTGCTCGTATAACGACAGCGACGAGAACAATTCAACATGGTTAAAATAAACAGACATTCAATTTCGTGTCGCTTTGCACGACTTAATCTCAATCTCTTGTTTGACAAAGATAGGATTTTTTAATTTCCAACAGGATTTGTATTAACAGAAGGTGATTTAGAATAAATATACCTGATTGCTTTTCCTGAAATATTAATTTAGTAGATAACAAAAAAATAAGAACGGCAATTGGATGGATGGCGTGCAGTTCCGACCTCCAGTATTTCTATGGTACGGTCGTAACGTTGAATTGGCTTCCCATTCATTTCATTATGGAAAGCCATTTCAATGTTGTTATCGTATCCTGTATCGCATATAACTGTAATCTCCCCCGGCTCATTAAAATGGTTAAGAATGAATATCGTATGGGTCGGAGGCTCGTACTGTACGGTATACAGTGTGTCATAACATTCAATTGGCTTCTCAGTATGTATACGGTACAGTGGACTGTCACACTGAAGTGGCTTCCTATGCCGGTATTTGTTATCGTAGGTGTCGGAGGCGCACAATATAGTATTGACTTCCACGGCTATGTATACGGTACAGTATGGAGTAACATTGAAATGGCTTCCCCAAAATATGAACGCTACAGAATACCATAACATTGAAATGGCTTCCCCAGTATGTACACGCTACAGAATACCATAACATTGAAATGGCTTCCCCAGTATGTGCACGCTACAGAATACCATAACATTGAAATGGCTTTCCGTCTGGCAGGAATGGTTGTCGTATTGGTCATAGGCTATAGGTGCACAGTGCCGTGCCCCGGCCCGACATTGAAATGGCTTCCACAAAGAAATGCTTTTTTTATTCTAATAACAAGGTTTCGCAATTTCATTTTTTAAATTGAATTTTCAAAGAGCATTTCAGAGCTGATGAGCAATTACAATTTTTATAATCAGATTCACTGAGTATGCGAGCTTTGTTGATTTTCCACCAATCTAGATTCATTATTACAAGGACTGTAAAACAAATATACGGCTGTTTCATCCAAAGAAATGCAAAGAAACGAAAGCTTAACTTAAAATGTAGTTTATAATCAATCATTGGCAAAACTAGGGTTTAATAAAACTATAAAACATACAATACTGGCGAAAACGTTTCCGAAAACCGGCACAGATCATGCGCATTATGGCATGGGTGACAAAGAAAGATTTTTCAACAATTTATACTTCATAATTGGGTGTGTGAAGCCAGGGAATTCTAATTCCTCCAAAGCAATAAATCCTAAAAACATAAAAACATAATTTCAAATCCTTCATTAAGTTTTGACTATGATTTGGCAGAGCTTTGAAAACAAAATTTAGTATACTTCGAGAACAAGTAAAGGGACATTTGATTTTGCTAACACAAGGTGTTTCGACTAAAGTCTTTATCCGTCAATAAATAAGAGACAGGATGTGAATAAGCCGCTCAATCAATCTCCATCAGAAGAATTCATGCTGGTTTTTACACTCTATGCCATTCGTTTTGAATCTATGTATCTTCAGTTCGTTAAGATTCCCACGCGCGAAAGTTCTAAATTTAGAATTACGAAAACAAATAGACTTAAAATTGTCCATTCAGATCAAGAAAAGTACTTGACAAAAAAGTGATAAGAATTCTGAATTTAGAACCACCAAAACAAATAAACGTAACCCGGTTAACTTATGAGTTCACACGGAATCAGGAATGGAAATCCGCCCAAATTTCCGCAATTTATTCCTTACTTAACGACAAACAATTAAAAAGTTCTGAATTTAGAAATGCCGAAAACATGCGACTCAAACAAAAAGTATTTTTAACTTACGAGTTTACTTTATGAAATGAAAATCCCAATTTTTTTTTTTCGCAAGATTTGGATTTTTTTTTGCCGGCGTAATTTCATGACATCAGACTAGTTATGTATTTGTAATGACATATGAAGCAAGAACGTACTTACCTCTAATTTAAAAATATACTTAATTCGAACATGAACAATACATCTAATAGACTTCTTTTCAGTCCTGAAGGCTCGAAAATTGAAAAGTTGAATTTTAAAAAATTAAAACCCCTTAAAGATTTATAATATTTTTTCTGTCATTTCTTTTCTTCTGCTTTCAACACGTTTCATTCTCAATTCCTGCCTCTTCTCATTTCTTTTGTATTCTCTCTTGCTTTTAGCAGTGAGAGTGAGTTTTAGCAGTTAAGAGTTCTTAAGATATAGTCCCCAATAAAAGTGGCATTACCTTCAAAAAGCACTAAAAATAGATCACAGCTGCTTTCAGTAAAATGTTTTTAATTAAACAAAAGAAGGTGAGAAATTCGGGATAAAATCGCATGCGCACTGAAAACGATTATTAAACTTTGAACTGGCTTATACATCTAACTCACTGTTCCTACGTTTTAGTTCTTATTAAAAAACTTATCAGTGAAATTCTATTCCCCAATACATCTGGTATTATCTTTCAAAAGCCGGATATCGACAGATCCCAGTAGTCTCTTTTACAGCCGTTCTTAGTGTCGGTCTCAAAATCCCTCCCCACTAACCGACACTAACGGCCGCAAAGGAGGTTAAGATCCCAGCTGCTGATCAACTATTTCTCTTTATTACGTCTGACTCGCTATTACTACGTTTTAGCAGCAAAAAGCTTTCAAAATATATTTCCTAGTAAATTGGTGTTATTAAAAGCTTCTTGAAGAATTGAACTCAACTGCTTGCTGTTCGTACGTCATTGTTACAGCACTTACTCATAAATATAACGGAAATTAAAGAAGGAGTCGCAGATTACTTGTGATTTACCACTGGACCCCCCGTAGCTCTCCATAATACTATGGTACTTCGGTCCCATGCAACCTGCTGTTGTTGACGAAGAGTTTGTTTTTGATTCCAATCTTGGAGAGCTAGAGCCTCATCAAATGAAGTCTCATGTTGATTAACTAGCTTTTTTTAATTACTCTTGTCTCGATGGTAAAAGGTGTAAATAGGAAGACTCCTTAAGAAAACGAAAACAAAATAATAAATAATAAACACAGATAAAGTAGAAGAAATATAAACAAAAAGTTTTCTTACATAACACATACTCATATATTTATTTATTGACTGATATATCCATTTATTTATATATTTTCTTATCATTCTACTATATATTTATCCATTTATTCGTATATTTGTAGCTTTGCTCGTCTATTTGTTTGTCATTTTAGGGAGTTTTTACATAGGGAACACCTCTTAACTTCCTTTCTAGATGTCCTTTTTTTTAGTTATTTTTGTAGTGTTTCGCCTGCTCTATTCAGCTTTTATATTTTGTATATGTATCTACTTAGTTGCATCTGGAATAAATCTTTATTGTATTGTATTAACAGATGAACACAGATGTGGCCAGATATAGTGCTTATAGGTTTTATTTTTAAGCCTCTATAAGCTATCGTGGAAGAAGTCAAATAAATCAAATGCTTAGTCGATAATAAAACTACGAGACAGAACTTTTGGTTTTTGGGACAAAAAATATGGGACAAAAAAGAATCGACAAGAAAAAAGACAGAAAGTTTGACTGAAACTGTTTTATTCCCCATGGTCAGAAAATTGTCAGTTGCATGCAAAAATGAAGTGTTTTAATGTGCAAAGAGAACAACTTAACATTAGAGTTAATTTTAGAATGGAAAGCCATTTGTCAGTCTTGACGTCTTCGTTACAAGCACGAAAAAAAAAACGTTATTTTTCTTCACATTTAAACAGCTAAATCTAAATCCAAATGCTTTCTTAACCATCCTTTTGGTCGAAATATGAATACCTGTCATCTATTTTCGTAGTTAAGTCTCTGTTTTGACGGGTTTCTTCCGCGGGGTTCGTCATTAGGAGACCATTACTTTTAGTTTACAATACTGTAGCACTCTAGATCTATCATCCTCACTACAAAACAGTCCTGCATGATGGCTTGACAGTTATGTAAGTAAACGTTATTATTTTTAGAAATGCTAGATTTATCGCGATTAGTAGAGGAATATTTAATCATTCAGAGAGTTAGGCAAGTGGGTGTGTTGGGAGAGGGGGAGGGGAGGGGAGGGGAGGGGTACCGAGGGGGGTACTGAACCACTTCGTGTGATGACTTAGGCGTATGTCAATGTGTGTGAAAATTTAAGTGTACACCTAAGACCACGTGAGCAAACAAACAATAACAAAAAAGCAATTGGCAATATAATATATAATATTAAAATATATAAAACAAAAAATCCCGGCCTTCCATACCCACCCTTGGTCTCCTGGTTGAGCCACCGTCTCGACTCCCCCTTCTATTTTGCAATGATAACAACTTAAATATCTTTACAATATTAAATATTTTTAATCAATTTTTATTTCCCTCCTTTACAAAAGAATCGAAAATGAACATATGCCTTTTAACATACTTTATATACCATACTGTGATATTGATTAAAGAATTGTGAGATAAAGAACATAGGTAATGGCGCATCACGCAACGTGTGCTGAGTAAAAGCGGAAGCCATTATACTGTCACGATTATCACGCAAATCAAAATTAGAGAAAGCTTAGAGTCACCAAATACTGCCCTTTACAAAACATATAGGTGTTAAGAAAATATCATAGCTTGGTAAAAAAGAAAGGCACACATGAAAGGAATCGAGAAAAAAGAAACAAGACGCAAAAAATGTGATAGTTAAGGGGGAGGGGTGGTATAGTCATGTGACACACAAGATGGCCGCCACTAGTGTTGTGTTGGTATTCGTAGTTGTTGCAATCAGTTGTTGCTTTGGAGTCCAAGTTAAAGACCAAACCCCACACGCTCCTTTCTCAGACCTACATGAAAACCATTCTACAGAATCAGATCATAGACTGTTTAGCAAAGACGAGCTTACTCATTACAATGGACAAAATGTGAGTAACCTCAAATCAAGTTGGACATCATATCTAGTAATTCCAAATATTTATAAGATTCTCTTAAAATAGCTTGGTGAAGACCGTGACTAAGCTGCTCTGCGAAAATACGATTATCAATTTTAATTCAAATTTAATCGTGTGTTTCTTCAGCCAGAGCTTCCAATCTACGTTGCTGTCAAAGGAATGGTGTTTGATGTAACACAGGAGAAAGGTACGACAATTTATTTTTTCCTATCAAATTGGAACCCATTTAGCTGCTTCCAATGTCTACATTGCTTGTGGAACCCATTTAGCTGCTTCCAATGTCTACATTGCTTGTGGAACCCATTTAGCTGTTTCCAATGTCTACATTCCTAGTGGAACCCATATAGCTGCCTTCCAATGTCTACTTTCCTAGTGGAACCCATTTAGCGGCTTCCAATGTCTACATTCCTTGTGGAACCCATTTAGCTGCTTCCAATGTCTACATTGCTTGTGGAACCCATTTAGCTGCTTCCAATGTCTACATTGCTTGTGGAACCCATTTAGCTGTTTCCAATGTCTACATTCCTAGTGGAACCCATATAGCTGCCTTCCAATGTCTACTTTCCTAGTGGAACCCATTTAGCGGCTTCCAATGTCTACATTCCTTGTGGAACCCATTTAGCTGCTTCTAGCGGGAATACAATAAACAGAAAAATAAAGCATTCTATTTTCAATATCCACCTTTAAAGTAACTTTAGCATGATTTTTAGTTCTAATTTACTTTTGTTTTGATAGTGAGTAAAATGTCCTAGCTATGTTTTTTTTTTTACTTTTATTTATTTATTTTATTTCCTGTAGATTACTACGGTGCGGGAAAACCCTATAATGTTTTTACAGGAAAAGATGCTTCTCGTGCAATAGCAAAGGGGACTATGGCTTCTGAGGACATGACACCAGATCTTGTAAGAGACGAGAAACATATATGCTAATTATGCAACAACTATAAATACCATATTTTTCACATCGTGATACATGGATAAGCAGAGTGGCGCAGTGGAAGCGTGCTGGGCCCATAACCCAGAGGTCCGAGGATCGAAACCTCGCTCTGCTAGAATTTTTTTTTCGGATTTCTTATCCATGTTTTATTTTTTTTCCGGCTTTTTTTAAAACTTCTTTCCAATTTCTATCTACAAAATTAAAGAATTTTATCATATATCTGAAAGGAATCGAAAATAAAAATATTTTTTTTTCGTCAGGATGGATTGTCTAAGGAAGAATATGACAGACTCGAAGATAAGTTCCTTAACGTTTACATGAAGAAATACCCGGCTATAGGATATGTACGGGGCTATGAACCACGACCAGAGGACGAGAATCTTATATGGCGTAGAGAAGAATTGTGATGACCACGAAATAGAGAGAAAATTTCAAAGGAAGTATTTCAAAACGACGTCTGGCGCTGGGGCAACTGGCCATTTGGAAAATAGACAATTATTCATTCAATTTGGAAAAATAACAATTGCCAAAAATTTATGTTCTTAGGATCTCTAATTTTAATGTTGGAAGAAGCATAAGGACTTTTGGCTTGAAAACTGTTTTTTTTTGTTTTTGATGCCGAAACGGCCGTTCTTTTTTTATTCGTTGGGCTACCTGTGGTACGAAGATTAAATCAGCAGGTGCTTTGGTAAAATAATGTATACATTGTATTTCAAAAAGTATTAGAAGCTTAAAATCATAAGTAGAAAATTAGTTAGTTTATTTACAATTCATTTTATCCAATATATAGCAGAGGTAGATTTTTAACTTTTGATGATTTTTAACTTACCAATTTGCTGAGACCCCCCTCCCCCTTAGTCTCCTTCGCGAAGGAGACTACCTCCCCCTCTAATTCTAATTCTAATCCCAAATGGCTGCCCCTATTTATTATCCAAAAGACTGCAGAATTCCGTGAATATCATATGCACACATAAAAGCAATGACTTCTATTGTTGTATGGCTCATTCTACAAAGAGTTCCAACAACTGTATATGATTTTCAGGATATTCTGTAGTTTCTCCTCACCATCAATCAGTTGAATGAATCACAAACTTGAGATAATGACTGTTTATATAAATGATATCAAATACAATATATACAAGCACAGGATGTAAATAGTATAGTTCCATAGATTTCTATGCATGGCTTGTTAAGACATTAAAGAAATGATAAATTTCATCTTTATCAAAGACTGCTACTTCTGTTCCACATTCGCTGCATTTCACTGGATTGTATGTTTCACAATTCATGTTTTCTGATGAACTTTGTCCTTCTGCCATATTTTCTGGGACTAGTTTCCCTTTCTGTTTCCCCTTTCTTTTCCCAATATTTTTGTGCCTTTGATCCTGGTATTTCAGTATTTCATCTTTTACTACCTCACAGTTCATGACAAACATGGCTCTGTATTGGTTGTTGTAGATTTCATGCCTACGGAGTAAAATATAGTAAAATTCAAGAAATATTTTATTGTTGGTGTTGATAGTTCTGCTGTCATAATGGCAATAGGGAGCTTTAGTTTTTCTTACAAGTACTGCTACCACTAAAATTTTGTCACTTAAAATTTTCCACTACAAACTCGTTGTCATCCTCTGTTTGGCACAACATATCTCTAAAACAACAGTTGAACCAATGCATGTAAGGACAACTAAAAGTTTGCAGTAGCATACTCTAAAAGGAATAATCTCATAGTCATAGTTGTACTCATACTCATAGTCAAATCTAAAGCTCACTAGTGATGCATGATGCATGATGGTGATAATGATCTTGATGATTCTTAATATTGATGTTGACTGGTGATTACAATGATGGTGCTAACTAGTGATGATAATAATAAGAATTATTTGAAAATTATAGTGCTGGTCAGTGATGATGATAATGGAGATGTTATTAATGTTACAGCTCAGTGCTGATGATTATAAAAATGATATTGGATAATATTAGACAAATGAAAGGCCACCATAAATTAGAGCTGGGCTTCCTGTGTGTTTTGCTCTAGGATTTTGTAATGTGTGTCCTGGGACCCATGTGTCGAGCACATTGGGGTCCCTAACATATTTGATGGGATTCTAATACAATGAGGAATTTAATACAATGGCAAGCAATGAAGCTCGTAGGTCCGAGGACACAAACAAATCATTAAAATGCATTTTCTGTTAGTTTTCTTGCATAAAAACTGCACAATTTCTGTGTTAACGGGCCCTGTCAACTTGTCAAATACTTTGCATAAGAATGAACTCACCTTTGGCAGTCAATACTTAGAGTACTCATACATGCAGGGCAAGATAAAATAGCATCGCTGGTTGGAACTTTCTGAACCTTTTTTTTGGAGTTGTTTGTTGAGCTAGCCTTGTTGTCTTTTGCTATGTACATCAACAGAAAATACTCATTCATCAATTTTTCTAAACTCATAACAAGGGCTTATCACATCAACACCTCTGATTCATGCATGTAGAAAGGATATCCACATTATATACATACCTTTATTCATGTGTTGTTGCCGTTGTTTTGTCACCCATTTCTCATCTTCATCATCCATATCAGGGTCATAGAATAACTCATCATTTGTCAACATTTCCCGACGTTTTTTAGACTTAGAAGGCATACCCCCAACCATATCATTATCTTCTGAACCAGAGCTAAAATAATCCTCGTCATAGAGTTCAACTGTCTTTGATGCTGTTGCATCATCATTTGATTGTTTATCATTTGAATCAGAGTTTCCTGAGGCTGATGTTGACAAAGTTGGTGTATCCGATCCTAAACAAAGAGAGAGACAGATAATGGAAGGAAGGGAAGAAAGCTAAAAATGAAAATTTCAACTTGCATGGGCTGACAGGAAACAGAGAAATTTGATGAACATGTGGCATCCTCCTGGCCAATGAGAAGAGAAAAAGCATATAATTTCCAATAAACCTGGGCACTTCTAATTAATCAAATAAAATTTATTAGATGCTAAACATTTTGTTTTCTTTTCAGTGCCATAGCGAAATGGGTGGCTGCCCCCTCTAAAACTTTTGGATCAAGCATATTTTTCTTTTATGCATGAAGGCAATGCCACTGGCATAAGGAGGGGTGGTTTTTATTCTAGGTGCCCCCCCCCCCCCAGATCCTGCTTCCTTGCTACGCCACTGCTTCTTTTGTTCCTTTGCATCTAATGAACACTAACAGTTAATCAGTAGTGCACAGGTTTATTGGAATGACTGCAAACATGTCAACTTACCTTGGTTGGCCTTCACTTGCAAAGATTCATCGAGTTCTCTCAGCATTTCTTTCTCAAAGTCATCCTCACTGTCTTCGTCTATACATTCTTCTACTTCCTCCATCAATCGATTCGATATTTCCAGTTCCTCGTCTGAACTAAAGAAAGAATAAAACAAGGAGAAAAAATGTAGGCTTCATAAGAAAAGTCGAAGGGAGCAACTTTTTTCTGAGCTGCTTTGGATCGTGTTTGTTTGCTGTTTTATACCTTTTGTAGCCCATTCCATCGTCCGAGTCACTTTCTTCACCGATATTATAAGGATCGTCCTCTTGAACTTTTATTTTCTTGCGGGAACTCATAATTCTTATTTCTGTTGAACATTTACGACAATATTTGGAGAAAAACTGTTCTCGTTCCCAGTCTCTTCTTGGTTTTGAGGAGAAACTGGAAACAAGTGCTCTAGTGGCGGGAAAATTGCGGGAAATATCTATTTTTATCCAAAAATACGTTGATAAGCATACATGAAAACAGCAAGTACATTGATTTCTGTGATTGGACTTTCAGTTCTGAAGATATTTGAGGAAAAATTCCAGGATTTCACTTTCAGAAGTGATGGGTACCAGGTAACACCACCCCTCCCCCATGAATCCGGTACCGTAAGATGACAATTGTCCTTTTCCCTAACAAGACTGTAATTTTCAAATCAAGAGGGAGGTAAGCTTAGCCTGGGCAGGCCCATGTTTTATTCTTTTTGTGTGTGTGTGATTTGCAAATGCAACGTTTACAGCAAGATTGACCTAGGGAAAAGATGGTACACCTCAGCGAGAAGGATGGAACCACTCAGGGAGAAGGATGATATGTCAGGGACTGAAGGATGGCACACATTAGGGAGAAGTATGGCATGCCTCAGGGACAAAGATGAAACACCTCAGGGATAAGGATGACACACTTCAGGGAGAAGGATGACCCACTAGCCTCAGGGAGGATTGCACAGCTCAGGAAGAAGGATGGCACACTAGCCTTACAGGGCTGTAGCAAGCGGGGGAGGGGGGGGGGGGGGACACAAAGCAACATGTGACCACAACAAATGAAAATTTAATCCCATACTTGCTTTATTTTTCAGGGGAAAACTGCAGGGGCTCAAGCCCCCCAGCCCTTCCCCTTGCTACAGCCCTGTCTCAGGCAGAGGCATCCTTAAAACCCAATTTTACCACAGGTATCCCATTTTAAAATGCTTGGAATTAACAACTTAAACTTTATTACCAGCCAAAAACGAATGTTCTTATATACGCATAATGGTATAAAATGCCATTTTTCTGCGTTATGTACCGATTTCTCGCTGCAGTTATGGAGGAATCGTTAATTTTTAAAAGAATCTTTAAAAGGAGCATGTTTGGGATTCCTGTGGTTCTTCCCTCCAAGGGAACATGGCGGGCAACAACACGTGTATCAGCTGGGAAAACTTTTGTCAAATTCATCAGCAACAACTCCAATCTATTGGCCTCCCAGAGCATCTTTGGAAAAAACTTTACGATAAACTATCGCCTCGAATCATTCACGATGCGAGGTCGAGGTTTGAACGGCGTAAAAATGGAGAAATAGCTGACGGTAGATGGAGTTTGCATTCCAAGGAAGCGTTGAAACAACATGGAGACGTCTTCCTTGTAGATCACGCCTGGACTAACGATGGCTGCAGTAAAGCCAAAGAAATGCTTCTCAAGAAACCTGAATTGAGGGCAAGAATGGAGGATTTGTTGGGTTTGAGTGAGAGAAACAGCAACGAAGGTTTGTTATAACTTGATTACTTGAATGTATTGTGTAATTTAATCGTTTCAGACTGGCTCAGTGGGGCGTTAGATTTGTGTCTGTGAAATCAGTTAGTGGTAAATAAATCATGTCCAGGTATTCCTGGAGGTTTTAGCTTGAAACATGCTTTAAAAGATCTTCTGCTTCTTGGTTTTAAAGCTTAGTAGACAATGCTACTTTAGGACGTACCATCTGTAGACGCCATTAGGAGAATGGAGTTTCCTAGAAACGTAGCCAATATTCTTGTATATGAATTTAGAAGAAATAAATAAACACAAATGAACTCTGTTTATTTGATTTCTTCCAAAGATAGTAAATCAAGGAATAAGTTGCAGGACGAATGAAACAGTTTCTCTATAACGCTATTTCCTTATAACTTGACCCATTCAACTCCAGAATACATTATTAAAATTCTGGCCTCAAAATTTCCCAAGCTTGTACATCATGGTCATACAAGCCTTCATAATTGAGTCAGCTATCAGTTGGATTGACAGAAAACTCCAGTTATCAGCAATTTTATGTATTATCTTTTGATAACATCATAGAATATTTCAGCTGATATTAGACTTAATTTTTTGTTAGCAAGTGAAAAACTGGTGTCTGACTATTACAGCTGAAAAGGAAGCACTTAGTTATCTTGGTGATCAGGTTTTAACTCACTGGTGGTCTGTGTCAAAAATGTCAACTACCTTCAAAAAAGCAGCTCTTTACTATCAAGGCCTAATCTCTCTATTTAATTATGTTTCAGTACCTATATGTTGCATTATGTATATAGAAAACATAATTTATTCTTCAATTATGCAGGAAGTGATTGCTCAGTCTTATGAGCCAGGCTTGTATATAAGCCTTCAGCACCAGGTGGAATGGAATTTCGGAGTTGATTTTCGGAGATAAAGAAATACTTCAAAAGATTTTTAAAAGAAACTGTAAGGAGTTTTTGGGGAGGGAGGATAATTGGAAAACCTGGAGAAAAATTCTTGAAACATATGCTACAGAAGAGAACCAACAAGCAATTCTACTCACAAATGACACAGCTAGACAATTTGCTAAAATCCCAAATGTTAGTTTTTGAAATTACACAATTGTAAAAATATGTTAAATTATGAAACGTTTGCTACATCTTTTTTCGATGGTTTCTATTGCTTATTTTATGTAGAAGAAGGAGAATTTCTGGACCAAGAAAAGGTTGTTCAAGAACTTACTGGAGTAGATGAAGAAAAGGCCAAAGAATGTGTGAAGAAATCCAAAAATGACCTTATTCATGCCTTACTTGATGCTGAAGGTGGTGAACAAGGCAAAGGTCCAGAAATAAATGTTGATGCACCAGAAAAAAAGAATTTGCTTGAGTATGAAGATTTCAAGTATGGCTTTACAGCATCATTAGATGAGGAAGGCATGAAAAATGTGTCTGAGGAATTTATTCAAAAAATGTACAAAAAATACCTCAAGGATCACGAAGAGTCTAAAACTGGTGAAATAGTTTATGGTCAAGGAACGACGGCAAAGTACAGCTGGAAAGAAACAGATGAAGATGATGGGACTATAACAGTATTGATTTCAGTTTCGTCAAATACCAAAAAGTCTTCCATCTTAAGTAAATTAACCCCAAGTAGGTGGACGTTGGGCATAAAGGGACAAGAGCCTGTTATCGATGGTGAGTTCTACAGTAGGGTGATTCCTGATGAGAGTTTCTGGATGTTTGATGGTCAAGGGGTTATTCAGATGACTTTACAGAAGGCAGACGCTGATGAAAGATTATGGCCTGTAAGTATTATTCAACTCTAATATTACACTACGAAGATAAAGGTGTCAAAATAAGATGAAAGTCAATCCAAATAATTGCATCATAACTGATATTCAGTTCATGATCAACAAGGGTGTCAGTTCCTGTGATGTGATGACACAGTATGATACATGCACTGTTATAAAGCTATTGAAACGGTGTTGTACTTGTGGTTTTTAGCTGGGAAATGATTAACTTTTTAGCCATCCATCCATCCATTGTTTCTTTCTTCCTTCCACTAATCCATCTGTCCATCCATCTTCCTTCCATTCACCCACCCATCCATCCATCCATCCATCAACCCATGCATACATCCATCTGCCCATTCATCTATCCATCCACCCCTCCATCTATCCATTCACCCACCCATCCATCCTTCAACCCATGCATACATCCATCTGCCCATCCATCTATCCATCCACCCCTCCATCTATCCATTCACCCACCCATCCATCCATCAACCCATGCATACATCCATCTGCCCATTCATCTATCCATCCACCCCTCCATCTATCCATTCACCCACCCATCCATCCATCAACCCACGCATGCATCCATCTGCCCATTCATCTATCCATCCACCCCTCCATCTATCCATCTATCCATTCATCCATCCATCCAACCATTCAACCATGTGCCCATTAATCCATCCACCCATCCAAAACTAGTTTTATAGACTGATACTATATATATATATACATATCAATTTTTATACATCTCTTCCACTAGTTTCTTATCAAAGGAGAAAACCACCTTTCTTCTCAACAAATCTTTGATGAAGCCAAGGAGAAGGAACAGCTGGAGAAAGAGGAGATTAATAGCATCCTTGATGACATGTGGTCCTTAAACCAAACATACCAGGCAGTACTAGTCAAAGGAGGTTCCCAGGAACATGTCTGGTACATTATGGATGAGTATGGCTCAGCCCTTACACACAGCAGCACTCCAAACATGAAGTGTTCTCCATTTGCATATGCTGTAAATGGGGTCATCTATTCTTTGATGTGGCCAGTTACAGATATCAATAAAGGAGCACTTTGTACAAGGAACTTTTGTCCTTCCCTTAGTGCAATAGAAACACCACTTCACTTAGAAGCAAGGCAATTGGCATGTATTCCAGAACTGCCTGCCGAGTACCCTAGCTCATTCCTCCAAGATTATGCCACAGCAGTCCCTACAGCAAAATATACACCCCATAATGTAACAGCAGTATCCATGGCAACTGATAGCAAGATGGATAAAAGTGCATCTGAATTGAAATTATCATTGAAGTTTTTTGTTGAGGAGAGTTGCAAAGATGTCAGGTCTGTGTTGGGGATTCTTGGATGTAGTTTTGTGGATAAGCCTGAAGATGCAGATGCCCTGTGGCTCAGGAATCAAGCCGTCAGTGTTATATCATCTCAAAGGGTCAATACTTTGAGTGGAGATGAGTTCTTGATTAGAAGAGATGTTCTTTCTCGGATGATTCATAAAAAATGTGGCGAGGTATGGTAAAAGCTACAATTTACTCATTTTTAACAATTATTCGCCAAAGGCATTTATATTTACTGAGATCACACTGACGTGGAGCCTATTAATTGTTTTAGCATCATTACTCAGGAGATAACTCGAAAACATTGATTTATTTCTAAAATTTAAATTTATTTCATGTTCTTGAAGAGGCACAAAGCAACAAATGAAGCACACACAATCCTATATTTCAATTCGCCTTTTGTGAATAATCTTAACCATTTCATAGTTACCCACATTTGCTTGCATATATATTATGGTGTTGATTTATTTGTTTTTCTGAAATTATTTTTTTTCCCAAGGTGCCATGGTTTCCTATGTCCTTTAACCTTCGTTCTCAATTGCCTGCATTCTGTGTGGAGCATTACCAGAAAGGTGTATCAGCAATGTGGATGTTACGGTGTGCAAACCCAAGAGAATCCCACTTCAAGCCAGTCATCAGCAGTAACTTAAGAAGGATTATCAGACTTGGAGAGACAGCACCACTTATTGCATCACAATGTAAGACATAAGTCATACTAGTTAAAGCTAGTTAAAGTCTCATTAATATGATTGCAAGTCACAGTTCTGTTGCTGTTGCTGTTGCTGCTACTGTTGTTGCTGCTGTTGTTGCTGCTGCTGCTGCTGTTGTTGCTGCTACTGTTGTTGCTGCTGCTGTTGTTGCTGCTGTTGTTGCTGCTGCTGCTGCTATTGTTGTTGCTGCTACTGTTGTTGCTGCTGCTGTTGTTGCTGCTGTTGTTGCTGCTGCTGTTGTTGCTACTGTTGTTGCTGCTGCTGTTGCTGCTGCTATTGTTGTTGCTGTTGCTGCAGTTGGTTGTGGTACCTTTTGTTGTGCTTGCTATAGTTGTTATTTTTTGCTGTTGTTGTGGTTGTTGTTAGTAGTGCATCTTGTGACTTTTCATACCAAATTGAATGTTTCCACCTCAAATATTTCCTTTCTAGTCTATATTTCCATGGGTGTGTCCCACCAGAAGCACTTCTGCCTACAGTTCAGTGTAATCGTGCCATCACTAAAACCTCTCAGCCTTCTCATCCACAACACTCCACGCATCAGAACACCACCCAAGAAGTTTGACCCTATGGATGACCTTGATGAATACGACTCAAGCTCGCTGATTACCACAAGCGACAAAGCTCCACAGAATCCTGAATCCATGGAAGAATTCCTTAAGGACTTGAAGAAAAACTACCTATCGCGAAAACAGAGCACCTGGGAAGAAGTGAAGAAAAACATTGATCATAATATTTACGAGTTGTTTCTTGCAGTTTCAAGCAGTCTCTCACGGCCAGGAAAGGTTGGCAGCGAGAACCAAACCACAACTAACCTGTGTGCCGTATATGGCGTCGATGTTTTGATTCTTGAAGATTTGTCTGTCATTGTCATTGGTGTGGATGCTGTCCCGTCGTTTCCTAATGACCAAGTTGCTAAAGAAGTGTTGTTTGTGGCTTATTCAGACCAGGAAATGCCTGCTACGTTAGGAAGTCGTTTTACTAAAGTTACTTGTGAAGAATGAGCGACAGGGTGAATGAACCCGAACAGAAATGTTAAATAAACACAGATGCCGAAGAAATATATAAACTGAATTCTATAGACCCCTTGCAGTACTTCTGAATGAGCTCAATTTGGAGGACAAAACAATAGGTTTTCAATTATACTCAGGAGATTAAAATTCTTTAATTTTGTCCTCCAAATTGAGCTGCTTTGACGTCAAGTGCAAGGGGTCTATCCAAAGATAGCAATAGCTTCTAGTTTTTAGTTAGAATTAGGAGTTTTTTTGCTTGCTATTACTAAATATGACGAATCGCAAGTTTATTTTGGTGTTTGGAAAGAATTTGATAGGAGAGACATGCAGGTTTTATATGAGAATGATGCATCAAGAGTGATTTAATAACCGGCAATATTTGAGAGTAGGATTATTATTACTGTATATTAACCACAGTCAATAATTTTCGTATCAAACATTCTATGATGTGATTGTTTTATTTCAAGGAGATTCCTTAGTGGAAGATTGGATAGTTGAATGGTAAAATATTTCTTGATTTGAGTGTTGCGTCTTTGAGTAATAAAAGGTTTATACTTCCAATATTTTAATGACTGTGAAGTCATTTACATCTGAAAAAAAGTTTCAGTAAAAAAAATCCTTAATATAACAAGAAAAATCTTGGCGGGAAAATTTTTCCATTTTGGACCCGGAAGTCGGTTTTTATAGGATTGACGTCACATTTAATGTTCTTTTTGGCGGGAAAAATCTCCGCGTTTGCCACTGGAGTTGGTTTAATATGATCAACTTGGGATAACTATTATTTATATCTATTTAATTTTCATTTTTTCTGAACTTTTATTATCACAAAATTTTTACAACTTTTATAAATATTTTTACATAAGAATTTGCCTAAGAGTTTTAGTTTCAACTATTTGCTGATTGCTTTTTGTCGTCTTGCGGACTCGCTTCAGCGTTGTCTTTCTCTGATTTCTCGCGTGACGTTCTAGGTGTCTTGCGTGACCCTTCGTGACGTGTAACATCACCAGCCTCTTTGTCAGCCCCAGCTTTGCACGAAAAGAAAAAGAGAGTTACAAGATGCAATGACGGTCACGTATTGCAACAGTTAAGTAAAACTTTTTGCAGAGTATCTACCAACCTCTGCTTTTTCTTTTTTCAGATTGCGCCGTGTCTAAAATGAAAAAGAAAAATTTAAATTCAAAGACCATAATGAAAGCCTCGGTCATGAGCAAATTCCTTTTAATATTCTTCGCCAGTGAGCTTTGCTTCATGAGAATAAAAGGCATGGCCACCACTTTGGCTGAGAATGCAAAAGAAAACTCGTCTACTGAGACTGGAGGCAGCCATGTTGGTGTGCATGGTAGGACTAGCTTATGAGAAATCTTTTTAGAATCTTTTAGTCTTACCTTTGGGTCGTAAGCTGGCTATTCCATCCATGAAATGAGCCAATACCATCAACTGTTCTTCTAACTGACAATGAATTCCTTCGATCCTAGATTTAACAGAAAAGGCTTGTCTTTAATAACCTTCGAGTTTCGTGTTACCTAAAGTGTGTCAACACTTGCTTACCTTTCTTCTCTTGTTTGTGTTTCGTTCTGCAGCAACTGAATGTTGTCCAGTATCTTGATGTCTCGCTTTGCGTATACCTAAAGAATAATAGAATAAGCGATAAGTACATGTATATATGGAGGATGATGCTGACGGCGATGAGGATCACGATGAATGTTGCTGTTGCTGGAAGAAGTGCATGGTAATGATGATGAAGGTTGTTGCTGACAATGGGGCATGGTGATGATTGTGGTTGCTGCTGATATCAGTGCATTGTGATGGAGGTGATAGTGATGATAATGGTTGCTGGTGGTGGTGGTGATGATGATAGTTATGATGTTAATGATGGTGGTTGTCATGGTGCTGCTAAACCAAACCTTGCGTTCATGATCAGCGCACAGTCGTATCTTACCTCGTCGAGTTTGACGTCTTCACTCCAGCCCTGATGCAAGAACGCTACAAATAGAAAGAAACAGAACAGTTTTGTTTAGGCCAGAACTGGTATGCTTCTTACAACCACAGCCTATGATATATAGAAAAGATAAACATCTCGAACTGAAAACAAGCAACTCGCACGTACAACCGGTTGTTCTAGGCGTTAGGATAACGATTATGCTTTAGTGTTGCTATGATTTGTACTGGGAAAATTTCATTTCATGTTAACACATACCTCTGTATTTAACAAGCTGCTTTTCAAGGCCTTCTTTAGTGGCTACATTAGCACCTATATGCCAGTCAAGATTCTTGATCTCAAGCTCTAATTTCCTGATCGCCTGCAGGGGAAAGCGAAGGAAATACAATGAAAATTTAAGGAATGATGGAGTAAAGGTGCAGTAATACGAGCAACAAAATCGTGCAACGTGTCAACTTCGCGCAACATTGTGACAGAGCGAATGTTGCGGCTCGTACTACAATCCCTCGCGCAACAAATATTCATTGGTGCAGAGAGTATATAGAAAGCACTTTACTTCTGCAACAAAGTCGCGCAAAACTTTTTATTGTTGCGCGCGGTCTGGTAATACGATCGAGCAACATTCACTCTGCAGCTTGCGACGCAACAATGTTGCACGATTTTGTTGCTCGCATCTTAACTGAACCACAAGTGCTCAAATGAGGAGCGAATCAATCATGACATAACTTACCTGTTTGAGTCTTGAAATTCATGAAACAAAGTAAAATAAAAAGCAGGATTAGTGAAGAAATGGTAACTCATAAATTTCGAGGAAAATGTATTTAACATTTTTGAAATTTTAAGGAAAACTGAGAAATGAGAAAGAAAACAATCTAGAAACTCTAACATACAATTAGTGCGGTTTTATCTAATTATATCTGTCAGTGATCTGTTTTAAAAGTGTTTAAAACTGAATCAGAGAGAAGTTTAGTAAGTGTGTGAGATTATTAGGAATCGGAAATCGAACTATGGATAGGCTCCTGCGTCTTTTTACACTTCTTTAGTGCTTACGTTACTTCGTGCTGTATTATGAACGGAGCACAGAAAAAGCTGTCGCATTCGTTAAATACACGCACTGGATTACAACAACAAGCAAAATACCAACCTCGTTCCCAGGGACTCTTCTTGCTTTTTTCCCCCAAAATGGCGGCGCGTAAAGCCATTGAAAAAAAAAAAAAAAAAAAAAAACAAGAAGAGAAGGCCCTGGGAACGAGTTTGGCAAAATACCTAAAGAATATATATATTTTATAAGGTGTTGGTATACCTGTGGTTTTCTTTGAGCACAGCACCAAGTTTCTGTCCTGAAGTGAAAATTTCTTTCTCAATTCCCTGGATGTCTTTAGAGTGATTCTTTAATTGTTCTAAAGCTTCTGCGCGGTTTGTTCTGAGCTCCTGCCGCAAACGAGTCTGAAACAATCAATCAATTCAATCAATCAATCAATCAATCAATTTAGTCAGTCAGTCAATCAATCTATTAATTAGTCAGTCGGTCAGTCAGTCTTTCAGTCACTCAGTCAAATCGTCGATCTACCCAAAAATCAAATCAACATTTCTTTCACAACCCAGCAACCGTTCGTTCATTTTCAGAAGTAAGTCAACTAGTCAATTAGTCATATATTGAGAGAAGCAAGACTGTTGTATTACCTGAGGTGCGGCCATTTTTTCCACTTCTTTCTCTGCTCGACCAACTGACGTCTCTAAACCTGCCTTCTTGTTCTTAAGATCTACGGGAAAACGTATCGTTTGTAAAGCCGTATGTTTGATGATGGGGATGATGATGTTGGTTGAGAGATGTTGGGGATAATGATGATGATGATGGCATTTCTAATAAGTGCTTGATGTGTGGATGATGATAATGATGCTTGATTATGCTGATGATGCTAATGATGCTAAAGATGGTTGATGATAGCGATGATAATGAACATGCTGTCAGCAAGCATCCCTTAACGTCTTACTCACCCACGATATTTTTCTTTGTCTTGTCGTAGGCTTCCGTAGCTTCTCTGAACTGTGTTTCCAAGTCCTTGAAAACAGGCTGTTGAAAGAAAACAGGGTTTTCTTTCAAACAGGGTTTTCTTTCAAATGGTCCAAAGTCACCCAGAAAAAAGTCACCACATGACATAACACTCAAATTTATCTTACCGTTTTATCCTCGATTATTTCTTCCTTTTTTGCTTTATCTTTATCCAATCTACTGATGCTCTCCTGTTGTCAAAAAGAAAACCATAGTTGTTGTTGTTGTTGTTGTTGTTGATGATGATGTTTGTGTTGGGTAATATTGATCATGATTATATAGATATAGATAATGATGATAGTGATTACTGATGATGATAATGTTGCTGATCCTGCTGCTGCTGATGATGATGTTGATGATGATGATGATGTTGATGATGATGATCATGATGATGATCATGATGATCATGATGATGATGATCATGATGTTGATGATGATGATGTTGATGATGATGATCATGATGTTGTTGATGATGATCATGATGTTGATGATGATGATGATCATCATCATCATCATGATGTTGTTGATGATGATGATGATGTTGATGATGATGTTGATGATGATGATGATCATGATGTTGATGATGATGATGTTGATGATGATGATCATGATGTTGATGATCATGATGTTGATGATGATGATGATGATCATGATGTTGTTGATGATGATGATGATGATGATGTTGATGATGTTGATGATGATGATCATGATGTTGATGATGATGATGTTGATGATGATGATGATGATCATGATGTTGATGCTGATGATGCATGATGATGCTGATGATGATGATGATGCTGATGATGCTGATGATGATGCATGATGATGATGTTGATGATGATGATGTTGATGATGATGATGATGATCATGATGTTGATGCTGATGATGCATGATGATGCATGATGATGCTGATGATGATGATGATGCTGATGATGCTGATGATGCTGATGATGATGCATGATGATGATGTTGATGATGATGATGATGATGATGATGATGCTGATGATGCATGATGATGCTGATGATGATGATGATGCTGATGATGCTGATGATGCTGATGATGATGATGATGCATGATGATGCTGATGATGCATGATGATGCTGATGATGATGATGATGCATGATGATGCTGATGATGCTGATGATGCTGATGATGATGATGATGCATGATGATGCATGATGATGCTGATGATGCTGATGATGCTGATGATGCTGATGATGCATGATGATGCTGATGATGCTGATGATGCTGATGATCATGATGATGCATGATGATGCTGATGATGCTGATGATGATGCATGATGATGATGTTGATGATGATGATGTTGATGATGATGATCATGATGTTGATGCTGATGATGCATGATGATGCTGATGATGATGATGATGCTGATGATGCTGATGATGCTGATGATGCTGATGATGATGCATGATGATGCTGATGATGATGCATGATGATGCTGCTGATGGTGCTGATGATGATAATGATGATGATGATGATGATGATGATGATGATGCTGATGATGCATGATGATGCATGATGATGCTGATGATGATGATGATGATGATGATGATGCTGATGATGATGCATGATGATGCTGCTGATGATGATGATGATGATGATGATGATGCTGATGATGATGCATGATGATGCTGCTGCTGATGATGATGATGATGATGAAGATGATGCATGATGATGCTGCTGCTGATGATGATGATGCTGATGCTGCTGCTGATGATGATGACTTTTAGAGTTCTTTTATAATAACTTTACCTGTAATATCTTCAGTCCACTTTTCAGTTTCTTCTGTAGACCAGTGTAATCCTGTTTTGCTTTCTTCAGCTGTTTCTGTTTATTAATGATATCAATCTCGTCTTGTTTCAGATCTTTCTGGAGCTGCGTACCCTGTAAACAGAAGAAATGACAAATAGTTTGAAATAAGTAGCAATATTTATTGATTGTATGATGTGCGCACCACTAAACAGGAACCCAGTCTTGAATCAACCTCATACAATTTTTTCAACTTCTTTCTCTGAATCGTGTTCTTTGACAATGTGATAATGGTGTGTGTGATAATAATGATAAAGGTGGTGATGCTTATGAAAAAGATCAGTGGTAATTTGATTGATGATGTTAGTGATGATGATGATGATGATGGTAATGATGCATGATGATGATGAGGATGGTAATGATGAATGATGATGATGGGAATGATGAATGATGATAATGATATTCTAGCACTTTTTATCTTGTTCTTACATAGTTAGTAAGTCTCGCATGTTCAGCTTTGCCTTCAGAAACCTTCTTGGACATGGATGCCATGTACTTGCCGTAATCTGACTTGAGTTCATTGGATTCTTTAGTCACGTGATCCCTCTTTGTTTGAAGAACTTGCCTATAAAATGAGAACACATAAAGTTATTTAGGCTTTTCCTGTAAATCCTAACAAAACTGTACGTTGTGACTAGAGACAATACAGTAAAATGATTTATCCCACACCATAGAAAATACAGCAAATCAGAAAGCAGGAAAGCCGTTGTATAATATTCGTCGGTATTTCACTCTTCCTTCCCATCATGCATTGCGCGTTGAATCTACGCATTTGTATTTTCTATGGTGTGGGATAAAATGGTTATACAATGGTTTCTCGTGGCATACCCTGGATATCCCTCGCCTAAAGGCACGTGTTTATACAAGAAACTACAAGTGACTCGTAGGATATTCCACGGTATGCCACTCGAAACCATTGTATAACTAGTATTAGTATAAATACAAAGGTGATTATACAAAATCGCGCGCTCTGATTGGTTTTCTATCTCGGATTATCAGCCGATAATCACCTTTTCGGACAAAATGGCTGTCAGCGTGACCGTCGCGCTTTTAAAAAATAAAATATTTTCACTTTCAATATTGTTTGTTCTTTCTTTTTTGAAATAATCACCTTTTTATTTATACTAAAACAATTATTCACCTCAGGCTCAGTGATTATCGATGAATATTTACCTCGCAGCTCGAAGACTCGCCGCTCGGTAAATATTCATCGATAATCACTTCGCCTTCGGCGAATAACTGCTAATTAATTGGTTATCATGTGGTTACCATCGTCAGTGTTCTTTCATGTGGTTACAAGACCGAGGTGGTTAGTATGCGGTGTAGACATTGAGAAGGATCATTAGCAGGGTTTCTTTACGACCTTAAACATTCCATTACCTGTCTTTTCGTTCTGAATTCAAAGATCCTCTTGAGTCCTCTATTTGTTTGTTAAATGTCTCAACTGTCGCTCTGCAATTAAAACAATAATTTGAACCCAGCTTTTCAATATTTTCTATATGATGGTTAACTATTACAGACCTTGGGTAAATGACATCCCCTTAAGTATGGAGCGAGTATGGGGTGAAAAGCATTACAACGTCAGTAGTTCCTTCAGTTGAAATACAACTGCTATCAATGGAAGCCTCGCACACTTTACCCCTCTCTCCATCAGTGCTCTGTTTTAAGAGTATTCAAGTGGAAATACGTGGAGATCCTGAGGATCGAATCGTGGACCTCTAGCTCCGAAGGACGCCCACTAACCAATTAATCATGAGCTATGCTCATCTTAAGTCTACCATGTATGGATTAAAAATATTTAAGAAGATTTCATTGGCTGTTGTACGTGTGCTACTTACTCATGGCTTTCTTTGAGCTGTTCCACCTCTTTTTCTAGGTCCATGTTTTCTCGTTTGATTCTTGCACACTCGGCATTCTGCTGCGAGAGAGCTTCTTTTGCCCGAAGCAATCTAATAAAATGTGGATAAATTGTATCAAGACGATGATGATAATGGTGGTGATGGTTGATCATAATGATACGGATGATAAAGATAGTGAATAGTTATGATAATGGGGATGATGATGATGACATTATGATAGTGATGGATTAAGTGATGATGATAATAATAACGATGGTGATCAGATGATGGTAACAGAGTTGGTAGAATTGCTCCAAGCCGACCTCTATGAGACTCTGACAGAGTCACGAATGAAGGAGGTGAAAAAGAAGCGATCGTTGAAGTCGCGAGAGGTCGACTTGTTCCTCTTACAGGAGTTTCATTTGCGTTTCGCGCGTACAACACACTGCACAACTGCAAGAGGCCGAGATTTTGCATGCTCCATCACGTGGTGGCAGCCATGACAAGAGGCACAACAATAGAGTATTTTCCCCCTGGGAAACTGAATTTTCTCATGTAAATCAGATAAGACCAGATTCAATTGTTCCTGCCTCCTGTCATGGCAGCCATCACGTGATGATGCAAAGCCTCTGTACTTACTTTCGTTCTTCTTCTCTTGCTACTTCAGATTGCTTGTCTTTCTCCTTTGTGGAATGTTGGAGATCTGGGAAACAGAGAAAACAAGGAAAAATCATTCAAAAACTGAGAGGTGATCTCAAGTAATAGTGACCTTACGATTTACAAAATCTACGACGACGGCGTCAACCGGAAGTGTAATTAACTTCACTTTGGGATTCCGCGCCTTCAAAGTCTGTCTTCCCTGTGGATGAGTTGACTTTACTCACAATGTTTTGAATGAAATCCCCAATGAACAGATCTCCAGTGAGAAATTACTTACACTTCCGGTTGACATCGCCGTCGTAGATTTTGCAAATCTCAAGTCCCCTAGTGCCTCGAGGACCCAGGGGGGGGGGGGGGGGTACTTCGGGTCGTTTCATACGGGGATGCTCCGCCCGGACTCTCGACCCCTTACCCTTTTCTATACCAAATTTCAGCAAAAACGTACCCCTTTCATATACCTTTGAAGAAAATCTACCCCTTTTTATACCAAAACTCACAAATTTCCACACCTTTTCTATACTTGCGGCCTGAAAAAAGTACCACTTTCGGGCGGGGCATCCCCGTATAGTCCATTATAGGGAGTACCCCTCCCCCCGGGCTCAAGGAACTTAAGGGGTTGGAATTGCAAAGAAAATGAAAGGAAGGAGACGAATTTAAGATGCAGTTAGGCATACTATTTGCAATGCTTACTTTCTATTAGCAAAGTTTTTTCAGTATTCAAGTTAGTTTCTTCTTGTTGTAGAGTTTCCACCTTGGTAAAAATCTTTAACACAACAAACAGCTTTGTGTTAGCACATATATATTATTCTTGGCAGTACTTTTTAGCTTCTCTGCTACCTGACCTAATCTCTCTGTTCTATTGTTTGAACCCTTGTAAGATTATCATGCTTAATAATGATGATAGCGATGATGACGATGATGACGATGACAACTATCTGGTTTTGAAGATGGTAATGATGATGATGATGTTGATGGTTATGATACATAGTAACAGTGATGATGCTATAGACCTCTTAGCTTGGGTGTAATGTTTTCCCATTTCAGAGCATGTGTCATTCTCTTGATTTTCTGTTCAAGTTGTATCCATATTCATGTGTCTACTCAAAAACAATTATTAGACAAAGAAATGATACTCTAGGGAATGACAGGTGTTCTGAAATGGGAAAACATTATGCCCAAGCTAAAGACCTCGTACACTATTGGTGGTGGTGTTGACAATGACAGCCACAATGATGGTGGTAATAATGATAATGATGATGAATATGATGGTAACAATGATGATGACAATGGTTATCATTACATGTTATTAAATATTACCTCTTTCACTTCCTCTGTTAACTCATCTTTTTGAGATCCCAGTTTTTCTGACAAATCATTATGCTCTTTAACGATCTTCATCCTGCGTTCAATCAATCAAACAATTGAATAACAAAAAGATAGCTAAATAAAGTTAACATGTGTTGCATCAATGGTGGTCTGTGGATGATGAGAGGAGAAAAGCACCTCCTCCCTTAACACTGCCACTCGGTTGGCTCAGTTGGTTGGGCACTGGCCTGCTGCAGTGTTATATCTGGTACATCAACATTTGAGTGAAGGTACTGGCTTTGCTCTACAAATATCTGCAAATGGTTAGACCTTTGCAGTGCAGCTTGGAAGAACAAATACTTTATTTAGCTCACTGGTGATCCCATCTCATTTAAAGATGTTTAAACGCCAAGTGTATCCAGTAAATGTTAGTTGTGAATGTCCTGTGTTATTCCCTCATAATAGAGTTGCTTTTAACAAAATATGGCTAGCTGTAAAATACTAAGCAATCCAAGCTAAATAGAATTAATGCTATGGCACTGTTGAGATTTATCAGTAAATGTCAGGAATGCCTGACTTTAAAAGCATCAAATTTTGTACTAGAACCCAAAGACACGCTTATCCTTACCCCTCCTGGGTGAGTTGTGAATTGTCACGTATCTCTTTCTGTAGCTGACGATTGAGTTGAACTTCTATGGCTTCCAGTTTTGATCGTGAAGTCTCCAGTTGTCTGATCACCTTTCTTCGTGAATCTAAAGCAGATTCACTATCAACCAACTCTTCTTGGAGCTTCTCAATCTCCCTAAAACATCATTCAATCCATCAATGAGCCAATATGTTATAAAGTTTATTCTATGGGTAAAAAGGGATAAATAATGAGTAAATAACTAAATAATGAGAATTAACAGTGGAATCCACAGAGTGGCTCTTATACTCCACTGTTTCCAATTGGAATTTAGAAGTTGATTTTTGACTAGACTTTCTTAACGTCCATATTTTGCTATGTTCTTTATCTCTTGGGGAACACTCTGCTGACCACTTATGACGCATGATGCTTGCTTCTCGAGACTTTGTTTGTCAATTTGTGGCAAGTCTAAGGGATAACTTACTTTCTTACTGTGGCATTTGTTGCTCTCTGCTCCTCTACTTTTTTCTGGGTATCAGCCTTTAAAAAAACAGATATTAAGAATGAATGATGATCATGACATGTCAATCATACAGCTATTGATTATAATAAAAATAACCACACATTGTGTGATACATGGGATAAAATGTGTAGTTCCAGGAAATATTCATCCCATGGTGGGGGAATTTAAATTTCCAAGGGGTGGGGAGGGTCTGAGGAGGGTATATTGTGTAGTTCCAGAAAATATCCATACCTCCCTCATGGAGGGTGATGGGAATCACCCCAAGGGGTGGGGAGGGTCTGAGGAGGGTATATTGTGTAGTTCCAGAAAATATCCATACCTCCCTCATGGAGGGTGATGGGAATCACCCCAAGGGGTGGGGAGGGTCTGTGGAGGGTATATTGTGTAGTACCAGAAAATATCCCTACCTCCCCCAATTGGAGGGGGATTGGAATTTCCAAGGAGGGTGGACCTGAGTCGGTCTGAAGAGGAGTTTTAATGGATTTACGTGTGACATTCAAGAAATTACAGCATGACTTACAAAAGTATGACCACAATTAATGTATTCATTCTTTTTTGCACAGGCTTTTGTACATTACACTGACACGTTTTAATGTAAGCAGCAAACAGCCTTAGCATAGAAGTATGCAAATACATTGTAATATGTTTTATACTTCAACATGTTGTGCTGTAACTATAGTGAACTCATACCACAGACTGTCTTAGTTTCTCTTTCTCCAGTGCTGCTTCTTCTCTTTCATGAACTAGATCCTCTTTTAGCTGGACTATAGAATCCTCTAGATCTATGATCTGTTTAAACATAAGAAATGGCATCTTTAAGGATAATTTGGAAGAGCTAGGGATCAGGGAATGTCTCTCATTTTTTCAACTAATATAAGTAATATGCTTTTCAAGTTTCTTGTGAGAAGGCTACAAAATATATGACAAGAGATGTCCGTCTTAAATTATGTAAATTGTACTGACATTTTTATATCCTTTAATTTTTTTATAATTTCTCATCTTACCCTTTTATAGGTTTCTCGTAACTTGTCTCTGGTTTCATTCAAGGTAATCTGCTTACTGAAGGAAATAAGAATGAATGAGAGAATGATTGAATGAGAATGAATGAATGAGGATGAATGAATAGATGGATGAGAGGATAAATGAATGAGAAAAAATGAATGAGGAAATAAATGAATAAATGATAGAGTTAATGAATGGATGGATGAGAGTGAATGAATAAATGAATGAATGATAAAGTGAATGAATGAATGATAAAATGAATGAATGGGAGAATCAGTGAATGAATGAATGAGAGAATGAATGAACTTATGAATGAGAAAATGAATGAGGAAATGAGTGGATGAATGAGAAAATGAATGAGAGAATCAACAAATGAATGAATGAATAAATGAATGAGAAAATGAATGAATGAATGAATGAAGGGATATGTGAGTGAGGTGATGGGAATGGATTGTTCAATTAAAGGGTATAAATATATAGAAGGATGGATGGATAATGGGGGGTTAATTTTGAAGCACAGGAATCCAAAGTAGCTTTATACCTGGCCTTATCAGCCATCTTCTGGTTGAGTAGAGCAATGATTTCATCATGACCTGTCTGCATGTCATCCCTAACTGGCCTAAAAAGATAAAATATGAAGTTAGGTTATAATACTTGATTTGATAAGAGAAAAAAGGGCACAAAGCAAGGAAAAACAGAGAGCATTAAAGAAAAGCAAGGATGGGTTATACAGTTTACTGAAGTCTATACTTACTGAAGTTTTGAGTTTTCTGTATCAAGATCTTGTTGTCGTTTCTCCAGGGAGGCAATATTCTTTGTAATTTTGTTCAGCTGATCCTGAAGGAAATAGTTTGGATAAAATGATTTAAGGAAAATATCAGTTATTGTGTACTTGTGGCTAGAGATATTCATACTGTACCTTGAGTCTTTTTATTTCTGCCTCATTTGACTGTCTTGCTGATGAAACAGCACCTGTTGAAAAATAATAGCAATTTGGTTATTAATCAATCCATTCAGAAACCACACATCTATCCATCCATCTGTATGGATAAAAAGTTAAATTTTACACCGTAAAAAATAAGAGAGATCACTTACTGACATTTCGGAAGCTAGTCCTTCGTCTTTTTTACTCCGATGAAGGACTAGCATCCGAAACGTCAGTAAGTGATCTCTCTTATTTTTTACGGTGTAAAATTTAACTTTTTATCCATACTGTTTCATTAGAAACACCGACGCAGCCCACACTAGCTTACCGCTAGTTATCATCTATCCATCCATCTATCCATCCCATCCATCCATCCCATCCATCCATCCATCCCTCTATCCATCTTTCTTTCCATCTACGGTATTTCTCCTTCTCTCTATCCATCCAGTCTTCCATTTTTCTTCCCATTCATTTATTCATTCATTTACTTATTATTCATTTATTTCTTCCACTTCTCTATTCATCCATCCATTACTGTTTATCCTACCAATAATCTACCTACTTCACCTAACCACCCATCCATTCATTCAAAACTTCCAGTAGTAAAAAATATCTTTAATTATATAACCTTGTATTTCAGCTTGTATATCACCAGGCATGTACTGTAGTTTATAGCGCAGCACGCTTGCTTTAATAGTTTCAGTTTCTAGCAATTCATGTTGCCGTAGCCTCTCCGCCTCCTGCAGAAGAAATAAAATGAAAAATTATTTACCTACTTTATGTGTAAGAAAATAAAAAAATAACCCCATGAAAACCACCAGCCCCCCTCCCTGCGACATAATAAACGAACAGTCCCTAATGAGGTATTAATTAGGTTTTAATGCTCTTAAATTCTGCTAAAGCTACTGTCCTACTGTTCTACACCAGACACAGCTATTATTCAAACTGCCTGTAAACTATACACACCTTGCAGCACATTGGAAAGCAGCTCAATTTAAAAGACAAAACAATAAGTTCCCAATTCTCAGGAGATTGAATTTCTTTTGTTTTGTCCTCCAAATTGAGCTGCTTTGACGTCATGTGAAAGGGATTTATATCAGATGTCTAGACAAGTCATTTCTCATCACTTCTCTTGCCTGCCGGGAGTCTGATATAGGATATCTTTTAAGCACAATATATTTTCAAGTCCGTGAGTATAATCTCTGAATAAAGCCTGAGGCATCCTTTAAATGCCAGCTCGCGTGGGATGATATATTCTTCACAATCAAAGCTTCAAAACAATAATTTCAAATTCACGTCTTACCAAATCATTCACAGCTTGAATGATGTGTTTCACACTTGATTTTAAGTCGCCTTGCTCTTCATCTAGCTTTTTCTCTCTGATAGATTCATCTATGTTGGACAAAAATATAAATATAGCGTCTAAAACTACACCTGCATTATTTATTAATCCGAAAAAGAGTAACTGTAATAATTTCAACAAAGAGGAAAACAACTTAACTGACCCAAAACTTGCAGTTTTTGAACAGCACTAGTGACTAATCCGGCTAGTTCAGTTGACTGTGAGCGTTTAGAAAGCATATTTGATGAGATATCTTAACAAATTGCTAGATACTAGGCTATATTTTAGAGTAAAATGCCATCAAAAGTTTGTTATGATAAAATTCACGTCACTCGTGTCCGCCATCTTGAAATGTAAACTTACATGGTAACCGCGGCAACAGAACTAAAAGAATGGGAACTAGTCTTCATAACCCAAGGGGGAAGTAGAAGTATACAATTTTTTTTCAAAAATTAGAAAAAATAAGAAAAGAAACTAGCTTTTTAAAAAAAAACAACTATTTCCTAGCTCATAAAAACTTGAATGATAGGGAAATTATTGAAAAGAAATATTTCTATTTAAGTACTATACATGTTTCGTACATTTTTATTTGTAAATTATAATACTTGGTACAAAAAATCCTCTCTCCCTCCCCTCCCTAAATAATACCATTGTTGGTCTCTCGAAGGGAGGCTTGATCAGAAGAGTCAGGAAGAAAAAAGGAAGATTAAAATGGCTGCGGATTCAGAATTTGTTTTCGACGCTGTTGTCGGGTTTTTAACCTCTCCAATATGGAACTCTCCTGTATTAACCTTTATAGAACAAAAATGCTTAGGTAAGATTGATTAATCCTTCAACACTCGCGAGAAAAATTACTTGGATTGCGCTAGACTGAAGTAAAAATGTCATGCTTATCTCACAGCTGTACTAAAAATTATATTAACTTGAACCTTCAGTTTGTATTTTCTTTTCTTGACAGTGTTTGATCCTGATGGCGAGGAACACGACACTTATAAGGAGATTCACGAGGAATATAAACACATGGTAAAGAAATATAACGTTTTAAAATTGCAGTTTTTCGGCTATATTACAGAACGAAGGAAAAGTTTTATTCCAAGCGCGATGCGCTCATAATCGATTATTAAGCACTTCAATCATTTGAGACTATTTTAAGTTGTGTTTTCCTTAAAAAAGAAAATAGGAAGAAGATATTCTTACTACCAGTGGATAGTACAGTAGTTTTACAGGTTGTCCAAGTTTATATTATTTTCTAGGATTTTTTTTGCGAAGTGCGTTTTGTGTAAAATTTTTTGACTCTTGTCCAAAGTAATAGTTTTTCCTGAATTTTTTTCTGCATTTTTAAAGAACTTGAGATTTTGGTTCTTGACATTAATGACAGCCATTGGAAACTATATTTACTTAAATTTGTTTTAGATTAGAAAGGAGTAAGTTATATATTTTTTTTCAGTAGCAGAGATAAATTCTTAAAATGAGAAATTTAATTTTTTAATTTTTTCTAACATGAAATTATGAATAATGATTTTTTTTAAAAGAACGCTCTAGAATTGCCTTACATTTACCATAACTTTCCATTTCTTTCATATTTTTTAATGTGATATATTTAAAAAAAAATTTAGGTAGAAACACTGCTTTCAAGTTTCCTGAAGGACATTGGGATTACTGCCGAGCAGTTTACAGAAGCTTGTAAGGCAAGAGGGGGAAATGCACAGTTTAATGATATTCACAAGGTATGAAATGAATGAATGCATGTGACGTACAATACAAGCATTGATTTATGTGTATATCTCCCATAGCAGGCCCATAGCAGGGGGAGGAATCTTGGGGACCTGCCCCCCCCCCCCAATAAAATCTGTTGTACTGCAGCTGTATATTGAACATTGAAAATGCTAGTTCTGTTACTAATGCATACGGCATTGTAGAATAGGCTCTCCTCCCAATATTTTTGACCTAGTGATAATTTTTGGCTAAATTCCATCCATGAGTTAGCCTTGTCTAATTGGCTTAGATAAGCCCAGGGGTTGTTTCTCACTGGTTGTGATAAAAAAATTCCAAGAAGATTTTATTATTTTTGCAAGGGGTGGGGAGGGTCTGTGGAAGGTCAAAAAAATCCGTGCCTCTTGCATAGAGGGGGATTGGGATTCCTAAGGGTTCAGGGTAGTGTCTGAAGAGGGTTTTACCATACTTCCTCCATGGACCTTTCCTGAGATTGGTAACAAGGTGTATTGTGGTCTAGCTTCAATTCAAACATCATTTTTTATTATTCCTTATATGGTGTTGTTTGTACCGAAGCTAGACCACAATGGATCCTGTTTTTCAAATTCAGAAAATGCCTATGGAAGGGGAAGGAGTGAGGAGTTCAAGTTTTTTATCAATATTTCTGGTGGTCTAGATAATCTGAATCTAAATTTTTCTATCCTTTCTTCCTCCCATTTTTCTCTTCCCACTCTTCCCAAAATGTAACTTCTTTCAGAACATATTTGAGCAAGTATGGGCAGCGGAGGATTTTGAGGTCTTCAAGCGTCTAATGATCCAGAAAAACATTGAACTACAGCTCCAAGCTTTAAGGCTCATCCAGCAACGAGGACAAATGTTGTCACAGCAAAACCAACCAGAGCAACCTCCAAGTGCAGCACCAGCCCCTGCGCAAACCGAAGGTCTTGATGAAGAAGATGCAATCATGCAGGAAGTCTTGCGACTTTCTAAAGAAGAATATGATCAAAAATCAAAGGAAGAGAAAAAGGAAGAGGAAGAGATAGAGAAAACTTTATCTCAATCTAATGAAGAACAGGAAAGGTAATAATGATAAAATATATACTATATATACATGTACATATATACAGCTATTTCAAAAAATTGAAGGGGAAAATAGCAAAATTGTGATTTGTGATTGGCGATTTAATGGCTAAGAGGAACTGTTGGGTAATAAGAATTTCTTCATATTTATTTCTTAAAGGGGCACTTGGATGAAAACGCCCCATATTTTGAAAGTCCGAATAGTTCAAGTATTTAAGAATAATATGACTCAATCATGATTATGAAAACCAGATTGGCAAAACTTTTAGCCTGGGAGCCACTCACAGTTGAGAAATTTTGGTTTAAAATCTAAAAGAACAATAGGGTTGAGTAAATGACGTCATTTACTCACAATTTAAATGCTGAAAAAAATATATAATTTTTATCCGCAAATTTTGACTGTGAAGAAAATATGTTGCTTGGCTACTATTGGGGCCATATAGATAAGTTTAACCAAGTTTCAAGGCATTTCCAATTTTCATCGATTTTCATCCAAGTGCTCCTTTAAGGTCTTCAATCACTGAAAGTTGCAGGGATAAGTATAGGGATTTAAGAAATGATTATGAAGAAATTCTTATTACCCAACAGTTCCTTTTGGTCTTGCAATCACTAATCACAGAGCACCTTTCACCATTCGCCCATTCAACTCTTTTAGAAATAGCTGTATACATGAAAAGAGATATGAGGGAAAATACAAATTATGTACATTTAGGTTGAATTTTTTAGTCTATCGTACTGATATGTGAGGTAACAATGGTAGTAGATCCAAGTTTTTGCAAATGAAGTTCAAAATTCAGTAGAGTCCCATTATCATGAACCTCCGTGGACCACTGAACTAAAAGGTTCAAATAGGGGGTTAGAAATATCCAGGATAAAATCGTGTTGACATAAATTCTGTGAGGTGCGGCTATGTGTTCAAAAAATCTGTGGTTTAAAATATACTAATATATAATATACTAATTATCAGTTCATGATTATAATTTGCTCAGCTGATTATTGCATCTTGATCGAATAATGATAATCATAATTAATCTTTACCAGTGCTAACCTTTTCCTTCTCTTTTATGGGGTGCTTTTGTCTAATGCAGCCCTTCAACCAAGGCTAAAGCTCTCCCATGTGGCAAGGAGACTCCTCATGACTTAGAAACCAGGTTTATTCTTTCCCATTCCCTGTCATTTTTTCAGCTTTATTCATTCTAACTTGTTCTTTAATTTCCATACTTTTTCATTCTCATTCTTTCATCTATAAGGCTCATTTTCAATGATGCAATATCTATCAAAGTTTTGAAACTCAATTTACTTCATGTCCACTTTTCTTTATCTTTTTTCTACCAGTCTATTTGTCCCATTCACTTTTTCTATTTTTAACTTTCTTTCACATTCATAATACTCTTCATTACTCTTCAATACTCTCCTCTTTGACCTTGGAAGATGCTCAACCCATAGCACATTTCAATATCACATTTGTTTTATTTGCTGGCAGCAAAAACTTAACCAACCTTTTTTCTTTATCTTTTTTTCTACCAGTCTATTCATTTCATTCGCTTTTTCTTTCTTTCACTTTCATAATACTCTTCATTACTCTTCAATACTCTCCTCTTTGACCTTGGAAGATGCTCAACCCATAGCACATTTCAATATCACATTTGTTTTATTTGCTGGCAGCAAAAACTTAACCAACCTTTTTTCTTTATCTTTTTTTCTACCAGTCTATTCGTTTCATTCGCTTTTTCTTTCTTTCACTTTCATAATACTCTTCATTACTCTTCAATACTCTCCTCTTTGACCTTGGAAGATGCTCGACCCATAGCACATTTCAATATCACATTTGTTTTATTTGCTGGCAGCAAAAACTTAACCAACCACTTTTCTTTATCTTTTTTTCTACCAGTCTATTCGTTTCATTCGCTTTTTCTTTCTTTCACTTTCATAATACTCTTCATTACTCTTCAATACTCTCCTCTTTGACCTTGGAAGATGCTCAACCCATAGCACATTTTGATATCACATTAATTTTGTTTTATTTGCTTACAGCAAAAACTTAACCAACCACTTTTCTTTATCTTTTTTCTACTAGTCTATTCATTTCATTTGCTTTTTCTTTCTTTCACTTGCTTTCACATTCATAATACTCTTCATTACTCTTTAATACTCTCCTCTTTGACCTTGGAAGATGCTCGCCCCATAGCACATTTTGATGTCACATTTGTTTTATTTTCTGGCAGCAAAAACTTAACCAAGCAACTTGAAGAGGCTGAAAATGCCTTGGAATTCAGGTGGATTTGCATGCATTTTTCTCAACAAGTTCAATATTTACATGTTTAATTCATTCATATTCACTTGATAATGACATCTGAAGATGTCAAAACATTGTGATATTATACTTCTCTTCCTTTTTTTTCTTGTGAAATCTTATACAAAATATACTTATAATTTCCTGAATATTCTTAATCTTCAACCAATGGTTATTCTTCACATTGTTTATGTTCTTGGAGTCTTGTGTTATTGCACATTGGAATACAGCCTGTTCTTCTTAGATGTATTCACCATTAAAAGATGCTATTCCTTACTTTCTTTAATTCTACTCCCAAAGCTCTGATTCTTACTTTACTTTACTCATTTACTTCACACCAAGAGGCTGCCACAAAAAGCCATCAAAAACTGTGCTTCCTCTTGGATAAAAAATTGTAAATATTTTCCAATTATTATGCTATAATGGAGTTTTGTAAGCATTAGAACCTTTTTTGACATTTTTACAATAGTTTTCTTTTTTATTCTCTTAGGTTAAAATCAATAGCAGAACGTGAACAGGAAGAAATGCAAAAAGCTCTAAAATCTTGTATAATTTCCCAACAAGAACCCAAAAAAGATTCAAATGTAGCAAAGAAAGTTCAGCCAAAGACTACCAGCACAAAGTCTGCTGCTACTGCTGCTGCTACTGCTCCCATCTCTACTCCAGTTTCACCTCCAGCAGCATCAAAAGCTGAACCAGCCAAGCCCTCAGCGTCTAAACAGGCTTTACCTCCACTGGCACCTACTAAAAAGAGTACCACACCTGCTGATGCTGCGGCAAGCTGGATATCTAGTGCTAAAGCTGAGGCATCATCAGGGTCATTAACTGCATCAACAAAGGTAAAGATAGTGTTATGTTATCACTAAAATGATTGAAGGGTAGGTGCCATTGTTTGTAAGGCAAAGGCAAGCAGTGAGCTAGCAAAAGGGGTTTCCATGGCAACTAAGCCACGGGTCACTCATAGTCATTATTTTCATCATCACCTACAGCACCACCACTATCACTATCCCGACTCTACATCTTATCATCATCATCATCATCACTACCATCATCATCATCATCATCATCATCACCGCTACTACCATTATTATCACCATCATCATCATCACCATCATCACCATCATCATCTTCACCAATCGTCGTCTTCAATCGTCATTTCCGTGCCGTGCCGTAGCTTTTGTGAAAAAATATTACTATGAAAAATAATAAAAATGATAAATAAAAATAACCCCATGATTTTTTTGTGTTCAATATTAGGCGACAGAAATGACCGAAAGCGAACTCAAGCGTCGAACAGAATACTTAAAGCAGCAGCGAGACTCGTTATTGCGAATGAAACAGCAAGAACGTGAAAAGAAACTGCACAAATACACTGAAGAACAGCCGAAGGCACGACCGACGTCTGCCCGAGCAGCTCATCGAGTAACGGCCGGAGAACGAGTTACTTCGCCGTCTGGATCTGGATCTGCAAGTCCAACTGACGAAAAGAAACTCGCTATGAGAAGAGCTTTGGCAGACGTCCTTAAGAGAGAGGTCATCGAGAAGCAGTGATCTTGCTAATCAACCTGTAGAATGATCTTAAAGATAATTATTGAAGACGAGTTTGATTTATTTGTCATAACAAAAACAATATTTTTTGTTATCATTTTCCTTATGACTGTTGGCCTGAATAATTTTTTTCTTTCTAATTTTTCTATCAAACACCTAGAATGACAGTTTTCAGAAGTTTTAGTATTTTACAAACAAGCTATAAAATAAATGTCAGTCGGTGTGATGACTTTGAAATGGCTTCCATAAAGAATGACAAAAATGCTCATTGTCCAATCACAGCGCTCCATCACAGAAAGCCAATTGAGGGTATATTAATATAAGCCATGGCGCTCATACGACACTGCCCTGTTTGAA
The DNA here is from genome assembly GCA_023349425.1 of Anthopleura sola. Taxonomy (NCBI): domain Eukaryota; kingdom Metazoa; phylum Cnidaria; class Anthozoa; order Actiniaria; family Actiniidae; genus Anthopleura; species Anthopleura sola. Next base: position 10,875,835 of record JALHLI010000004.1, on the reverse strand, counting down.
AATATTTAATATGGAAAGAATTTAGCTGAGATTTTTGTTTAAATTATTATCATTAATAGTAGTATTACAAAATATAGACGATTTGCCTTTTTCTCTAAAAATAATTAACAACTTCAACTTTGTGCTTAATTAATTCCACTTTCTTACTTTGAAGATATCTGTTTTGATATTTGGTCTATTTAAATTACTTTTATTATATTTACATGTAATGAATGACAAACGCCGCGCCAATCCATAGCAATATTTTGGAAATAATGAGGTACTTCATACGGTTTGAATGAAAATTCCATCAACTTTTCTTGTGCCAATATGGAAGATAGTTAGAAGCAGTGACTGCGGATGGAGTGAGCTACTCGACTTTAGTAACCTCTTCTTCTTTGTCACGACAGTGCTTTACTCCCACCACCACCCCCTTCGCTCGAATTCGGTACCTGACTAGCTAATTTTTGACTAGCCATACCCCGTGAAAACCAACCTACACTCTTCTAACTTTTCTACAATTCGTATTTTAGTTTACTAGTTATACTAGCTATTTGTTTTCAGAATACCTCTTTTTCATAGATCTTCATAAATTGATATGAAATACTCCTATTCCTGCTTATAATTCTATTATTTTAGTTTTCAGCATACCTCTAATAAAGATTTTGTTTTTTTGGCTATTTTGTTATGATCATGAGTTTATCACCTGCTTTTTTGTTTTGTAACATTTGCAAGTCTTATTTTATTAACGGAACAAAAGAGGCTCCAGAACAGTGTACTTTAAATTGTGTAGGCGACTTGTAGGCGTTTTGAGGTTGTTATGTTTGGACAATGTTTGGTTGTGGAGAGCACTGAGGGAAAAAATAACCCGTATTTGCATTGCATTCTGTTTACCACATGGAAATCTATGGGTACGATGGAGTAGTCATTGCCAAAAGAGTTTCTCTTTCGACAGACGTTTAAAAAAGTTAAACTATTTACTACAAAAGAAAGCCAAGCGTACAAATTAAATAAATCAGTGATCATGAATTCATGAATGCCAAAGTTTGTTTTTACAGAACAACTCTCGCCATGCAAATCAGGGGAAAGGAAGTGTTTGAGTTCCATATAGGTTGTTTGGCGAAAACAATTATTCAAAAAAATTCATTTCTCTCGTCTTACTTGTCTAGCTTTCAAGTTTCTTGGCCCCTTGCCCTCTTTTCTAGCTTAGCACAGACTTTTGAAAGTGAATGGAATACCACTTCCTTCATATGTCGCCGAGAAAAATAGTCAACCGAAAGTAAAAATAAGGGAATGGAACATAAAAAATGAATTGCAAAATTCAAAGCCCAATATTTCCAGTTTTGTAATTTCTTTTCCTTTTCTGGGAAGTCACAAAATAAAAGCGCTGAAGTGAACGATGAAAATAGAAGAAACGAAGAACGAAGAAACCAGCGCAAAAACTAGCTAGTCAATAAAAAACAAGAAGCGCACTGTACACCATGCGTATAATTTTGAAAATCCTTTTCACTCGTAGTTTATATATAATTTTTGTTTTATTTACTCAAATATTGAAGAATTTAAGAAATTTTGTATTTTTTCCAAGCGCCACCTGCAAGGTAAAATATTTTTTTGCGCGGGAAGCTTGAAAATGGCGCCTGTTGCCGCCATTGAAGAAACGCCCTGGAGAATGTGACGGGGCGCCCCTAATGTTTTGAATGGCACTGTACAGAAGGCAGCGTAAATTCAACATGGCGGACTATTTCAAACATAGTGTCATTTGACGGCCTTTTCCCATGCACAAAAACGCCAAAGCCTCCCCAAAACCTAGTACAGAGCTTTTATAAGAACATGGCAAGTACTAGGCGCCGTGTCAAAGTTTATACTTTAAATGAAGACCGACAATGGGATGACCGAGGAACGGGGCACGTGTCTTCGTCGTACGTTGAACGTCTACAAGGACTTTCCATCATGGTTCGATCCGAAGAAGACGGTAAGTTTGGACTTTCTTATCTCTTCTACTTCATCTGTGATAACCAGGGATTCTTATTTGATCGAATGGAGGCTTTTATTTATTATTTAATGGTCGAATTGTGTCGCTTTTTAGGGTCGATATTACTGGAGTCAAAGATTCAACCACACACTGCTTACCAGAAACAACAGGTAAAAGTCCATGTCATTTTTACAGTTTTTTACAACAATGAACGAATGAAAATGACAACTGTAAGTTTTTCTGTTCATAGGAAACGCTGATAGTTTGGTCTGAAGGGGAAAACTGTGATCTTGCTTTAAGTTTTCAAGAGAAAGCTGGTTGTGATGAAGTCTGGGCGAAAATTTGCCAGGTAAACTCCAGTTACTAGAATTTCGTAATTTTTTCATCAAAAAAGTGGACAGAACTAATCTTTGTACGATTAGTTGACTAGTTGTACCACTTAATAATCTAAATATTCTCGGTTTCCTTGGTGTTCTTCGAGTGAAAAATAACAATCTTCGAGAAAAAGTGTACAACCTTGACAATGTCAAATCAAATTTACGCTTTGAAAAGGTGGTTTATTTACTCGATTTTGTTGTGTTTTATCCCGTTCAGGTCCAAGGAAAAGATCCTTCTGTTACTATTACACAAGAATTACCCGAAGATGACGATTCTGAGGATAGATTTGAAGAAGTTATGGACTCTTCTGGTCCCATTGAACTTCCTCCTTGCGAGTTGAACAAGTTGGAAGAGATATCGGAGTTTTTGAGTGGAGTCCCTCCGCCACAACTGCGAGAAAAAATCGCACTAGCCATCGAACAAGAGAATTATATCAAGAAACTTCTCGATTTATTCCACATGTGTGAGGATCTGGAGAACATAGAGGGGCTTCATAACCTCTTCGATATCTTTAAATCTTTATTTCTAATGAATAAACCCTCGCTTTTGGAAACTATGTTGTCGGACGAGAACTTGTTCGATGTTATTGGATGTCTAGAGTACGATCGAACTTCTCCCGAACCCAAAAGACATAGACATTTTCTACAAGAAGTAGCACATTTTACTGAAATCATTCCTATATCGAACCCGGATTTGATCGCCAAAATCAAACAAACTTTCAGAGTACAGTATATTTACGATGCTATTTTACCTCCACCGACTGTCTTCGAGGAGAACATGTTGGCCTCTCTCGCTTCGTTTGTCTTTTTTAACAAAATCGAGATAGTTTCACATATACAGGTATGTACAAAATATCTTTAATATTACGATAATTAATATCTTATAGTAAATCGATAAACTTCGATACGTTTTAATAACTTCATCTAGTGGACCTCTAAGTAACCGGAAACGCTCTTTGGTCTGTTTTTCAAGGAAAAGTTGCTCAATGTACAATGTAGTGTTCTTTTGTACTCATCACTATAAAATACTAGGTTAATCATTATTCATCAGAATTTCGAGTTTTAGTAAAATATTACGTTTAATTCTGTCGTCGGATCGTTGTATATAGCCTATAACTCATGGTGTAATGAAAATTGGAGTATGTTTTGCCTCCAAATTATTTGTAAACCGGGCAGGTGTATGTATCCAAACTCTAAAGATAAAACACTGTTATCTTGTATTTAGATGTGTCATTTTTATGTCAGGTCATAAAAAAAATCAAATGTTTTTTTCCCCACTGTCGTAAACAAAGTACTATATTTTTAATTTTTTTTTTGACAATTTGTTCACCGTTGATAAAGAATTACAAATTCATCAATCTGTAATTTCATTTTAAGTGTTGTTTACTACAATCTGCTTTCATTATTGATAGTACTCCGGATTATTTTAATAGTTTGAATAATTATTTCGTACTGAATGAAAAGGGATCTGAATTTAACTGTCACCTTTTCGTCAAGAAAATCCAACTTTGGCTATTTTTGCTCAGACTTTTGAACCTAAAGAAAAATAATAAAAAAGTTGAATGTGAAATATGAAACAGAAAGAAAGATAATATACAGCATCAGACTCTGAAGCAGTGTTAACTGTAGCTACATGGAAACATTTAAGATAAAATCATGAAAGACATGCGTTAGTTAAAGTGTTGGCTGAAAAAGAAGAAATTTCTCAGTTTTAGTTACTTCATGAAAAAGTTAAAATGCAGAATGTATTTTTATGTTACTACATTAATAATTCAAGAGAAAAGTATTGATCTTAATTTGATTATGGAAATCAAAACTAGTGTTGTACGGTCGTATAGTATATACTACGAGTAAGGATGGCTTTTAATAGTATTATGAGCTAGTAGTGGAATGTCCATGGTAGATTTAGAAAACACCAATATCTGTGTGTTTTCTTTATTCTAAATATATATAAAACAATTTAAATGTTTGATTTTTGATAACTGTGTTTAAAAGTGTTTGTCATAGTAATGATTAAGAAGAATAAGTGAAAATTTAATGGATGAGTAACTTATTTATTCATGTGGAATGAGTGCCTAAGTTCTGTTTATCTTGCCATTGTACAATGGCATTAATGTTACAATAAAAAATAGAGTGAAATCACTAAACCTGTGAATTAAAAAATGATTTTTAAAATGTCATAGTCAAATAGACACATAAGAAAACAATGGAATTAGGGTCTACTAAGGTGTATTATGGTAGTCTAATATCTATAACACTGGTTTAGTGATTTCACTATATACTCACATCCTTGTTTCAATCAGCAATCAGACTAATGGCATCGTCATCACTAACAATATCTTTTGTTGCAAAGTATTGTTTCCCACTGATATCATGATGTATGTTAATTGAACACCAATTGCAAAAAAAAAAAACTATACTAATAATGTTCTTGAGATAAGTTCTTTGTTATTCTGACAAGACTTACCTCCAATGGTTTTAAATTTTACTTCTGTCATCAAGAATTATATCAAAAGATTATATAAAAGAGAAAGAACAAGCCATATGGAGCTCAGAAAAAAATCTGAGCCCCAGATGGGAATCGAACCCATGACCCTCTGCATTCTAGTCGGATGCTCTACCGCTGAGCTACTGGACACTCTGTCATTACATCATTTATGGTTCATACGACTATTTCAGGTAACAAATAATTACATCATTATTTGGGAATGTAAATTATGTTATTCCTAGATATTAAATCACAACGATTTGACATAGTTATTAGTTGGTCATAAGATAGTTTAAACCTTATGTGCCTTTAATTAGTGCCTTGATAACCGGTGTTTACAAATCCTTACGTTTATATGAGTAGTTCATCACTGCAGTCCACCAAAAATCCTTTAATGTGAATAATCTGATATCTTACATGTATCTTATAGTTCATCTGCATGAACTCATACATACTACTACTGTACTTCGGTATTCTAAACACACATAACTTAGCTCTTTACTCATTAACTTAGCTATAGTGAATTACACTTCCATGTAGCATACAAGCAGCAGTAGTATTAGGTTTATATTCATACATACTACTACTGTACTTTGGTATTCTAAACACACTTAACTTAGCTCTTTACTCATTAACATAGTAACAGTGAATTACACTTCCATGTAGCATACAAGCAGCAGTAGTATTAGGTTTATATTCATACATACTACTACTGTACTTTGGTATTCTAAACACACATAACTTAGCTCTTTACTCATTAACTTAGCTATAGTGAATTACACTTCCATGTAGCATACAAGCAGCAGCAATATCAGGTTTATATGGAGTAGTTTGGTTATTTTGGTTTTCTTTATTAAATGTCCACATCATACACCCACGCCTCCCAAACTACTCTCATTACCATGGAAACACATAATTCAAGTACCATTCTAGCCGATATTATCCCACTTACTCATGACTTAGCTTACACTTATGTTTATTGCTTGTAACTTGTTCCAGATATTGTCTAGGCAGTTATAAGATTATATCTCACCACATGAAATCTTTGTAGGAAGATGAAAAGTTCCTGACCGAGCTTTTTACGCAGTTAACAGAAGAAGATACGACAGAAGAGCGAAGGAAGGATTTGGTATTTACTCTCCTTATGTTTTTATTTTATCATACTTTTTTTTATTATGCTGTAATTTTTTTTGCGTGAATTATTTTTGTTCGTGGCATTTACTCTTTGTGTAGATTCTTGGAGATTCAAGGAAGTGATTTTGATTTTCCTCTGGAGGAAAGATGATTAAGTAAATATTTTTTTGTTTCTAAATTATAATTTCCTTATAATTTTCTAAGGTGTCATTCTTGAAGGAACTTGTCAGTTTCTCGTCACAGTTACAGCTTCAGCAAAAAGATGAGTTTTTCAAGGTGTGTATTCATATTGTGCTCTTAACCTCATTTTATAATAAATAAAAAGGTTGATTATCTTTTGAAAATCAATCTGCTAACATCTAAGTGAGTGAGTGAGTGACACTTTTGCATAATTATTCAGACCCCTCACAATAACTCATTTCAATGCTTCGTGTATCCATGAATTAAAAAGAAAATGTTACCAAAGCTCAATGCAGAACAGTTTTACTTATTTACTTGTTACTTATTTATTTCACTCATATATTTTTCTTATGTTATTTATTTCTGTAGTGTCTTTCTCACCATGGTCTTCTCTCGGCAGTGGAAATGTTGCTAGTAAGCTTATAATAATCCTTGTTTGGACCAGTCAGAGCAGATGTGATATATACTTTTTATTTCATTTATCTTTAATTTCATGGTTATATATTACAAACAAGATAATTTTTTATTCCCTGTTGTAGAATATTGACAATGAAAACACAAAACTAACAGCAGTAGATATCATCAGCCAGCTGGTTGACATCACTCCTTATCTTGTGCGAGAGTTTATTATGCAAGAAGGAAAGTCACCAGAAGAGGTACGTTATATGCAAATAAGTTATCAAGTTATTTGAATCCAGAAAATATCTGTACTTCCTACTCATAAGACTAAAACTAATGGCTGGTCATTTGCCAGTCATGATGACCAGCAAAATAGTTTTGACTCGGTCATACCTTGTTTTTGGCTCAATATTACTGGTCAAAATGACCGGCAAGGTAAAAAAGCCAATTCTGGCTTGACATTGTTAGATTGCCAGCTGTTATCTTTAGTGCTATGCTCATCATGGAGGATTCACTATCTTAGGAAACATCTATGAAGGAGAATTTCCGATGGTTTGGGAGGGACTGTGAAGATTGTTGTTTGACATGTTTCAGAAAACATCCACTTATTTCTTTTCCATTAAGGTTTTTTAAAACCAGTACATTTTCTGTTTTGATCTGGCTATTTGTGTTTACTTTCATGTTGCTGATCACAGCTTAGTACCTATTTTCCCTTCTCCTTTTTAGGACATGCTGATCAACCAGATCATAGACTACATGATTTGTGATGGAGACACTGGTAAGCAAGGATGTCCCTATTATAATTTATTTTGTAAGAGCTTCTTTGCGAGGAGGGAGGGCAAACATAGTATTATCCTAGTAATAGAGTATTTTCTCTTATTTATTTTAACGCTTTTACAAGCGCACCTGGGTTACCCTAGTAATAGGGCTACCCTAGCTTCTATACATTTTCTGTTACGTAGTAAAGTGGGTTTTCAAAAGTAATTTGTTTGTATATGGAAATGAATTATGAATGATTTATTTCCATGAAATCCCTAAATTAAATACCTAATTTAAAAAAATCACGAAATTAACGTGCTGTGAAAATTTCATGTAATAAGGTGTATAAAGGCATTACATTAAATTGGTCAATGTTTTCATGGTTTTAGGGAATGCATTCCAGCTTGCACAGCTGGTTAGAACATTGCTGGATCCAGAAAATATGGCCCTGGGACCAAATGTAAGTTATAGAAACATAATTATCACCATCAGAAAGAACAAGCAATGATCCCTACTGATATTTGCTTGATTTTGTCATGCAATAAAGTAGCCTTGAAGGTTGTAGCTGCCCATTGGAGTTTTGATAATAATAATGATAATAATAATAATAATAATAATAATAGTAATAATAATAATCAAATTTATTTATATTGTGTGGGTTTTATGTCTTTTTTTGTGTGTGAATCACTTAGCAACATGCAAACTTGCCAAGTGAATCTTATAATTTCCTGGTCTGCCTTTAAATCTGCACTCAAGTCTTTCCTGTTTAACAGGAGTTTTTGAACTATATTTTTTATTTACCATCGCAACCTGCTGTCTGTCTACTCCTCTTGTCAAAAGCAACGAGATTTCAGTTAGATGCGTTTAAGAACTCTACATTATTATTATTATTATTATTATTATTATTATTATTATTATTATTTCAAAGATGTGTGATGTATACTGCTTATGTACAACCTTTTACCACTGTACCATTCTTGACTCACCTTAAATCATTGTTACTAATAATGATGTTTCTTGCTTCTAATTGTTCATAGAAAATGGAGAAGACAGAGTTTCTTAGTTTCTTCTACAAGCACTCGATGCATGTGCTGACAGCACCCCTGTTTGCTGCCACTTCAGAATTCAAGTATCACAAAGGTAAACATTCAACAACTTAGCATGCCATCCTAATAATTTGCTTGTACAGATACTAGTAGTAGCAAGATAAATATTTGCATGAGTGGCATTGAAAAAAATAGCATATTTATAATACGGTATTATACTTAGGTTATAAAACACTGCAAAGCTTCACATCTGGCTCTTACAAAAGAAAATGAATGTTTAAAACGTTTGGCACTCAAACAATGAGAGACTGTTATTTTTTTTCTTAAGCTTGTCGGATTGGACACATGTTTTTTTGAGATAATGTAAGGCAATCTATTTATTATGTATTTATATTCTTGTGTTTTGTTGTTGTAGATGACTACGTCTCTTCAGTCACGTTAAGTCACATCCTTGAACTCTTAACCTTCTGTACTGAACACCATACATTCCATATCAAGAACTATATCATTGGCAAAGACCTGTTGAGGCGTGCTCTTATTACCATGAGATCCAAACATAAGTTTTTAGTTTTAAGTAAGTACGCCTTTACTTTATTAGTATTGTCAGGGAATGGAGGGATAGCATTCTTTGAGGTTTGTGATTGGGTGTTCATTTATTATAAATTAATGGCAACACAGATGGAAAAAAAATTTTAAAATATAGTAAGTAAGTAAGTAAATTCTTTATTTACTGAGGGTAGCACTAAATAGCAATATGCTAACAAACCTGTGGCCCTCTAATATATAAACTATGAGTTATATGTATAAGAAACTCCAAATTTATAACTACAAAAAATTCTTAAATTAAAAAAAAAAAAAGATTAAGAATTAATATAAAAAATGAAAAGAAAAAAAAAGTGTAAATGAATCTGTAGTTAAGAAACACAGCCAGATTCATGATTTCAAAAAAGGCCTATTTTTTGACAGGCTGAGACTTGTACCCCATTCACACTAAAACCTGTTTAGTTAAACTGAGTTTTTATTAAACAAAATGTTTAGAGACTAGAAAGCTTCAATGTAATTATTTTATCTCTAATCTGTTCAGTACAATATGAAGGATAGTTTATATGTATTATTTCATCAAAGAGTGAACAATGTTTGTAAATAATTTTCTAAACATGTTTAGTTAAACTACTTTAAAACATGTTTAAGCAATAGTGTGAAAGAGGTATAGGTGTCTTGTTGATGGCTGACAACCTATCAACAGACTGTAGTTTAGGGGGCTTTTCTAGATTATCAATATAATAAAATATTGAGTAACATATTATCTGTTATGTCTTGTAGATGCACTGCGTTTCTGTAGAAAGATAGTGGGTCTTAAAGATGAGTTTTACAATCGTTACATTGTCAAAGGGAAGCTGTTAGATGCAGTGGTTGCTGCTTTTAAGGAAAATGGAAACAGGTATAACCTGTTGAACTCAGCTGTTGTAGAGTTGTTTGAGTTTATTAGAGTGGTAAGTAGCCTATGGACTTGATAACTGTATATGTATGTCATAATGAATGACTGATGAATAACTGACACATTGATTGACAGACATTGATTGACTGACTGAAACAAGTGATTGACAGACATTGACTGACATCAACTGATTGACTGGCTTATTGACTGACACATCAACTGATTGGCTGACTAACACAACTGATTGACTGGCTGATTGACTGACACATCAACTGATTGACTGACACATTGATTGACAGACATTGACTGATTGATTGATTGATTGATTGGTGCCCCTTGCAGGAGGACATCAAGTCTTTGTGTACATACGTATGTGAGGAATATTACCAGTTCTTTAAGGATGTAGACTATGTAAGCACGTTCAAAGGACTTCTCTTGAGAATGGAGCAGGAAAAAGACAGGAAACAAAACAATAAGATGGTTGACAGGTATGATAATTAACCTTCATTCACTCTAACTGGTTCTATAATCAGGACTTTTCCATACTGAAAGAAGAAACATTGCAATACAGTTACTACCATTTCTTTGTGATGTAGAAGTTGGCAGTAGCAAATTTTGAACACAACCCAACATGAACTCATTCATGATTCTCAACTTTCTCAAACAGGCTGTATGATTTGCACATTGACAGTTTTAGCATATGCTTTTTCACACTTTGGCTAAATATTATGCTCAGATGTATCTGCCTTTTCTTATTATCTAACATTATCTTGTCAGTCCTCCCTTCAATATCCAAGTAAGCATGTGATTTCTTTGATTGTATTCAGAGATGACCAACTAACCGTACTGGATGACAATTCAATTGTCAGGGGTGCCAATCATGGAATTATTCATGTTAATAGTCGGTTTCGACGCGATGCGCGCAGTATGGAAGAAGATGAGGAGACATGGTTTGATCAAGGTGATGAAGAGAATGGAGATGAACCAGGGTTACACCAGGACGACTTACTTGATGGCGAAGATCGGGAATTTAAACCAAGAAAGGCATTCATCTCTAGCAAAGCCAATAGAATGGCAGGAGACATGCAGCCAATGGTCAACAATAAAACAGTGAGTACATTACGTCTGTTATCTAGCAACAGTGAGTACACTACATTACCTAGCAACAGTGGGTACGCTACTTCTGTTAACTAGCAACAGTTAGTGCATTCATTCTGTTACCTAGCAACAGTGAGTACACTACATTACCTAGCAACAGTGGGTACGCTACTTCTGTTACCTAGCAACAGTTAGTGCATTAATTCTGTTACCTAGCAACAGTGAGTACATTACTTTTGCTACCTAGCAACAGTGAGTACATTACTTTTGCTACCTAGCAACAGTGAGTACATTACTTTTGCTACCTAGCAACAGTGAGTACATTACTTTTGCAACCTAGCAACAGTGAGTAGATTCCTTTGGTTGCCTAGCAGCAGTGAGTACTTTACTTCTGCACCTAGCAACAGTGAGTAGATTCCTTTGGTTGCCTAGCAGCAGTGAGTACTTTAATTCTGTACCTAGCAACAGTGAGTAAATTCCTTTGGTTGCCTAGCAGCAGTGAGTACGTTACTTCTGCACCTAGCAACACCAAACGCATGCATTTACTTCTGATGTCGCTTTCTCAGAACAACTTTTTCCTGTCTGGGCTTCCAAATATTTTTATGAAACCCATTAGTGCACAAGTTTTCGGTAATTATTTTTCCTAATTCAAGTAATGTTTGTTGATTAGCCGCTTATGGGTCTAGTGGATTACCCAGACGATGACGAGGAGGATGATGATGATGCCACCTCATCCCCGGCCAAGAGAATGCGTCTAAACTCCACCTAACAGTAGCTATTTATATTATGGTCAAACATACTAGACTACTATTGCATGCCAAGATGGAGGTGGGAATGTACGCGATGGTGGAACATCAGTCGTTGGAGGGGTGTATTTAGTACCCCTAGAAAAGAATCACTCAAACATTCAAGACAACAGCGAAAACACTTTCTTCAGCAAGAGAATAACCCTGAAGAGTGAGATAAACTAATGTAGTTAAACCATAGATTCACACCAGAAAAGACGCCAAAAAAAGTTATAAAACGTGTGACTAAATATCTGTATAATGTAAAACAAACTACTCAAATCTGATTAATTTTTAATCAACTTTAAAAGCAATTACACAGCTTCTGCTGGGTTTTTTAAAACTTTATTATTTTTTCATCACCGCGCAAGTGATTATAAGATATTTTCGTGAACTTACTGTCCATTCACCGTGCATACATCTGTCCAGCCAGAGAATTCGTTCATCAATAGCCTGCATTTGATGTCATCTAAACCCACTTATTAGTGGTGCCTACGTATTTGCATCCTTGAATCCTTCACATATCTTCCCCTACTGAAGCCAGTCTTGGATTTTTTAAACCTGAAGTCTTTCGCATCAGCAGAAATGTTACACTATATCCTCATCGACCAAGCAAAGCTGCAATTTCTGTGGCATTTGTTAGTATTACTCGCCTATCTTATTCTGGATCTGTGTTCTTTTTGGTAGTGCGGTTACGCAGGGGGAGTTCTATTGCGCATGTCATAAGACTGCGTATCGACTAGCTGTTAAAGTCGATCTTAATCTAGCTTTTCATGGTCGCCATGTTGGTTGAATTTAACTAAATGATTTTCTTTGTTTTTTACTTTTTTTATTCTGTTAATCAACATGGCATCCATTATTTTTGTTACTGATTTCATTTTCTCGTGCGTTCGTGCAAACCAAACTAGCTAAGCCTTGGTTTAATGATGGATGCGAAGACGAGTTTCCAGGAAAATGTATCCATTTCTTTAAACAGAATGCTTCAGTTGCTATCTTCTTCAATTTGATTCTCTATTTTGATCTTCCGGAAAGTAACAGATTTGATTACGAATATTGCACTAAAGCCTCGTTTTCACTTGCGACGGAATAGACCTCTTTGGTTGGGCAATCTTTGGCTATTTCAGACCACACGTCATTCCCTGGAATTATTACTTTGTTTGGATGCAAATGAATCAAAGAATCCTATTCACACAGGACTCGACACTAACTTTTTTAGGTACTAGTCCTTGGGCTAGTCACTGTGGATAATCACTAGTCCCAAGGTCTTTTTTCCACTAGTCCACAGCAAACCTTCACTAGTCTGAGACTAGTAGATGTGTGTTAGTGTCGAGCCCTGTCACAAAGGAATGATACGTGTTTAGAAATGGGCAAAACAAACGCCCAAGCTAAAGAGGTCTATCGGTGTCAGAAGCAGACCGGAATCGTGGTGCGGGGAAGGATCGGATGGTTTGCCTTTCGCTGGCTTGTGCTTACGCTTATTACTAGCGGTTTTCACTCGTAATCTTACGCATTAACTGCTTCCGACTCCGTCGCAAGGTAAAACCAAGTTTAAATTTTCTGTTCCAAGCGAGTGAGAACATTTTAAAAGAAATTACTTGGACAATTTCAATCGCAATTTTTAGATATTTCTAGATTGATGTGACATGCGCAGTTTGCTTCTCCTCTGGCCCCCCTCGTAGTTCATTCTTGCACACAGTACCCCTATGCTAAACCCCTGGGGGTGGGGGTAGAGTAGACCAATGGAGTTCTGGGTGTAAGACATTTGTGTTACCATAGCAAAACCCATAATAATCCTAAAAGAGATGGGTTATAAATTATTGTTTTAGTATGTTTAAAAAAATACAAATTCTTATCAATGTAACACAGTATACGTTTATTGGGGAAAGCTAAGGTTGAATGATTGTAAGATTTTTTTTTATTTATTTGTGATGTATCAACATTTTATGGCTATTTCTTGAACTCTGTGAATAAAAATTTAATACTACTTTGGTGATTGACAAGAAATTTTCTGCGCGCGGTAAAAATCTGCATTTTGGCTAACGAATTCGAACTAATGGCCCTCGTTTCATGATCGAATCATAGCAAAGGGACCAAATCAATCAATCAATCAAATCAAATTTATTGCTCATTAAATTAACAGTTTGACAATTTTATAGTAAGAAAAAATACAATAAATTAGTTACCATGTATATATAAGTAGTTTTTTGCAATTGTATATATATATAAGTTGAGCCTGAGGGCTAAATTAACTGGTAAGTTTTCTAGTTAGCCCCCAGTCTTTATGTTGCTAACGCTAATGCATATAACGCTAAAATTTTTAATTGAAATTGAAATTGGATTTCAAAGTGTTGAAAAATGATTTTTGAGGTGAAAGAAAAAACATGGTCTAGAAAATATTGGATCTTTAATATGTACAACACTCGCATATTCTAGTCCCACTTGGACTTTTAAAGAACACTTGAAGACATTTTTATAGGAAAGCCTTTTTATAGCGTTTATGACTGATTTATTATTTTTGTATTCAGCGCAGATGAACATTTCATGCTAATTTGCGCTTTATAAGTGTAATTATTATTATTATTATTACTACTGGTTGTAAAACATTGCAGAGGCCTCATTCACAAGTAGCTTCGGAACTTATACTGCATGCAGACTTCTACAGTTCTAGCTCCTGGGTTGCAGTGTAGATAGTGCCCTAGTGTCCTAACAAGCAGAATTCGAAGGTGCTGTTAGCTAGTGGATCTGCTTACAGAGAAAAAATGATTAAATGAGCAGTCTAGTACTGTATATTATTTCCCCCCTACAACAATGAGAGCCTCTAAAGTTCTTCCTTTTCATGCACCTGTGATTCAGACCCAACGAGAAAGAAGGAGAAATCCCAAAACCCAAGGTTCTGAAAAACATTTCTTTGAGCTTGACCTTAACCTTGGCGATTCTTGGGCTGCACCTATAAAAAAGGTACTTCTATTAGTACTGCACTTGTATCCACGTATGTTGAGCATACAGCTATTTCAAAAAAACGTTGAATAGCTAGTGCATACTGAATAGTGCATACTGAATAGTGGATACTGAATAGTGGATACTGAATACTGCATACTGAATAGTGCATTCCAAGACCAAAGGGCATTGTGGGTCTCATTAATTTGAAATAAAAAGTAATACATTCTGGTCTTGGAATGCACTATTCAGTATGCAGTATTCAGTATTCAACGTTTTTTGAAATAGCTGTATATTTATTATAATAATAAGTAAAATAATGAGTACAATATTTAGTATAATAATGAGTATAATGAAGAGCCACTTAGACTTGCCCCAAGTCGACCTCTCTTTGCGAGCGCAGCAAGAGAGCGACGATATTTAGTGGGCGGCGGACTTTGCGAAAGTCTAAGAGCCACTCTGTGGATTCCACTGTTAATTCTCATTATTAAGAACAAGAGAACCTAGAAGTGCAGTAATATAGCCAACAAAATGGTGCAACTAACGGTAAAAACATTATGGGGATGTGAAAGTGGCGAATATAACCTGAGTATCAGGCTCTCCAAGCCCTTCCCCTAGAGCCTGATACTCAGATTATGACGAATACAAATAATTATGAATTTTTCTGTTTGTTTACCTTCAGTCACGGTGAGATTTGTGCTTCTCATGTCTGGTGCTTCAACGTCATCATTAGACGCAACGCAGACATATTCATCCGTATGGTGCATGGCTGCTTCCTGTATTTGGTGCATGACTTCACCCTTCCCCTCCATGATGGACTGCCCCTGTTTGTACAGGGTCACATTGGGTTCTGGTCCTCCTGTGGCGCGGCATGTGATGTTCACAGCATTGCCTTTCTTTGCTGTAGCATTTCTTGAGATGAAGAAATGAGTGATCTTTGCTTTTACTGTATGGGAAATAAATAAGAAAACAGAATAAATGGAAGGAAAAAAGGGAAGAGAAAACTAATGCTGGCTAGAGGTTCGCTGTAGTCATCATTAGCACATCCAGAGACTACATAGACAAGCATGGTTCTGATACCACTAGCAGATTTATATGTCTTGACATGTACATGTCTCCGAACCTAATGACATCAAAGAAGACCGCCTTCTTATCCATTGTTTTCAATGCAATTCATGCCGACTCGTGTGAAGTTCGACGTTTGAATTAGGTCTTACTCCTGGTAAAGATATCACATGTTACTGTGCATGATACCGCCTTAATAAAGTTCTAAACTAGCGTAATATATTTACTCGGGTCACTGATGAATAGCTGATGAAATAAACATATAGGTTATGCTTTATGGGTCAGTAATCTGGTCAAAGTGTTCCACTGATAATATTAAAAAGGTTTTCAGGTTGCAGAAGCGAGCAGCCCTCATAATTTTAGATGCAGATACAAGGGCCAATAGTGTGGCTTTATTTAAACAGCTAAACTGGCTTACACTCTATGATGAAATTAAATTAAGCAGATGTATCATTGTCCATAAACGTATTCAAGGACATTGTCCATCATATTTGTTAAATATTTTAAGATGTAATGCTGACCTACAATCTCGTTATTCATGTCGCCATAGTCATAGTAATCTAGTGTGTCCACGTTTTCATCGTGAAACAGAGGGAGGGAGAACTTTTAGTGTTACCACTTCTAGGCTCTGGAACTCACTTCCTACCCATTTGAAAAATGGCCAATCAGTAAATTCTTTAAGAAATAATATATTTAACTATTTTTTTGATAAATATAAGGATATTGACCATTTCGTTATTTCTCGATAGTTTTATTAGTTATAGCCTAGTGTTTTATAATTGATTAGATAACGATACATATAGCTTTAGACATAGATTTATATTTTAACACAGCTTTTATAGTTATGATCGATATTTTTCATTGTATCTTATTATACTTATTTATTTTCATTTTAAGTAGTTATTGTTCTATTGTATTGTATTTTTTAGGTAGGAGGGCCACTTATTAATCAGTTGACATACTGTCTGGTGTCTACCCTCGTTAAATAAAGTTGATTATTATTATTATTATTATTATTATTATTATTATTATTATTATTATTATTATTATTATTATATCTATTTCAGTATCGAAACTGTTCACTGCAAAATAAACGTTTTATCAATGTAAACACCCTTAGCCAAAATGTGTTTAACTGGTAATTTGTTTTTCCCTCAGTTTTTGTTTTCTGTATTTTCATAAATGGAAATATTCAACAAGGAGTCTTGGCAGTTCGCTTTCTTGTAGATCACTATCAGCTCGTCTGACTTCTACAAGTTCTTGGAGTCAGCTTTCATCAAAGCTTTGTTTGCCAGCATGTTTTTTTGTATCTGAGATCTGGTAAGAACTAGTTTGATCATAGCTAGGTAGTTTATAGATTCTCTTAGTCTATTTTGACTAGTTTGTGTACCTGACGCCCGAAAAACGGCCCTCAATTTAAGACTGGTTTGCCACCATGGCAACCCAGTAAATATTCAAAACGGCAACAGACGAACTATAAAGCGGTTCTACATTTTTTATAATTGCCGTTCTCTGTTAGTATTCAAGCTTTTTATTAGCTAATGGAAGTGGCTTGTCCATATAAGTTTTGAATTTTGGAAGAAGTGCCAGTAAAAAGTGGTAGTATCGGCCCAGTGGTCTAAATTTGATTGGAAAGCAGACGAGATCAGTTCCTTCAAGCCGGCAGTATTTAGCAAACGTTTTATTCTTACATTATTTCAGAGCTTCTTTGTTCTTATAGATCCCTTGTAATTCCATCTACAGCTCTGTCAAATGACAGGCGCGTTTGAACCTAGTTTAGTGCTTCATCAAACTTCATCGCAAATAAACAACTCGCGTGGTCACTGTCAGAATAACAACTCGATCACATTTACATCCAGACAGGATCTCATTTCAACTATGGGGAAAATCAAAAGAATGTTTCCTCTAAAAAAATATATTAGTGTTTATTCCCTTCTTTCGAACTTCAGTCGAATAAATAAAGCAGTGATCGCTTTTGAGGAGTTACGGCGTTTAAAATCAAATCAGACTTGACACTTCTGTACGCGCGAAAGCACCATGTTTACACTTTTGGAAGCTCTGACTGGCGTAATAGGATCACCATAAGTTTGATCTGATTGGCGCAATCAATACAATGATAAAGGAATGTAGTTTGAATGAGAGCAGCCGTTAGTGGGAAGAGAGTGTTGCGTGACGACCCTAAAAACGGCTGCGGGGGGAGACTAAGAATGTCTTGGCTAGCTTATCATCTTGACTACTTGGATTGTCCTATAGATTTCTGGTTGGCAATTTGAATAACAATCAATCAAAACAAATTTCGTCATCGTACGCCAACCTATCCTGACTACAAGCAATGACTACTGACGAAACATACACCTGTACGACGCTAAATTACCAAATGTATGTAGCTCGAACCAGTTTTCAATTTCGTTATCGTACGCCCACCCATTGTGACTACAAACAATGACTACGAAACATACACCTGTACGACGCTAAATTACCAAATGTATGTAGCTCGAACCAGTTTTCAATTTCGTTATCGTTATCGTATTTCATATTTCCAGGTCAGGTTCAGGCTTTCTCCTTTTCCGAATACTTTTTTTCCATTGAATTTCGTACCAAGGAATTTAGACATTTCGGCATTCACTAGAAATTGTTTTGGAAAAAAACAAAAAACTCTTTAGTTAATAGACTTCTTTACCTTTGTTGTTTGTTGTGCCCATTTCAGACCACGTGATGCCACTCTTGGGAGTTGATTCTTTCATGTGTAAATATATCAACAAAAGAACATTTCTCAAGGGAATGTCATGTGGTCTGAAATGGTCAATTTGCATATGAAGGTAAAGAGGTCTATTGTTATGAATTGTCAGTTAATTGAAAAACGAAAATCAAGGTGTTTGTTCTTAAAAATGTGAAAGGTGTAGCCAGAATTCATGGTCATTTTAATTTGGCTCGTAGACTCTGCCTTAGTTTTATGAGAAATTGTTCAGATGTTTCAATGTACGTTTCACTAATTCGCGTGCAACACTTACATTCTTTACACTGTCATTATGTCATTATCGATGGTCCGTGTAACACTCCACAAAGAGATTTTCGATTTCCTAGACACTAATTAAAAATGCGAAAATAACTTTATTGTACCATTTTTCTTTTTTTATTATCATGTTAAAAATTGAAAATTATCGTACAAGTATCATTTTTTTATTTCCGAATTTAAAACTCAATATCAAAAACAAGCTTTTGAATGACTTTTTGTAATTTTAATTTTTTCACTGCGCAAAGTCATCAGACATTTAAAAATCCGGTTTGAAAAAAACAGGGGGAGGAAAAGAGACACGGACCATCGATGTAATTATCGATGAAATATCTAGTTTTCAGTCCAAATTTTGACTAAAGAACGCTATAAACCAAATCAAAGACTAAAAAATATATCATCAACAATTTTGAAACAAAAATCAAAAGTTCCTCAAAACACACAACAAAAACTTTTGCGTAAATTTAGCTTACTTTTAAATAAAAATTGTATTATATATATTGCTTTCCTCGTTATAGTCAGCAGTTTTCTGATTCCAAATATTCGTTACGTCAAATTTATTCACACATACATAATACACAAATAGTCACAAGAATGAGCCAAAAGGGTATCTGAGTTAATGATAAATAGTTCAAATAAGTACAGAAAATCCTGGCTGCTATATGAAAAAAAACTAAGTATGTGTGGCTGTTGAAGTAGTTGAAACTTACGTACCAAAGAACTTACAGCCTTCAAAGTTCGCGGAGAACTGATTGTAATCAATAATTGTTGATTCGTATTCGTTCATCTGCGTTCCATAAGTCACCACAATCATACTTCAGATAGATAAACCGTCAGAAAAATGAATAGTCTTGATGCTTAATAATGTTATCAACAGCAGAATCAAAACAGATTTGGTTTCAAGACCGTTTCCGGAAAAATAAATGTTAAACTTTTTTGCATCGACCCTCCTTTCCGAGCGCAGCGAGAGAGCAAGTGGGCGGCGGACTATTTTTTGTACTGTGTTACACTTGGACTGCACTGCTCTAAGCCAATCAAATTCGAGTAATTTTTTTGAATTTGTAATTTCTGTGACATTTGTTAGTATTACTCACCTTCACTAGTCTGAGACTAGTTGATGTATGTTAGTGTCGAGCCATGTCACAAAGGAACGATACGTGGTTAGAAATGGGCAAAACAAACGCCCAAGCTAAAGAGGTCTATCGGTGTCAGAAGTGGACCGGAATCGTTGTGTGAAGGATCGGATGGTTTGCCTTTCGCTGGCTTGTGCTTACGCTTATTACTAGCGGTTTTCACTCGTAATCTTACGCATTAACTGCTTCCGACTCCGTCGCAAGGTAAAACAAAGTTTAAATTTTCTGTTCGAAGCGAGTGAGAACATTTTAAAAGAAATTACTTGGACAATTTCAATCGCAATTTTTAGATATTTCTAGATTGATGTGACATGCGCAGTTTGCTTCTCCTCTGGCCTCCCTCGTAGTTCATTCTTGCACACAGTACCCCTATGCTAAACCCCTGGGGGTGGGGGTAGAGTAGACCAATGGAGTTCTGGGTGTAAGACATTTGTGTTACCATAGCAAAACCCATAATAATCCTAAAAGAGATGGGTTATAAATTATTGTTTTAGTATGTTTAAAAAAATACAAATTCTTATCAATGTAACACAGTATACGTTTATTGGGGAAAGCTAAGGTTGAATGATTGTAAGATTTTTTTTTATTTATTTGTGATGTATCAACATTTTATGGCTATTTCTTGAACTCTGTGAATAAAAATTTAATACTACTTTGGTGATTGACAAGAAATTTTCTGCGCGCGGTAAAAATCTGCATTTTGGCTAACGAATTCGAACTAATGGCCCTCGTTTCATGATCGAATCATAGCAAAGGGACCAAATCAATCAATCAATCAAATCAAATTTATTGCTCATTAAATTAACAGTTTGACAATTTTATAGTAAGAAAAAATACAATAAATTAGTTACCATGTATATATAAGTAGTTTTTTACAATTGTATATATATAAGTTGAGCCTGAGGGCTAAATTAACTGGTAAGTTTTCTAGTTAGCCCCCAGTCTTTATGTTGCTAACGCTAATGCATATAACGCTAAAATTTTTAATTGAAATTGAAATTGGATTTCGAAGTGTTGAAAAATGATTTTTGAGGTGAAAGAAAAAACATGGTCTAGAAAATATTGGTACAAAATATGTACAACACTCGCATATTCTAGTCCCACTTGGACTTTTAAAGAACACTTGAAGACATATTTTTATAGGAAAGCCTTTTTATAGCGTTTATGACTATGATTTATTATTTTTGTATTCAGCGCAGATGAACATTTCATGCTAATTTGCGCTTTATAAGTGTAATTATTATTATTATTATTACTACTGGTTGTAAAACATTGCAGAGGCCTCATTCACAAGTAGCTTCGGAACTTATACTGCATGCAGACTTCTACAGTTCTAGCTCCTGGGTTGCAGTGTAGATAGTGCCCTAGTGTCCTAAAAAGCAGAATTCGAAGGTGCTGTTAGCTAGTGGATCTGCTTACAGAGAAAAAATGATTAAATGAGCAGTCTAGTACTGTATATTATTTCCCCCCTACAACAATGAGAGCCTCTAAAGTTCTTCCTTTTTATGCACCTGTGATTCAGACCCAACGAGAAAGAAGGAGAAATCCCAAAACCAAAGGTTCTGAAAAACATTTCTTTGAGCTTGACCTTAACCTTGGCGATTCTTGGGCTGCACCTATAAAAAAGGTACTTCTATTAGTACTGCACTTGTATCCACGTATGTTGAGCATACAGCTATTTCAAAAAAACGTTGAATAGCTAGTGCATACTGAATACTGCATACTGAATAGTGCATTCCAAGACCAAAGGGCATTGTGGGTCTCATTAATTTGAAATAAAAAGTAATACATTCTGGTCTTGGAATGCACTATTCAGTATGCAGTATTCAGTATTCAACGTTTTTTGAAATAGCTGTATATTTATTATGATAATAAGTACAATAATGAGTACAATATTTAATATAATAATGAGTATAATGAAGAGCCACTTAGACTTGCCCCAAGTCGACCTCTCTTTGCGAGCGCAGCAAGAGAGCGACGATATTTAGTGGGCGGCGGACTTTGCGAAAGTCTAAGAGCCACTCTGTGGATTCCACTGTTAATTCTCATTATTAAGAACAAGAGAACCTAGAAGTGCAGTAATATAGCCAACAAAATGGTGCAACTAACGGTAAAAACATTATGGGGATGTGAAAGTGGCGAATATAACCTGAGTATCAGGCTCTCCAAGCCCTTCCCCTAGAGCCTGATACTCAGATTATGACGAATACAAATAATTATGAATTTTTCTGTTTGTTTACCTTCAGTCACGGTGAGATTTGTGCTTCTCATGTCTGGTGCTTCAACGTCATCATTAGACGCAACGCAGACATATTCATCCGTATGGTGCATGGCTGCTTCCTGTATTTGGTGCATGACTTCACCCTTCCCCTCCATGATGGACTGCCCCTGTTTGTACAGGGTCACATTGGGTTCTGGTCCTCCTGTGGCGCGGCATGTGATGTTCACAGCATTGCCTTTCTTTGCTGTAGCATTTCTTGAGATGAAGAAATGAGTGATCTTTGCTTTTACTGTATGGGAAATAAATAAGAAAACAGAATAAATGGAAGGAAAAAAGGGAAGAGAAAACTAATGCTGGCTAGAGGTTCGCTGTAGTCATCATTAGCACATCCAGAGACTACATAGACAAGCATGGTTCTGATACCACTAGCAGATTTATATGTCTTGACATGTACATGTCTCCGAACCTAATGACATCAAAGAAGACCGCCTTCTTATCCATTGTTTTCAATGCAATTCATGCCGACTCGTGTGAAGTTCGACGTTTGAATTCACCTTTTCGGCGCTAGGCTTTCACGTGGTCTTCACGTGGTGAATCGTGTTACGGTCACCAAAAAGTTCGGACATTGTTGTTGAATTGCCACACGATCGTACTAACTTTTATACAATTTATTGACTTGATTTGTTTCTTCTGTTCTCAAATTTTTATCAAAACTTCTTTAGAAATAAATTATTTAGATAGTTTCACTAAGATTTTGAGAACAGAATTAACAAATTAAGTAGATAAATTGTATAAAAGTTAGTAAGATTGTGTGGCAATTCAACAACAATGTCCGAACTTTTTGGTGACCGTAACATGATCCACCACGTGAAAGCCTAGCGCCGAAAAGGTGAATTAGGTCTTACTCCTGGTAAAGATATCACATGTTACTGTGCATGATACCGCCTTAATAAAGTTCTAAACTAGCGTAATATATTTACTCGGGTCACTGATGAATAGCTGATGAAATAAACATATAGGTTATGCTTTATGGGTCAGTAATCTGGTCAAAGTGTTCCACTGATAATATTAAAAAGGTTTTCAGGTTGCAGAAGCGAGCAGCCCGCATAATTTTAGATGCAGATACAAGGGCCAATAGTGTGGCTTTATTTAAACAGCTAAACTGGCTTACACTCTATGATGAAATTAAATTAAGCAGATGTATCATTGTCCATAAACGTATTCAAGGACATTGTCCATCATATTTGTTAAATATTTTAAGATGTAATGCTGACCCACAATCTCGTTATTCATGTCGCCATAGTCATAGTAATCTAGTTTGTCCACGTTTTCATCGTGAAACAGAGGGAGGGAGAACTTTTAGTGTTACCACTTCTAGGCTCTGGAACTCACTTCCTACCCATTTGAAAAATGGCCAATCAGTAAATTCTTTAAGAAATAATATATTTAACTATTTTTTTGATAAATATAAGGATATTGACCATTTCGTTATTTCTCGATAGTTTTATTAGTTATAGCCTAGTGTTTTATAATTGATTAGATAACGATACATTTAACAATTAGAAGACGAACTCGAGATTTCTATCGGCTGATAGTTGACGAGGGGCTCCGGCCCCGAGTCAACTATCAAAGCCGATAGAAATCGAGAGTGAGTCTTCTAATTGTTTTAGTAAAAATCTCTACTAAACTATACTATACTAAACTAAGCTAAACTTCACAAAAGCGCGAAGGAAAAGCCGCCTTTTTTTCAAAACAAGTCCGGCTTTCTCTACCCACTATCTATCGGCTGATAGATAGTGAGTACGTTAGCCAATCAGAATGCAGGATTTGCATTAGTATAGTAGTAGAATTTTACTAAATAGCTTTAGACATAGATTTATATTTTAACACAGCTTTTATAGTTATGATCGATATTTTTCATCGTATCTTATTATACTTATTTATTTTCATTTTAAGTAGTTATTGTTCTATTGTATTGTATTTTTTAGGTAGGAGGGCCACTTATTAATCAGTTGACATACTGTCAGGTGTCTACCCTCGTTAAATAAAGTTGATTATTATAAGTAATAGCATGACTTGAGGGTGATTAGTGATTAAATGTCCCCGAAAGCCGAGGGAGGTTTTGTTGAAGTCCCGACGCCGAAGGCGGAGGGACTTTAACTAAACCTCCCGAGGCTTGAGGGGACATTTAATCACTAATCACCCGAAATTTCATGCTATTAGTTTGTAATATTATGATTACCAAGGAATAAAACTGCTCTTAGGAAATATGTTAGCTTTCGTACGATGCATAAATTACAAAGTTTTACAAAGCTGTTGATATGCGGCATACTTAAGGGAATTCGCCTTTGTTAAATGCGACAATGGCGAATTGAACCAGCATTCATTCATTCGTGGTGCTTTATTCTAATTCACTTTGGTTGGCCTAGAGCGGTATTAATGAAGTGTTTTGAAACCGTCTTGATTACGTCACAAATAGTAAGAAAAATTCTCGGCTAGTCAACGTATGCGCAAAGATTATTCAATGGATCCCACAAGTGCTGGGGTGTTCAATAGTGTGTAGTCCAGAGTCATTGCGCAAAATTTTCGATTGGGTAAATGCTACCCAGCCATGGTCCCGGTGATTGTCATATGAGGGACCATGCCTCAGGGATAGTGATGAGGGATATTTAGACTAAATATCCCTCATGATTATATTCATGATTATATTCATGAGGGATATTTAGTCTAAATATCCCTCATGATTATATTCATGAGGGATATTTAGTCTAAATATCCCTCATGAATATAATCATGAGGGATATTTAGACTAAGTATCCCTCATCACTATTCATCCAGGGGGATGTTAGACCTTAAACATCCCTCTGGAAACAATGGATCCCGAGGTAATCATGATATTATTATTATTATTATTATTATTATTATTATTATTATTATTATTATTATTATTATATCTATTTCAGTATCGAAACTGTTCACTGCAAAATAAACGTTTTATCAATGTAAACACCCTTAGCCAAAATGTGTTTAACTGGTAATTTGTTTTTCCCTCAGTTTTTGTTTTCTGTATTTTCATAAATGGAAATATTCAACAAGGAGTCTTGGCAGTTCGCTTTCTTGTAGATCACTATCAGCTCGTCTGACTTCTACAAGTTCTTGGAGTCAGCTTTCATCAAAGCTTTGTTTGCCAGCATGTTTTTTTGTATCTGAGATCTGGTAAGAACTAGTTTGATCATAGCTAGGTAGTTTATAGATTCTCTTAGTCTATTTTGACTAGTTTGTGTACCTGACGCCCGAAAAACGGCCCTCAATTTAAGACTGGTTTGCCACCATGGCAACCCAGTAAATATTCAAAACGGCAACAGACGAACTATAAAGCGGTTCTACATTTTTTATAATTGCCGTTCTCTGTTAGTATTCAAGCTTTTTATTAGCTAATGGAAGTGGCTTGTCCATATAAGTTTTGAATTTTGGAAGAAGTGCCAGTAAAAAGTGGTAGTATCGGCCCAGTGGTCTAAATTTGATTGGAAAGCAGACGAGATCAGTTCCTTCAAGCCGGCAGTATTTAGCAAACGTTTTATTCTTACATTATTTCAGAGCTTCTTTGTTCTTATAGATCCCTTGTAATTCCATCTACAGCTCTGTCAAATGACAGGCGCGTTTGAACCTAGTTTAGTGCTTCATCAAACTTCATCGCAAATAAACAACTCGCGTGGTCACTGTCAGAATAACAACTCGATCACATTTACATCCAGACAGGATCTCATTTCAACTATGGGGAAAATCAAAAGAATGTTTCCTCTAAAAAAATATATTAGTGTTTATTCCCTTCTTTCGAACTTCAGTCGAATAAATAAAGCAGTGATCGCTTTTGAGGAGTTACGGCGTTTAAAATCAAATCAGACTTGACACTTCTGTACGCGCGAAAGCACCATGTTTACACTTTTGGAAGCTCTGACTGGCGTAATAGGATCACCATAAGTTTGATCTGATTGGCGCAATCAATACAATGATAAAGGAATGTAGTTTGAATGAGAGCAGCCGTTAGTGGGAAGAGAGTGTTGCGTGACGACCCTAAAAACGGCTGCGGGGGGAGACTAAGAATGTCTTGGCTAGCTTATCATCTTGACTACTTGGATTGTCCTATAGATTTCTGGTTGGCAATTTGAATAACAATCAATCAAAACAAATTTCGTCATCGTACGCCAACCTATCCTGACTACAAGCAATGACTACTGACGAAACATACACCTGTACGACGCTAAATTACCAAATGTATGTAGCTCGAACCAGTTTTCAATTTCGTTATCGTACGCCCACCCATTGTGACTACAAACAATGACTACGAAACATACACCTGTACGACGCTAAATTACCAAATGTATGTAGCTCGAACCAGTTTTCAATTTCGTTATCGTTATCGTATTTCATATTTCCAGGTCAGGTTCAGGCTTTCTCCTTTTCCGAATACTTTTTTTCCATTGAATTTCGTACCAAGGAATTTAGACATTTCGGCATTCACTAGAAATTGTTTTGGAAAAAAACAAAAAACTCTTTAGTTAATAGACTTCTTTACCTTTGTTGTTTGTTGTGCCCATTTCAGACCACGTGATGCCACTCTTGGGAGTTGATTCTTTCATGTGTAAATATATCAAAAAAGAACATTTCTCAAGGGAATGTCATGTGGTCTGAAATGGTCAATTTGCATATGAAGGTAAAGAGGTCTATTGTTATGAATTGTCAGTTAATTGAAAAACGAAAATCAAGGTGTTTGTTCTTAAAAATGTGAAAGGTGTAGCCAGAATTCATGGTCATTTTAATTTGGCTCGTAGACTCTGCCTTAGTTTTATAAGAAATTGTTCAGATGTTTCAATGTACGTTTCACTAATTCGCGTGCAACACTTACATTCTTTACACTGTCATCATGTCATTATCGATGGTCCATGTAACACTCCACAAAGAGATTTTCGATTTCCTAGACACTAATTAAAAATGCGAAAATAACTTTATTGTACCATTTTTCTTTTTTTATTATCATGTTAAAAATTGAAAATTATCGTACAAGTATCATTTTTTGATTTCCGAATTTAAAACTCAATATCAAAAACAAGCTTTTGAATGACTTTTTGTAATTTTAATTTTTTCACTGCGCAAAGTCATCAGACATTTAAAAATCCGGTTTGAAAAAAACAGGGGGAGGAAAAGAGACACGGACCATCGATGTAATTATCGATGAAATATCTAAGTTTTCAGTCCAAATTTTGACTAAAGAACGCTATAAACCAAATCAAAGACTAAAAAATATATCATCAACAATTTTGAAACAAAAATCAAAAGTTCCTCAAAACACACAACAAAAACTTTTGCGTAAATTTAGCTTACTTTTAAATAAAAATTGTATTATATATATTGCTTTCCTCGTTATAGTCAGCAGTTTTCTGATTCCAAATATTCGTTACGTCAAATTTATTCACACATACATAATACACAAATAGTCACAAGAATGAGCCAAAAGGGTATCTGAGTTAATGATAAATAGTTCAAATAAGTACAGAAAATCCTGGCTGCTATATGAAAAAAAAAACTAAGTATGTGTGGCTGTTGAAGTAGTTGAAACTTACGTACCAAACAACTTACAGCCTTCAAAGTTCGCGGAGAACTGATTGTAATCAATAATTGTTGATTCGTATTCGTTCATCTGCGTTCCATAAGTCACCACAATCATACTTCAGATAGATAAACCGTCAGAAAAATGAATAGTCTTGATGCTTATCAACAGCAGAATCAAAACAGATTTGGTTTCAAGACCGTTTCCGGAAAAATAAATGTTAAACTTTTTTGCATCGACCCTCCTTTCCGAGCGCAGCGAGAGAGCAAGTGGGCGGCGGACTATTTTTTGTACTGTGTTACACTTGGACTGCACTGCTCTAAGCCAATCAAATTCGAGTAATTTTTTTGAATTTGTAATTTCTGTGACATTTGTTAGTATTACTCACCTTCACTAGTATGAGACTAGTTGATGTATGTTAGTGTCGAGCCATGTCACAAAGGAACGATACGTGGTTAGAAATGGGCAAAACAAACGCCCAAGCTAAAGAGGTCTATCGGTGTCAGAAGTGGACCGGAATCGTTGTGTGAAGGATCGGATGGTTTGCCTTTCGCTGGCTTGTGCTTACGCTTATTACTAGCGGTTTTCACTCGTAATCTTACGCATTAACTGCTTCCGACTCCGTCGCAAGGTAAAACAAAGTTTAAATTTTCTGTTCGAAGCGAGTGAGAACATTTTAAAAGAAATTACTTGGACAATTTCAATCGCAATTTTTTAAATATTTCTAGATTGATGTGACACGCGCAGTTTGCTTCTCCTCTGGCCTCCCTCGTAGTTCATTCTTGCACACAGTACCCCTATGCTAAACCCCTGGGGGTGGGGGTAGAGTAGACCAATGGAGTTCTGGGTGTAAGACATTTGTGTTACCATAGCAAAACCCATAATAATCCTAAAAGAGATGGGTTATAAATTATTGTTTTAGTATGTTTAAAAAAATACAAATTCTTATCAATGTAACACAGTATACGTTTATTGGGGAAAGCTAAGGTTGAATGATTGTAAGATTTTTTTTATTTATTTGTGATGTATCAACATTTTATGGCTATTTCTTGAACTCTGTGAATAAAAATTTAATACTACTTCGGTGATTGACAAGAAATTTTCTGCGCGCGGTAAAAATCTGAAAATTAAGGCGACTTGAGAATACAAATGATCTCATTTCATTACACAGAGAAGGCCCTTGTTAAAAATGTCACCAGTCGAAGTGTTCTTAAAGTCGTGATTACACGGAGAAATTTTCACTACGACTTGTCTTGTAACGTCGTTGCGACGCAAGTGTGCATGGAGCATTGCGGCGTTTAACCTACAGTACAATTTGAAAAATGTTGCGAGACAAGTTGAAGCAATCATTGCGAAAAGTAGGATTCGTTTCTACTTACGGCAACGATTGCATCTCCGTTGCACCGTATAAACCCCCTTGCAACTTGTGTTGCAAAAAGAATGACAGAAAAACTGTAATGAGCTTAAAATCATGCAATGCATGTGACCAGAAAGACTACTAGTTAGGCAGATGGAGAAAAATTGTGTCTTTTATGGGAAAGGTAGTGGGGCACACACTGATCAATTTCAGACATAGTGCTAGAGTGGTTTTGCTCTCTGACGGTGACCACGCCCATTTAATTTTTTAGAGCGAGGTACTTTATGTAATCCTGTGGAAATCATCACTTAAATGGAGCTTTTTTATCAGATATAATCGAAGTACAACAGAACAAAGCTTACATTTTATTCATATGAGGAATTTCAAGCTTTTTGTAACATCCAATAATTTCTTTATTACAAAAGATGCCGCCTTGAAAGCTGATACACACTTAGGATTCCTCTATCGTTTGATTGGGATGGTCCTTATTTTTATGTATTGAATAAAACCAGGGCTTTGCTTCAAGACACGAGAGCTGCAACGTCGAATGGCAGCGCGAAGCATTTACGGTTACGCTGGAGATCTCGGCCCATGGTCCTCCTTTCCATGTCGGACGCGATTTGAAAAAAAAATAGCTGATAAGTCATGTACTTAGCAATCTGGGTGTAAAACTGGATAGTTTTACTTCATTGAAAAAAATAAAACTTCGCGCATCTAAGATTAACGTTGAATCCAGAAAAAATCTAGTGAAAGTGTGCAAACTCACTAAAACTCTGGGAAAGAAAGCAAGAATTTGCAATCAGCAGGGGCGTAGCCAGGATTTTGCTTTACGGGGGGCCCAAAAGCCGTTTTCAGAACATCAACCAAAAGAACGGCCAACCAAAAAAGTATTTTTATTGGTTTAGATTTACAAAAGTGAATTAATGAAAAAACTTTACAGCGCAAAAGTTTGTTGGGTGGCTACGGTAAGGCGCGTCGCACTGTAATCACATGCCTTAACTGCCTGAAAACTCACTGATCATTACTGTGCCGACACACTAACCGGGGCCACTTGAATGAAACTGACAAATCAGATAACAGTAAACTAGACAGAGATTGAACTGATAACAGCTTTAGCCAATCACATCATGTTCTCACGCTCTTTTTGCATCGATGTGCTATCTGATTGGCTGGTTAAAAATATTGCACTAAATATTGCAATTTGATTGGTTAATTACACTAGTTTATCAAAGTGGTCCCGGTTGGAGTATCCGCACAGTAATCCACCTGGCTGGATTTTTTCAGTAAACAAGTTTGACTGCTTTTCATTTCATTTCAACGACGATGACGCAGTTACTTTTTGTCATCGACCCGACCCCCAGTTATCCTGGTTTTCATACGAATACTTTCTTTTACGAAGTACTGAAAAGTAGACAAAGTTCAGTCGAAAGAAAACATCCTACTATAACCCCCCAAAAGAAAGTAAAAGATATCGATATCAAAAATTAAAATAAAGTAAATCCATAAACAATAAATCAAAATCAACTTAAGGTGACTGACTACTTTAGCAAGGAATAATTACAAAATGTTCTTAGAAAGATATTTTACACAGAATTTAACGCTGATTCCAAAAATGAAAAGAAAAATGGGGTGTCCCGAGCTCGTTGAATTTTGACATCTTGACAAGATTTAGAAAGAAAAATGGCGGAAATCAAGCTTTGCACACAAAAAATTATAAGCGCACAAAATCCGCTTAAAACCGCATAACAACCTTTAAGAGATGCCGAATTTTTAGCTTTCTTATAAAACTTTCTTTAAATATTTTTAGTTCATCTTCGAAAATATGGCTTAAGGTACATTTCCTGAGAAAATTGCTTTTTTAATTTTTGAGGCGCACACCGTGGGCTCAAATTGAACATTCAAAAGTAGTTTAAAAAAGTAGTTTAAAAAAGTAGTCTAAAAATTTTAGAAAGCATTATACAAGTACCAATAATTTGATAACAAAGCAATTCAAGACGAGGCTCCAGGGAAACAATGGAATAATCGTAATTTATTCTTTTGTTTCCCCGGAGCCTCGCCTTGAATTGCTTTGTGCGTGCTCACAAGAATATCGAAAGTGGGCTATTGTCCTGTTTTAGTTTTTCGTGATCATATTAAATCAGGATTATTCATTTAATATAAGAAATAAAACATTTTCTCCGTGCTTTCATAGCCTGGTGAAAACCGAGGCTACGCGTTTTCACCTGCTCGAGAATTCTCCCAAACGCGTAGCCGAGGTTTTCACCAGGCTATTAAGGCATCAGAGAAAATGTTTTATTTCTTTAAAAAAATACTTTTTACCTTGCCCTTGCTTGTTACGTCATTCCCGTGCCTTCATAGCGTGATGAAAACACAGCTCTCGACCAATGAGAGCGCGCGTACTATCTTAAGTATTTTTTTAAATTTGATAACAGATAATACAATTGTCCTATTTTAGTATGGTAGCTTGCTTTTAGCCAGTGCATTTTGGCTAACGAATTCGAACTAATGGCCCTCGTTTTATGATCGAATCATAGCAAAGGGACCAGGCATATAACGCGAAAATTTTAAATCGAAATCGAAATCGAAATCGAAATCGAAATCGAAATCGAAATCGAAATCGAAATCGAAATCGAAATCGAAATCGAAATCGAAATCGAAATCGAAATCGAAATCGAAATCGAAATCGAAATCGAAATCGAAATCGAAATCGAAATCGAAATCGAAATCGAAATCGAAATCGAAATCGAAATCGAAATCGATGGATTGAAATTGGATTGGATTTCAAAGTGTTGAGAAATGATTTTTGAGGTGAAAAAAAAACATGTTGAAAGGTCCGGTGTATAGTGTATTAGGGAAAATCTAAACAAGTCTTAAAGTGTATATATGCCTTCAGACTTTCTTGTTCGATTTGAAATCTCCTAATGTTGTAGATATAGACTGCATAATTTTTTTTTCGATTTGGAGTCCGCAAAGCCTTTAAATTTAGCTTTAAAGTCATTAAATTTGCCACGCCCTTCTTGGTTGGCCGTGTTTTGGGAAACTGGTACCTAGTGACGTCAAATCGGTCACTGCGTCGGGTTAATTTGATCGATCTAGTAGTTTTCTTTCGAATTATCGCGCACATCTAGCTCACTTAATTTACTTCTTTTGAGGAAGAAGGACGAAAAAAAGTAATTTTTGATATTCTAGATTAAAAGTACGACACTATTTAGAGCGTGATGGCTAGTCTACGTGTTTTTCTGAGTCTGAAAGCGATGAAACTTGTTCTACGACTGAAGACATCGGGTTCCTTAGCGTGTATAAGTGGGTTTGAGGCCGACTGAAAATAATTGTTGAACTTGGTTCAAACTTGAAAATGTTCCATATTGACGGCATGATAAAATTCGGTAGAAGTTTTCAACCCTATGCCCTGAACCTAGTAGAGTCTCATCAATTTGGTTTACGGATTTTAGAGGAATTGAATAAATTTTGAAGAAGTTATGAATTGTTGAATTTGGTTCAAACTTGAAAATGTTATATATTGACGGGGTGATGAAATTCCAAATATAAAAGATAACACTTGTAAACGCTCTGCCCTGAGCTCACTGGAGCAGCTTTAGTTTGTTAAATGATTTTGAAATGGTATGAATTCGAGAGAAGTTATTGAAATTTTGAAGTTCGAATTCTGTGAAAAGCGATCGGGTACAAATATAGGGTGTCAGGTTTCACGTGTCGATGAGCAGACTTTTAGTTCGGGTTCCTTTTCGGCATATTTTTATATTGTTTATGATCTCCAGTCACTTTGCCCTGGGTTTTTTGGATGTTTTAGCGTATACAAAAGTGGGTTTGAGGACGACTGAAAATAATAGGTGAGCAGTTATTAATTGTTGAACTTGGTTCAAACTTGAAAATGTTCCATATTGACGCATGATGAAATTCCAAATATACAAGGCAAATATTTTAAACCCTGTGCCCTGGGCAGAGTAGAGCAATATCAATTTGGTTTACGAATTTTAGAGAAATCGAATACATTTCAAGTGAGTTATTGAGGTTTGAATAAATTTGAGTGAACATTTTCGAAGTGGGCCGAGTGCTATACATCGTCTATGCCGGGAACTTCCAACCGATTTGTGCCAAATATTATTGTAATCAGGGAGAAGCTGGTAATTTTCTAAACAATATTAGGTTGTTTTTAAGTGAGGTTTACTTTCGATTTCGCAATTTATGAGCGAAAGTCGAATGTGCGGCTGAATGTGGGGCTTAATTCAGCCCGGTCTCCATTTCGCTCGCGTAGTATTTACGAAGTCGATCCATTGCTTTCTTCTGGCCTTTGCCTCGAGCCATATCATTAAAATATGGAATGATGTGAAGCACTATTCCCAGTTTTGAATTTGGTGTGTTGGAACAATTTTCAACAACACATCTACTTGGCATTTTTTTGATATTTCATACAAAACAAGAAGCAGCGTGAAGAAATGTTAGGAAGAACTGTAGCGTGACTGACCGATTTTACGTCATCAAAGTACTAGTGCCAGACTTCCTTGAGGCACAAAGTCACGGCCAACCAAGAAGGGCGTGGCAAAATTGACAACTTTAAAGCTAAATTTGAGCGCTTTGCGGACTCCAAATCGAAAAAAAAATTTTGCAGTCTATATCTACACCATTAGGAGAATTCAAATCGAACAAGAAAGTTTGAAGGCATATATACACTTTAACAGACAAAGTTCTTCCTTTACATGTACCTCTGATTCAGACCCAACGAGAAAGAAGGAGAAATCCCAAAATCCAAGGTCCTGAAACACATTTCTTTGAGCTTGACCTTAACCTTGGCGATTCTTGGGCTGCACCTATAAAAAGGGTACTTCTATTAGTACTGCACTTGTATCCACGTATGTTGAGCATACAGCTATTTCAAAAAAACGTTGAATAGCTAGTGCATACTGAATAGTGCATACTGAATAGTGCATACTGAATAGTGCATTCCAAGACCAAAGGGCATTGTGGGTCTCATTAATTCGAAATAAAAAGTAAATATACAGTGATTTGCTCTCTATATGTAGCTAGTATATTGTTTTGGATGGAATGCACTAAAAATAAATTATTTTACTTTAGACATTATTACATAACCCAAAATATACATTCTGGTCTTGGAATGCACTATTCAGTATTCAGTATTCAGTATTCAACGTTTTTTGAAATAGCTGTATATCTATTATAATAATGAGTATAATATTTAATATAATAATGAGTATAATGAAGAGCCACTTAGACTTGCCCCAAGTCGACCTCTCTTTGCGAGCGCAGCAAGAGAGCGACAATATTCAGTACTAGTGGGCGGCGGACTTTGCGAAAGTCTAAGAGCTACTCTGTGGATTCCACTGTTAATTCTCATTATTAAGAACAAGAGAACCTAGAAGTGCAGTAATATAGCCAACAAAATGGTGCAACTAACGATAAAAACATTAAGGGGATGTGAAAGTGGCGAATATAACCTGAGTATCAGGCTCTCCAAGCCCTTCCCCTAGAGCCTGATACTCAGGTTATGACGAATACAAATAATTATGAATTTTTCTGTTTGTTTACCTTCAGTCACGGTGAGATTTGTGCTTCTCCTGTCTGGTGTTTCAACGTCATCATTAGACGCAACGCAGACATATTCACCCGTATGGTGCATGGCTGCTTCCTGTATTTGGTGCATGACTTCACCCTTCCCCTCCATGATGGACTGGCCCTGTTTGTAAAGGGTCACATTGGGTTCTGGTCCTCCTGTGGCGCGGCATGTGATGTTCACAGCATTGCCTTTCTTTGCTGTAGCATTTCTTGAGATGAAGAAATGGGTGATCTTTGCTTTTACTGTATGGGAAATAAATAAGAAAACCAAATAAATGGAAGGAAAAAAGGGAAGGGAAAACTAATGCTGGCTAGAGGTTCGCTCTAGTCATCATTAGCACATCCAGAGACTATATAGACAAGCATGATTCTGATACCACTAGCAGATTTATATGTCTTGACATGTACATGTCTCCGAACCTAATGACATCAAAGAAGACCGCCTTCTTATCCATTGTTTTCAATGCAATTCATGCCGACTCGTGAAGTTTGATGTTTGAAT
The DNA here is from genome assembly GCA_023349425.1 of Anthopleura sola. NCBI lineage: Eukaryota > Metazoa > Cnidaria > Anthozoa > Actiniaria > Actiniidae > Anthopleura > Anthopleura sola. The sequence continues at coordinate 10,840,755 of JALHLI010000004.1, read as the reverse complement.
TGGGTCTTACTCCTGGTATAGATATCAACACATTTTACTGTGCAGATACTCCAACCGGGATCACTTTGATAAACTAGTGTAATTAACCATTCAAATTGCAATATTTAGTGCAATATTTTTAACCAGCCAATCAGATAGCACATCGATGTAAAAAGAACGTGAGAACGTGATAATCTGATTGGCTAACGCTTTTATCAGTTCAATCTCTGTCTAGTTTACTGTTATCTGATTGGTCAGTTTTATTCAAGTGGTCCCGGTTAGTGTTTCTGCACAGTAAGAGCTTGATATCGTTTTTATTCACGAATGTACATATCATACAAGCGAGTCGCATGGATTATATCACCTAGAAAAATGGCGACTACCGCGGCTAATCACGCGGCTCATCAGTTGACAGATATCTGAGAATGCTTTGCCGGCTAGCTTATCATTTTGTAGACTACTCTGACGGACCAATCAAAAGCGTGTAAGAACCGAGGCGGAGAAGTGCTTTGTTGGATTGTCCAAAAGATTTCTGGTTAGCAATTCGAATAACAATCAATCAATACAAATTTCGTCATCGTACGCCAACCTATCCTGACTACAAACAATGTCTACTGACGAAACATACACCTGTACGACTCTATATAACTTACCAAATGTATGTAGCTCGAACCAGTCTTCCAAAGGGCTTCTGTAGATCCCCATTTCAATATCAACGCCATACCTTTTCTCCATATCGCTCTTCGTCAGGTTATAAATAGCCACATTGGATTGGTAAATACCATTTTTCCCATTCCCTTTGTAGCCGTACTTGTCCTCACAATCTTTTGCTTTCAAAACTTTCCCATATTTATCCACCTTGAAGCATTTTTTTGATACAAATCCTGGATACTCCCATTCCCCGAACAAGAACTCCATAACCTTGGTACCATAGGGATGCAAGGGTCGTATTTTATATTTCCAGGTCAGGTTCAGGCTTTTTCCTTCTTTTCCGAACACCTTTTTTCCATTGAATTTCGTACCAAGGAATTTAGACATTTCGGCATTCACTAGAAATTGTTTTGAAAAAAATATTTCAGCTGGACTCTTTAGTTAATAGACTTCTTTACCTTCGTTGTTTGTTGTGCCCATTTTAGACCACGTGATGCCACTCTTGGGAGTTGATTCTTTCATGTGTAAATATATCAACAAAAGAAGATTTCTCAAGGGAATGTCATGTGGTCTGAAATGGTCAATTTGCATACGAAGGTAAAGAGGTCTATTGTTATGAATTGTCAGTTAATTGAAAAACGAAAATCAAGATGTTTGTTCTTAAAAATGTAAAAGGTGTAGCCAGAATTCATGGTCATTTTAATTTGGCTCGTAGACTCTGCCTTAGTTTTATAAGAAACGTTTCAAATGTTTCAAAGTACGTTTCAAAATGCGCGTGCAACACTTACATTCTTTACACTGAAGAAGGTCTGAGATCGAACCGAATTAATTTTATCATAGCTGTTTTCTTTTTGAAAATGCTTGATTTAATTTTCCCATTTAATTGTCAGTAAAACAATCCGCCATTTACTCTTTCTTTAACATATTGTGTACATTGGTGCAGGATCTTTCTTAATTAACCCCTCTTGGGTTGTACCTCCCGCACCTTTCCACTTCATTCTTATTTCTATTTTTGTAATTCTTTGATTTTTGTGTGTGGAAAAATAAAAACCTTTGAACCTTTGAACCTATAGTACAGATAATATAGTATTAAAAAAGGAAGAAAGAAAGAAATTTAATAGTAAAATTAAAATTAGAATTATACTGAAGAGCTATTATGGAGTATATTACCGTTAGTCAAAATATTATTAATTATGTTAGAGGCACGTTATTTAAAGTAGAGCGAGAGAAATGACAGAGCTAGCGAACACGTGGAAGGTTACGAATTAGCTAAGATGTACGAAGAAGCTCCCCAAACCATGAAGCGAATAAAATACAGTTCTAGCCGGCAGCCGAGCTAACCCAACGTTAACCAGAAAGTTTACCACAAAGACATCATAGTTTACCTGTGGGGCCACAACCTGGGCAGCATTCTGGGCACCAATTTGAGCTACGTTCTGGCTTGCATTTTGGGCTGCATTCTGTCCTGCATTCTGTCCTGCATTCTGTCCTGCATTCTGTCCTGCATTCTGTCCTGCATTCTGTCCTGCATTCTGGGCATCATTCTGTCCTGCATTCTGGGCATCATTCTGTCCTGCATTCTGGGCATCATTCTGTCCTGCATTCTGTCCTGCATTCTGGGCATCATTCTGTCCTGCATTCTGCCCTGCATTCTGTGCATCATTCTGTCCTGCATTCTGTCCTGCATTCTGGGCACCATTCTGTCCTGCATTCTGAACATGTTGGTAGAGATGGAGGAGTTGGTTTTCTTTATAAGAAATCATTAAAACTTGGGCAAATTTCACTTGATAAATTCAAGTCTTTTGAAATCATGGGCATGTCAGTTAACTCTTCTCCTAGTATTTCTATTTTTGTAATTTATAGATCTCCATCTTCGGGGAGGAATAAACTTTCCACTAGTTTGTTTCTTGAGGAGTTTTCTATTTTTCTGGAGAGTTTTTCTACTCTTTCTTCTTCTGTCTTATTGGTTGGAGATTTCAATTTTCATGTTAGAGACTCCTCTAATTCTGATGCTGCTAAATTTTTGAATCTTCTTGAAGTATTCAACTTAATTCAACACGTAGACCAACCTACATATCAAAATAAACGAATACTTGACCTTATGATAACTAAGCCTAGTGATACAATCCTTTCAAACGTGTTGGTCTCTGATCCTGCAATCTCTGACCATTGTGCTGTCTTCGGCACTCTTCAAATAAAGAAACCTCCTTTTGAGAAAATTATTTCTAGATGCCGAAATCTACTGAAAGGGCATCATCTACGAACATTTTTTGAATGATCTCTCCAGTTCTTCCCTTGTGAAATCCCAATCTTATGATCTTAACTGCCTTGTTGATCAGTATGATTCACAGCTATCCTCTATTCTTGATTCTCATGCTCCACTGAAGGAACGTATTGTCACTCTTCGTCCTTTCTCGCCCTGGTACTCAACTGAGATTAAGGCTGAGATTAAGAAGAGAAGAAACTTAGAGAAAAGATGGCGCATTACTGGTCTCACAGTGGATAGGGATCTTTTTGTTGCTCAACGCAATACTGTTAAAAATCTAATTAAATCATCTAAATCTAATTATTTTTCTAACCTGATAAATGAGCACCAGTCTGACCAAAAGTTTTTATTTTCTTCATTTGAAAAAATGACTTTTAAGAATGCTGAATTGAGCTATCATCCTGCTCCTTCTTCAAATCAACTTGCTAGTTCTTTTGCTGACTTTTTTATTGACAAGATTAGTAGCATTCAGAACGGCTTTCAAACTGATCCTTGTTGTGCTACTAAAGATAAACCAATGAATGTAAACACTTGTCTTATGTCTTTTGCTAAAGTGTCCCCTGAAACCCTTTTGAAGATAATCACTCCTATTGCATGTAAATCTTGCGAGCTCGATCCAGTCCCTGCTAAGGTTTTAAAAATGTCCATTAATTGTTTGCTTCCAGTTATTACGAAAGTTGTTAATCTCTCTTTGGAAACTGGTGAATTTCCTGCTACTTTTAAGTCATCTGTTATAAAGCCACTTCTTAAAAAACAGAGCATGCCTACTGATGAATTCACTAGCTTTCGTCCTATTTCAAACCTAAAGTTTCTCAGTAAGGCCATTGAAAAAGTAGTTGCTCTGCAATTGGTTGAGCACCTTGAGAATAATGATCTTTATCAACCTTTGCAATCTTTATACAAGAAATACCACAGTGTTGAAACAGCTCTCATTAAAGTTCATAATGATATACTGCGTTCTATTGATGAAAACAGAGCTGTCTTTCTTATCTTACTTGACCTGTCAGCAGCCTTCGATACTGTAAATCATGGAATCCTGTTAAATAGACTTAAAACTGTTTTTGGGATTGGAGGCTCAGCACTGAAATGGTTTCAGTCATATCTAGAAAGTAGAACCTTTTTTGTTTCTGTTGAAGGGGGCAAGTCTTCACTTCGCTCATTTGATTGTGGTGTTCCTCAAGGGTCAGTTCTGGGACAAATCTTATTTCTTCTTATTTCTCCTTTAGTAGATATTATCCTTTCTCACGGTTTAGACTTTCATTCGTATGCTGACTCGATGATACTCAGCTCTACATTTCTTTTTCTGATTCTTCAAATGAAGTGGCAATTGCTAAACTTAAGGTTGAAGTATGTACTAGAGAGATTGACAAGTGGATGCATGATCCCGGGGGGGGGGGGGGGGGGGACTCCCTTATAAAGTTGGTAGGTATGCTCGACGGACCTTTTAGGGTCGAAAATAAAACCCTCTGGTACCTTTTAGGGTCTCGAAATGACGCCGTACCTTTTAGGGTCAATATTCGAACATCGAAAAAAAAATTGAAGAAGTGTTATAAAGAAATAGTTTTTATTAACCCCAACAATTTATCGACATTGATTTTCTAATGTTCGGAAAGCGAAGTATATTTGATGAAATTAGTGTATATTTATCAATTTTAAATTAAAAAAACTGTTAAATGTGGTCGTACCTTTTAGGGTGTGGAATCGATACCTGAATTAATTTATGCGTACCTTTTAGGGTCATTTTTCAATCCGTCCGTCGAGCATACCTACCCATTTTATAAGGGAGTCCCCCCCCCCCGGGTGCATGATAATAAGTTAAAACTTAATGGTGACAAGACCGAAATAGCAATATATTGAAGAGATAAAAAACGAGCGCGCGTGCTATGTTGAGTTATATTAGCACGCGGGAAATTGCGCGAGCCCGAGAGAAGTGCAGAGAAGCACGAGCCGAAGGCGAGTGCTTCTCTGCACTTCTCGAGGGCTCAAGCAATTTCCCAAGTGCTAATATAACTCAACATAGCAAAAGCAAGACGAGTTTTCTATCTCTTTTATAAAATAACTAAGATATAACACGAGTCCTCCATTTTTTTCGGAGAGAAACAGCAACAAAACATCGCTTGCTTTGCTGACGTCATTTCCTCACGATCTATGTTGAGTTATATTAAGAGCGAATGTCCACTAACACCGAGCAAAGGGTGGCACATGATGAAAAATCAAAATCCTTCATATTGTATCCATTGAAACCCTATTATATACTAAGAAACGTGGTGGGGTTTTCTTTTCGAAAATTTTATTTTAAACGCGAGAAATTTAGAGAAACGTGACCCAAACCGGAAATGCCTAAAATCGATTAAAAAATCGCGTGACCATGACTTCTCAAAAACGTCTCATTTGATCAATTCAAAACGAATAAGAACAAAAATCGACTTCATAATCTCATAAAATAGATAATAATGAAAGGCTGGATCAAAAAGTTACCCTTTTAAGTGTATTTTTTAAGTCATAGGAAGCAATCGAAAATTGTATAATTTTGCGAGTTAAAATTTTCTAATTTACCACACTTTTTAAATATTTTTTTTCCCTGCCCGGTATATTTCAAATTTTCTTGATATCTTGCAGTTAGATAGAGGAAAGGTTTTCCTTTAAGTTGATATAAGCATCTTACTCGGGCTTTTTATATTTGCGGAGATATATCGATCTAAATATCGTGAAAATCACAACAAAAAACTGTCAAACTCCAGACAATTAGACGCGAATCTCGTCCAGACAGCGCGAACTCTAATTGTCACGCGTCTAAATGTCACGCTATGAAACTTTATTTTGTATTGCAGTTGTACTTATTATAACAGTAAGAATTGATTTTAATAAAATTATTTTCGAACAATTTAGCTGGTTAATTAAATTTGTCGGGAACGATGTTTTCCTTCAGAACTGCGTTAACTTAGAAAATGGAAGTCACTTGCTCGTTTAAGAAAATCACTGGAGGCGTTTGTGGCTTAGATAAGAGATATCCAGTCGAAATTGTTGTACCGTTATCTTCTTGTCAAAGGGATATAGCAAGTCACATACGAAGTGTTGGAATACTCGATGTTGAAACAGAAGTGGAACTTATTTTAGCCCGGCCGGCTTCCGTGTTCTCACTTCCACGAGATTTTGCAAAATTTACAATTTGTCCAGTTCATCGTTCTTCTTTGGGGATTGGCTGGCGCAGAACATCAAATCGGTGCCGGGCTCCAGCAGCCATTTCTACTCATGCAGCTAAAGGTACTACCAGAAAAGCAGCTCGCGGTTTGAGTAAAAATGAGTCTAAAGCAATATTACAGAGAACAGGCGTCTTTATTCCTGCAGGCTCTGGTAAGTAACATTTCACTGATTTCACTTCACGATCATTACATAAATTATTATAAAAGCACAAACATTTATAAAAGATCTCTAAAGTTAATGTATATGTGATACTGTTTTATACGAGACAAATATTGAATAACAAAAACAACTTTAGAACTGTCAGTCAAAGTCAATTTTCGACACAGATTCGTAATTTGATTACAATCCATTTTCGCCTCTTCCAGATACTATCAATTAATGGGCGTGTCTGTTGCAAACTAAGACCAGAGGCTGTGCTTTTAATAGCTACTCTTTAATATTATCTGCGCTTATGGCGTATTGACCACATTGAAACAAATACCTTAAAAAAGTAGTAGACTAAAGAGTTTCTATTTCCGATCCTTCAAAAACATTATATTTATTTCAGGTATATGTCGTGACTGCAAGCCCCTTTTGAAGAGTTGCACAAGTTCTCCAAGTACTAATATCGAGCGCGTTACCGAGGAAATCGCTAATGTATCTTTAGTAAGTGCAAACCTACTGAAACATTTGCATTTATATTTAAAAATTCTGCTCCAGATTTTTTGCTGTTCAGTTATGTTTTAGTTTTGTTCTTCATTTAAGTTTTGTTTTATATCACACAGAACGCAGATGACAGAGAGCCACAAGCCGCAAGTACCCCTTTTACACCTAGAACTAGTTTCTATGTACCATCAGGTGAAGACACCACGGGTTGCAGTGACGTTAGTTTTGATTTTCCTTCTAGCAGTCCTTTAGAACACCTAAATATATACTTAGCATCCAGAGATAACAGCCCCGTAAGATCCAGACTTCGTACTATTTGGAAACACACAAGTGAGCGTACCAAACAATATTACACGCGGAAAGTCGGCCAGGGCGCAGTGGCGATGCTGAAAGACATCACTCCAGACGAGACAGGCCCACTTTATAGTGCACTCTGCTCATCAAACATGGTACAGCAACAACTGAGTAGTGAAGAATCTGATGTGGATAGTTCTGCATGTGGACCAGACATTGCTGCAAGCACTTGCCGATTGTTACCAGGAGGCCAGTAACTGGGGGGTTCGGCGGCAAATACTATCCATTATGGCAGACAAAGTGCGTTATAGCGTACTATTAAGATATATCCCTGGGTTAACAAGATATAGATTCACCGAAGCCAAACGGCATTGCTTGATCTATGGTAGAGGGGCACCGGTCCAATCTGTACTTTCACCTAGAAAAGATGTCTCATCTGCACAGATACAGCATTTTATCTCATTTATCACAAGTTCTCACGTTGTACAAGACCTTCCATTTGGTGAGCGATCAATAAAGCTAAGTAACAAGGACACCAAAAAGATTCCAAACATCATCAGAACAATAGTACCTGAAAGAATGGTCAAACAGTACTTGGCTTACTGCACTGATTCTGGCTTCAAACCGCTGAGCCGAAGTACGCTTCTACGCATCCTTGCTGTTTGTCCTGCCTCTACTCGCAAGTCACTTCAAGGACTAGATTATGTAACCTCAGCAGGAGCTGAAGCATTTGATGATTTGCTTGGTGTGGTAGAACGACTCGGGGATGCAGGTCAAGGAGCCAGATTTACAGATAAGCAAAAGGCATTCCTTACAGCCAAGTTTAGAATTGGAGAGGAGACTGGAATAAAGTCAGATCCAACAGCAGTAGCAAGATCAATGATGTTTGCGAAAGACCCTGATGGCAGCTTAATTTTCAAAAGCGACGATTTTTTGACATCAAAGCAAATTGCTGGTTTTTTCTCAAGGCTCGCCGCAAAGAAAACGCTTCAAGACGACGTCCTTATAGAAGATGTAGAGATCGCTGTTCATGAAACTAAATTAGAAGCGTTTGCTAGAGAAGTGGAGCAAGAGCTTATGTCTTTCAGCATCTCAGCAACTCTTCAAAAGGGGCTTGCAGTCACGACATATACCTGAAATAAATATAATGTTTTTGAAGGATCGGAAATAGAAACTCTTTAGTCTACTACTTTTTTAAGGTATTTGTTTCAATGTGGTCAATACGCCATAAGCGCAGATAATATTAAAGAGTAGCTATTAAAAGCACAGCCTCTGGTCTTAGTTTGCAACAGACACGCCCATTAATTGATAGTATCTGGAAGAGGCGAAAATGGATTGTAATCAAATTACGAATCTGTGTCGAAAATTGACTTTGACTGACAGTTCTAAAGTTGTTTTTGTTATTCAATATTTGTCTCGTATAAAACAGTATCACATATACATTAACTTTAGAGATCTTTTATAAATGTTTGTGCTCTCATAATAATTTATGTAATGATCGTGAAGTGAAATCAGTGAAATGTTACTTACCAGAGCCTGCAGGAATAAAGACGCCTGTTCTCTGTAATATTGCTTTAGACTCATTTTTACTCAAACCGCGAGCTGCTTTTCTGGTAGTACCTTTAGCTGCATGAGTAGAAATGGCTGCTGGAGCCCGGCACCGATTTGATGTTCTGCGCCAGCCAATCCCCAAAGAAGAACGATGAACTGGACAAATTGTAAATTTTGCAAAATCTCGTGGAAGTGAGAACACGGAAGCCGGCCGGGCTAAAATAAGTTCCACTTCTGTTTCAACATCGAGTATTCCAACACTTCGTATGTGACTTGCTATATCCCTTTGACAAGAAGATAACGGTACAACAATTTCGACTGGATATCTCTTATCTAAGCCACAAACGCCTCCAGTGATTTTCTTAAACGAGCAAGTGACTTCCATTTTCTAAGTTAACGCAGTTCTGAAGGAAAACATCGTTCCCGACAAATTTAATTAACCAGCTAAATTGTTCGAAAATAATTTTATTAAAATCAATTCTTACTGTTATAATAAGTACAACTGCAATACAAAATAAAGTTTCATAGCGTGACATTTAGACGCGTGACAATTAGAGTTCGCGCTGTCTGGACGAGATTCGCGTCTAATTGTCTGGAGTTGTTGACAGTTTTTTGTTGTGATTTTCACGATATTTAGATCGATATATCTCCGCAAATATAAAAAGCCCGAGTAAGATGCTTATATCAACTTAAAGGAAAACCTTTCCTCTATCTAACTGCAAGATATCAAGAAAATTTGAAATATACCGGGCAGGGAAAAAAAATGTTTAAAAAGTGCGGTAAATTAGAAAATTTTAACTCGCAAAATTATACAATTTTCGATTGCTTCCTATGGCTTAAAAAAAGACACTTAAAAGGGTAACTTTTTGATCCAGCCTTTCATTATTACCTATTTTATGAGATTATGAAGTCGATTTTTGTTCTTATTCGTTTTGAATTGATCAAATGAGACGTTTTTGAGAAGTCATGGTCACGCGATTTTTTAATCGATTTTAGGCATTTCCGGTTTGGGTCACGTTTCTCTAAATTTCTCGCGTTTAAAATAAAATTTTCGAAAACAAACCCCACCACGTTCCTTAGTATATAATAGGGTTTCAATGGATACAATATGAAGGATTTTGATTTTTCATCATGTGCCACGTATTCTCGATTTTGCTCGGCGTTAGTGGACATTCGCTCTTAAACGGTAATTGACCAATCAGAGCGCGCGTTATATCTTAGTTATTTTATAACAATAATTCATAACTATACTATGAATTTTTTAGCATATTTTTCTCCGAAAAAATTTACGCTCTATTTGTAAAAGATGATGAAATTTATAACTTAGTAGAGTTTTCCGATTTACAGGTACTAAGGCCGATTTGGCACTAATAGTTACCGCGCTAGTACCACTGTTTGATAATATATGCCTATATTCTGGCCATAATATGGTTTTGTACTAAATATTTTATTCATTATTTGTACAGTTTATTTATGACTCATCAATTCAATTCAATACTCGCTCAATATTGCTGCAAATGACCTGAAACTTCACAGAGACTCAAAGCAAAACACGAAACATAAGTAGGGACATTTATTTGTGTGATTTACTGATTTTTATTTTTTTCGAAAAATCGCCATACATTGCCTTATAAGTTCGATAGGAAACCACAGAAACCCAGCTTGGGATACCCTTGATTATATGTATTGTGCACTGATCCACTGATGCATGATATGCATATCACGGCGATACGATGTGACCGGAAATTTTCCTGTCGCACGGTAACTCTGAGCCGACAGTATGGGTTATTATTGGAGGCTCTCTCCAGATCAAACTTATTAGAGAATCGCGATACGAATTCTTATTTCCAAGCTCCATTTATACACTATTCTGTTTGCCAGATAATTATCGATGAAATATCTAAGTTTTGACTAAAGAACGCTATAAACAAAATCAAAGAAAAAATATAACTATTTTGAGTTCCTCAATTTAGCTTACTCACCACAATCGGTACTCACCTAAAGCTGCAAGTGTCAATATCAACATTATCACTGATATCGATATGGACGGAAACATTCTCACTTTTTTCAGTATTGACGTTATTTTTTCCGTTTTCCCTTTCCCTATCTATAACGACATCAAGTTACTTCTCCGAATATTGTTCCTGTTGTTAGGAAATTGATTTGGGAGCGAATTCGTGAAGAAACAAAAACAAAACATATACGTCACTGATAAAAACAATAGGACTTAGGCCCCAAGACTATTTGACTCGGCCATGCAGAAAAATTCAAGATGGCGGACAGGAGGGAGAGACATGACTACCCTAGGACTTTCGCTTGTTTCGCTATTCTTCAGCGCCGGAAAACAACTAAACATTTCCCTCGCACTTTAAGTCGATTGTACTAACTTTGAAACGCAGGATAAACAAGGAACATCTCATATTAGTTGGTTAAACTGACCCTTATGAACTTCTGAAATCGATTCATATATTCAGTTTACGGGAACAGAAGATAAGCTGAATTGTTGACTTCTAAGGTGCTAGAACGTTTGTTTTTGTAGCTTTTGATGCACTTCCCATGGTACAGTTTCTTTGTTGTTTGTGAGATTTCTTATCAAAACGTAAGATTTTTATATTTAAAAACCCTAGTCGTATTTCGCAGTTCTGTACTTCTGTCAATTTAACTTCAGTGGTAGCGGAGTCATGCTGCTCCTCCACTGTAAAAACGCATAAATATTATATTATTCTAAAATTCAACATCTGCGCATTGAAAAAAAATGATCAAGCAACAGGCACTCAGACAGTACTATCAAGTACATTTATTATGCTTCCTTGAAAACACCAAAACAAAACAAAACAGGCCAGAAGATACTAGGATATGAGGTGAAGTGTACTCCAATACAGATATTTGTGATATATATAGGATATTACATGGCGGAGATACGAATTTTATCTTTGAGTGTTGATATTACCTCTCACGAGTGAGCGCAGCGAATGAGTGAGAGATGATATCAGCACGAGAAAATAAAATTTGTATCTCCAAGCGGCCATGTAATGTTCTGTTATTATATGAAATCTTCAATGAAAAATAATGGAGAATTTGAGACTTGCCGAGCAAAAAGTCAAAATTTGACACCACCAGTGTTGATATAAATCGTATCCCCACTGGCCACTGGTGGGAGTGGGGATATCAATTTTATCATTTTGATGTCACTCAATATCACACTCTATTTCATATAATAAATATACATATATGTATAGTTTATTGTAATCCTTCTAGCAGTCAAAACTGGATTGCAAGGAATGTCAGCAACAATTAAACATATAGGTAATACAACAATAATATGATTAATAAATAATTGCAGAATGAATAAATGGATTCAGATTCATGGAACTTATATTAACTTATAATAGCTTATGTCCTATTCTTTAAGATACTTCTGATGTCGAATGGTGATGAAATAATTGAAATGTTTGGTTCTAGCAACACCTTTGACTGTCTTACAATGCCTTGATCTAGGATTATAGGCATGATGAATTTCAGAATGGGGCTGGAATGACAGTTTAGAGAAATAACCCCAATACACTTCTTGATAAACTTAATACATAAATCTTCATGCCTTGCTGGAAGAGTTGATAATTTAGAAAGCTGTAAAGCTTCTTCATAAGTGGAACCTGGGTAAATAATTTGCAATACTTTCCTTTGAACTGTTTCAATAAAATCTGAAAGATAGACAGATAAAGCAGCCAAAAATGGGGAGGCATATTTAAGAATGGATATCATGATTGAACAATTAACCCTAACAAGAGCTGGGGGAGGAAGGCCGCTCCTCTTAATTATGAAGTCAGATATTATTAAAGGGACTGGTTCGCACGGGTTATACTGTAGAAATCAATGACCATACCTGATGTGCTCAGGTATGATCATACCCCTAGCATTAGCATATCTGTACACACTCACTAAGAACTGTAAATATGAATAGGATACCTGGACAATGATTTAACAAATTGACATATTATCAACATACTTAATCCTAGTAGGGCTGTTGCAGCATTTAAGTCATTTACTAGAATGCAAAATATCAGGGGGTGAGCTTAGTGTGATATTCTTCCATTAGGAGATACAGGAGGAGAAAGGCTGTTATTAATTCTCACCCACTGGGCCAGGTCTGTTGGATAGAAAGGAGGCTACCCACCTAGTGAGAAAGGGGTCAACATCCAACATATCTAAATCATTGAGTAAGACATTATGATCCACAAGGTCAAAACCTTGAGTAAAATCAGAGAAAAAAATTCTAGCATAACAGTGTCCTTCATCTAGTGTCTCTAGGATAATATTGAGGAAAAAAGTTAATGCATGTGTACTGTAGTTGATTTACCAGTCAGTGAGAATTGTTTGTAATCAAGTTTATAAGACAGTGATATATCCTCCAGTACCTTGGCCAGAGGGGAAGTAAGAGAGATTGGACAAAGATCACTTTCTATACTTTTAGGAGGCCAGATCTTTTGGACAGGAACAACAATGTTTTGCTTCAACTGTGATGGGAAAACTCCTTCTCATAATGATGTATAATTTTGTAGATATTGGCAACAATGGGGGCAAGTTCAAGGGCAAAGTCCTTCCATATTCTAGTATAGATAACTTGATATTCATGCATGCATTCAATGATCAGCGATGTACTTTTTATTTGCCAATAATCATCTATATATCTATAATCATCTGACAAAAGCAGCAAATCTCTTCTTAATTGAATCATTTTAATAATGGATTAGGCTAATATCGTGACTGGTATCACTAGCCTACGAGGCTTGGATTACCACCGGAAGTCGCCTAGGTAAGATGGGTAATACCGCTGAACATTTATTTTGTATTGCGGTTTCGGGCCTCCACATCCACCTGGGGCAAATTGCTTCCCAATGCTATCCCCCGGGCGTGGAGCCGGGCCGAAAAACAATATTACAAACCAGCGGTATTTCTAGTCCAATTACCATATAATACACAGGGCACCCATGTAGTAATATGCATTTTCCGACAATTTCCGAATGACTTGTTTTCGGCGAAGTTTCCGACAAGGCACGGCAGTCTGAATATTTCTTAAATTCAGGAAAACGACTAATTTATAACAATTCAAACCATTCAGCCTTTGTTAAGAAATGTCAAGCGCTTTTCGTGAGCTTAATGGATTTGAAATTGAGCAATTTCTCGCCGAACCTCGGCATAGAATACGAAACACTCATTTGAGACGCATGCTTGGATTGTGTTCTCGTCTGGTGTGAGGTAGGGATCTCCTGAAGGTATGGAGAGTCGGGTTCTTATATTATATTATTTAGCAATTATTCGCCGAAGGCGAAGTGATTATCGATGAATATTTACCGAGCGGCGAGTTTGCTGACTTATTTTCGACAAGCAAAATCTCATTTGCATATGTTATAGCTTTGTGCAAAAAAATGTAAGGGACTGTTAAGGCTATTTTTCAGAAGAGTAAAGAATATTTTACAAAAATGTAAGTCCACGATATCTTATCTATGGTAAACAAGTTCTTTGCTGTTTTTTTGAAAGAAATCGGGATGTTTTGTCTCTAGAAATCAAAGTTTTTTTTATCGGATGTGTGCTTACTCCTGTTTTTTTAATTCAAAAAGGTTACTTTAGATTTTTTGTTGCTGCTTCATAAGGGCTTGAAATTTTGTGAATATTGAATAGCAACTACATGACTCGATAACTTGTTAAAAAGAAACATATATTATTATATTATATTATAATATATTATTATATATTATATTATTATATATTATATTATATTATATTATTATATATTATATTATATTATATTATTATATATTATAATAGGGCCTTGTTTATGTCTTATATTTTCTACATTAGTCAATTTTGTCCTTCTTATCTATAAATCCTATATTTATAGAGTAAGAAGTATGTGTTGTCAGCTGAATTTAAAAGGCTTCAAAGCATATCTCCAATATTATATACAAATTGAATACAATATCGCTGTAAAAAATAATAATATGCATATCCATCTGACAAAATATAACAATTTAAAAAAGCGTTAAACATTATGTGAAATTTAAACTTTTATTAATTTGTAATTGATCTCATTACATGTAAAAGTTAAATAAAGGCGGGAAAAAAAAGAAAGAAACAAGCATGAAGATAAGAATAGCGCGTGAAATATTTAGAAGGTATGGATTTAAAAAGTGATACTCTTTCTCGACAAATAACTGCATGCTTGCAAGCGCATTCTCGAGCCCATGAATGTTGACGAAATCCTATCAAATTAGATTTTACATTGTGAACTAGATACATAACTATGTAAAGAGGCTAAAGCAATGACGTCAATATATTGTCTATAGCAGGCGCTACACGTTTTACTATAAGTCAATCGCGATTTTACTGAGTGTTTGTATGTTTGCTTATTACAGAAAGATTATGCGATCTGTGAACATATGAAATTCATTTGTGATAAATATCTTATAAGTATTTCATGTTTAAATAGTAAATTTCACCGTCTGAAAAGAATAGCATGCTGAGTAATTACCAGGCCCCACGCGGTTATTATTAATTATAGCTATGTATAATGCAAATTACTTATCACATAAACAACAAAAGTTGTAATTTCGTTATTTCGTATCGATATCTATCATTTTATGACATAAATAGTACATATTTCATATTATCAAAATAATCTTCATTGTGACGCTATTGGGTGCCACCTCATTGCTTCCAGTCAGTACATGATATATAGCTTTTTTTAATCCGACGAAGGACTAGCGTCCGAAACGTCAGTAAGTGATCTTTCTTATTTCTTATTTTTTACGATGTAAAATTTACCTTTTTATCACAACTGATATGTAGTTCAAATAAGTACAGAAAATCCTGGTTGCTCTATGAAAAAACAAAACTAAGTATGTGTGGCTGTTGAAGTAGTTTAAACTTACGTACGAAACAACTTACAGCCTTCAAATAATCAATAATTGATGCATGAATCGAATTCGTTCGTCTGCATTCCATGCATAAGTCACCACACTGTGGTTTGTGACAATCAGTACTTACCTATAAAGCTGCAAGTGTTGGAATTCCTGTCAATACCAACTTTATCCCTGATATCGATATTGGCGGGAACATTCTCACTTTTTTTCAGTCTTGACGTTGTTTTTCCGTTTTCCCTTTCCCTACGTCGACATCAAGTTACTTCTCCGAATTGTCTCAGGAATAACGGATTTGGGAGGATCATAATTTATGAGGCGGAGAGACTATAAATGATGTATGATGTTTGCATAGCCGGGGACCATTCACATTTTCATCGGAGCGTAACAAAAGAGACTCCCCTGTTACAGCAGCTTGTCCGTAAGTTCGGCGTTAATTGCGAGAAAAGTTGCTGGGAAAATTGCAAAGTGTAACAGAACCTTCGGGGGGGGGGGGGGGGGGGGGGACGGGGACGGGGTAGCGAATTAGAACGTAATTGAACTTATCTTTGTTGAGAATTTCAAAAATAAAGAAATACGACGGTCATTAACATTTCTGAAAATTACATACTGTACAAAGCCCCCACTTTTTGCCGAATATCTCCTAAACTTTAAAATCTAAACCATCAATTCCTTTTTTGAGGTCGCTCTATACCTCCTCCGTTCTCCCATCTCTCACCCACTAGGGCCTCTGCTACCCAGGGTACCACGGTCCTAGCGATCCTATAGTTGGTTTCTCGGTTGCGTACAGCGCTACTTGGAAACTGAAACTGAAGAGATCTAGATGACTTGGTTGAACACTCCACGGCGTTTAAAAAAAATGCATTAGTTTTTTTGCTGTACTTTACTGTCTTTTCACTATTCCATGGTCAGCATAAGAATACAACTGATCAATCCATATTTCCTCCAATAAACTGACCCCAAACTGACCCCCCCCCCCTTCCATTGGCATATTTGGCAAAGCATATCATAAATTTCTTGGGATCCCTGTGCAGATCTACATGTAGCATTTATCAAGCCACATGTGCAACCGTTGCTGATCAGCTGAGTGGCTTTTTTCTTTATTCCAAAAAATTATATTCTTGGTATTATTAGCACCTATAATCATAATCTTGGATTACCTTGTCAATCAAGTCACCGGATACTTTTGTTGACAGGCAGGCCATAGCTAGGACCAGCATCGACATAACAGTCGCGCGAGGAAAACTTTCATTTTTGCTGTGGTTAAACATGCTCTCTGGAATTCCAAGGCACTTTGTGCAATATTCGAGCTACCTTCGACAAAGTTTAATCCACAAATCATCGAGAATTCTAGCTTCACAAGCGATCAATTCAAGAGAGAGATGTTTACACACTACTGCGCCAACAAACACAAGAATTGTTCGTTCTTCATCACATCATCCTGATATTCCAATCCCTACCAACAAGTCGTATGTGGAGTTTATCTTGGAACACTGTGAACAACACGGGGATAAAGATGCCATTGTAAGTCATGAGACTTCTAGTTTGTTATTATTCTTGATCCAGGAATAGCTTTGGGGTTTCAAAACAGAGCAATTATAATCCCTACACAATGCATACGCTTGGTGATAAAGGATGTTGTGTTATTAGTAATGCAAACTTATAATGTTGGTTATTGGTCCATTTATTTATTCAAATAATTGAGACATAAGCTTAACACTCTCTTTATTCTTTTCATTAAAATACCACGCTCGTACAAGTTAAGTAACAGTATTTATACTTTTCGAAACTCGAAACTTTAATCTTGATGTTGTGAGCTCAAACAATATAACAATACTTCAACGTGCTCCATCTTAAAACTAAACATCTCTAGTTTTTGGTTTAGGATAAATAAGTGATTTTAACGATATGATAAACGAATCGACAAGACTTAAATATAAACTGTTTTATGAGTTATTAACACCCCCAAAATTCAAAAATGAGGACCAGAAACGTGATTGATTATATTAACATTTGAAAATCCAGACTGGAGTGAATTGGACTTCAGGAATGTGAGATGATTTCCGTTTGTTGCAAGTGCCTTAATTTGAAAATCTTTTAGACAACTTGCTGTTAAATATACTTAATAAATTAATCTTCCAGGCTGATCCATTGACTGGTAAATCCTTCACATATAAAGATGTTAGTGATCTTACAAAGAAATGTGGATCAGCCTTCAAGCGCATGGGAAAGAACCATAAAGATGTTGTTGCACTCTATATGCCAAACATGCCTGAGTATCCTATATTATTTTATGGTATTCAAGCTGCTGGTGGGGTTGTAACCACAGTAAATCCAACCTTTACTGTTGATGAACTTGCTTATCAACTGCAGGACACTGGCACAAAATACCTTATAACTACACCAGATTTCTTGGTTAAGGCAAAGGAGGCTGCGTTGAAAGTGAAGCTTCCATCAGATAATGTTCTTGATATCAATACATTATGGAATCTTGTTCTCAGTGATGATGGCTCATCTCTTCCAAAAGTTCACACAACTAATACTCCATGTGAGGATGTAGTTAGTCTCCCATATTCCAGTGGGACGACTGGTTATCCAAAGGGTGTCATGTTGACTGATACCAACTATATCTCACATGCATTGATAACAGGCACTGATAAATTTATGTCAAGGAGGCCTGATCTACCCCAGTTCCTGGTCATGGCCCTGTTGCCATTCTTCCATGCATATGGTCTTGCTTTCATCTTGGGAGTGCACTTTTATCTTGGCTCAAAGCTGTTTACCATGCCGCAGTTTGATCCTGAAGCCTTTCTCAAGGCTATTGAAGACCACAGGGTAGGTTGGTAACCTATTCTATTCTGTTCTTAGTTCTAATCTATTCTATTCTATTCTATTCTATTCTCAGTTCTAATCTATTCTATTCTATTCTATTCTATTCTATTCTATTCTCAGTTCTATTCTATTCTCAGTTCTATTCTACTCTATTCTATCCTATTCTATCCTATTCTATTCTATTCTCAATTCTATTCTATTCTCAGTTCTATTCTATTCTATCCTATCCTATCCTATCCTATCCTATCCTATCCTATCCTATCCTATCCTATCCTATCCTATCCTATCCTATCCTATCCTATCCTATCCTATCCTATCCTATCCTATCCTATCCTATCCTATCCTATTCTATTCTATTCTATTCTACTATATTCTTTCTGAAACTGAATTCCAGTTTTGAATTTTGTTTGTTAAAAACTCTTAATAGTGATAATAAAATTACCAACAAATAACTGATATTTCATACCTTTCTATACTTCATTAGATTACTGAGCTCCCAATAGTGCCTCCCATTGCGTTGTTCCTTGCCAAACACCCATTGGTTGACAAATACAACCTGTCATCTCTTGAATCAATCTTGTGTGCCGCTGCACCTCTTTCAAAGGAAGTGGAACAAGTATTAAAGAAGAAATTCCCCAATGTCAACATTATCAGACAAGGTAACCAGATCTTGAAAAATCCTGGTCAACTACATACGTACAATGCACTGTGTGCCTATATAATTGTTAACAAATGATATTATTTTGCCTTATAGATTCATCACCAACATTAATTATAAAATCGCACAAAAAGTATAAGATAACTACTTATCATTATATCTTAATGGTTTTAAAACTTCTAGCTTGAATAACAAGACCAATGGAACTGGATTTCCAAATTTCATCAACAAAACTGCCATTTCTGGTAGAGAAAATGGTGGAATGCACTGTTTTTGGAGCGCAGTGTATTGTAGTTGACTAGGATTCTTTATTAGGACCATAGGTCTTCTTAGATTTGTAATGTCACTTTTTAAAGCATGGTGTATGGTAAAGGTTTTATTTAACGTCAGTGTTCCTTCAGCTAGTAGCTGGTCTTCCAGGGAGCTGACGGTGGCACACTTTACCCTCCTCTCTCCATCAGTGCTCTGTTTTAAGAGTATTCAAAGCTGAATAGCCATGGCCATGTCCATTTCCCTACACAATTGTTTCTGTCAGTCTGTAGTTTGCTTGTCACGTCACTTAACCAACATGAATAATCTTGTTTGGTTTCCTGCCCTTTGATCGTGGCTGCACCGCATGTGGCATCGACCAATCAGCTGGCTTCTGAATGTGGGTTGGATACAGTTTCAGATTGTTAGCTGAATGGTTGCAAATATTAATCCTGGCTTTTTCTGACTCTATCAGGTTCGTTAAGTGACAAGCATTTTATTTTGCCACGTAGCTAAGTCATTCATATTATTATTAATAATAATAATAATAATATTAATAATAATAATTAGCAATATTTAGCAATATTTATATATTCAGTAATAAAGCCCAGGCTCGACCCAGAGGGAAAAAATTAAAGATACCATAATAATAATAATTATAATGATATATATGATGGGTTTTTACAGCATGGCTGATGTGGTCATGTTTTTTCTTTTTTTTTGTACATTATATATGAAAACAATATGATTATACATTATATTATTAATTTTACTATATTATACATATATTAAATTATCAAAACTGCACTAATTCTTCAATATTTCCAGGCTATGGTCTTACAGAGACAACAGCAGCCTGTATTTTCAATCCTAAAGATAAAGTAAAGAGTGGATCCATTGGTGTTTTGCTTCCTAATCAAGAAATCATCGTAAGTTAATCACTTATATATATCCCTGCTCCACCCTCATCTACCATGAAACTTCCAACATATATTTCCATACCCTGGACAGGGGTGGATCCAGGAAATCAAAGAAAGGGTGGGCTGGAAAACTTCATCCTGAGGGTGAACCTTCAAGACTTGCAAGGTTTTTATTTTGCCAAGTTTAAAGAAAATATATCTCTTAACGTAGGGGGGGGGGGGGGCGCAACCGTGTCGGCCCACCCCTAAATCCGCCCCTGATGGAAGTGTCCAAAAGGATGGAGGTCTGTCTTCCAATGTTCATCATCATCATCATTTCTTAAAGTACCATTCATGAGTCGCTTAAGGATTTTTAAAACATTAAAACATTCCAATAGTCGCCTGCAGTTCCTATCTAAGTTTCTTTGGGAAAGTTTTGACCTTGACCTTGACCTTGACCCCTAGAGGTAAAACAACAGGAAGCCCAGTTCAAGAGTTCAGTTCAATCTCTTAGGTTAAAGATTTGGAAACTGGTGAGTCCCTTGGCCCAGGACAAGATGGGGAGATATGTGTCAGAGGACCTACTATTGCCAAAGGTATGAAAATGGATAAATGGATAAATGAATGGAAATTGGAAAGAAGGGAATAAACGAAACCCATCCCTTGGAATTGTTGTAAAATATCTAAATTTGTTGTAGTTTTTTAAAATATCAATATATAATTTTTTACTTGCTTAACAAGTTTCGTTCAAAATTAATCGGGTTATAATTTTATAATAATAATTTTAATATTTATATTGCGCGTGTTTCATGGAAAGATGCTCACACGCGCATTACAACTAATAATAAACACTATAAATATACTCTAAAATCTAATATGTCTAAATATTATACAAATCTAATCTAATATATATAATAATTGGACTCATTGCATCGATCCCAGGAAGCGCACTTGGAGGGTAAGCACTTGGCTCCAAATCTCGTAAAAGGATATAGAGGCTTTGCGCCATAACATGATGGCAGCCATGACAGGTGGCACTAGGAATAGTAACTGAATTCTTTCTCATATTAATCAGATTGGATCCTGCCTCAGAACTTTCCATACATCGCTTCACTCAAACACAAAACATTCAGTCGAGGCTGCAAGGTTCAAATTTTAATAATCCTTTGAAACTACGTTGCATTATTTGACTAGTGAACCAATGTATGGAAAGTGGTGAATGGTATATGCTAGAAGGGTTTTTCTTGATTGCTTTTACTCTTTTTTAGGTTACTTAAACAAACCCGATGAAACTGCATCAACTATCGACAAAGATGGTTGGCTTCACACGGGGGACATTGGTCATTACGATGAGGAAGATTATTTCTACATCGTTGACAGACTCAAGGAACTGATCAAATACAAAGCTTATCAGGTAAAAGTATGGATAGCCTGTTGATTGAGAAAAAAATTACCATAGCAAACCGCTGTCTTAGCCATACCAAGGTTGAGGGAAGTCTGGGTCGAGTTGACGTTACAGTGCATTATGGGACAATGTTAATGGACATATTTCCAAGATGGCGCCTATTTCGTCATCCAAAACACAGTCCCACAATGCACTCCAATTCCAACTCAACCCAGATTTTTCCTCGAGCTCAAAACGGCTGATATGCATAAGTTGAGTGTAGTAAATTGTGCGGAGCGCACGGAATTCTATTGGCTGTTGTACATCCAATGAAATGCATGGATACTGAACGTACGTGTAAATTTTCCCGTCGTACTTGACAGGTTGCCCCGGCAGAGCTTGAAGCTGTTTTATTAACCAATCGATGCATCACAGATGCTGCTGTTATTGGGATCCCTGATAAAGAAGCAGGGGAGCTCCCCAGAGCATTTGTAGTGACCACAGGTGGGATCACTGCAGAAGAAGTCCAGCAGTATGTCGCTGATAAGGTGGCACCACACAAGAAACTGAGGGGAGGGGTGGAGCTTGTGGAGAGCATTCCAAAGTCTGCTAGTGGAAAAATATTGAGAAGACAATTACGAGATAAATATAGAATCTGATGGCAAGGAAAGGAACAAAAACATCTCCCGTCCCTCGCCCGAGGAGATTACGAAGTAGAAAAGTGTAACGCATTTGCTATTAATTCACTCCAAAACAAACCAAAACAAAATAAATTTTACCTGGCTAACATGTTCAAATTGCTGCCAGAATAACTTTCAAACGAATGCATATTTTTGTTCGATATGGATATGGTAGGAATATATTTATCAAAATATTCACCCAAGGAAAAAAAACAAAAATCTCTGGTTTGAAAGAGAATTAACTTTTAGTATTTAGCCAGTAGGTAGTGTATTAGGAAGGGTTTGTTTTGGAGTATTTCAATAGTAATTCGGTTTTTCGGAGTATCTCTCGGGCCGCCGTAACTTTCAATGAGCGAAAATCACGGCTTTACAATATTTCGGCGAATTACTTGAAATCTAACAGATTGATTTTCTTTAAAATAGTTGGAATCGTTTTGCAATAGCTTGAAGTTGATGATGTCGTTTGCCGGTTGTCTAGGTCTCATCGAGTTTTAGAGTTATTTGATAAAAACCAATTTCAACAATATTTGTTTATCGTTGCCAAGGTAACGTCAATCAAGCTAGAATTAACATCATTTTAAAATTTCATCTTAGCTCTATAACTGATCCAAAAATTATATATAAAAGTATATAACTTTAAGTTAAGACTATGAATAAGCCAAATGAAAATGAAAGGTATGGTCTGAAAAATACTGTAGGAAGCCACCTTAAATAATTATGAAGTCTATTATTATTATTATTATTACTACGAGTTTCTTACAGGAATATTTACGCATTTTATACGTACCTGATACTGAAATACATCCAATTGAACTGCAGATTTATTATTGGCGGGTGAGCAGGGACGTTTCTAGTGTTTACCATGAGAGAATCGCTTACCACTAACCTCAACAAATCATTCTTCCCTCACCTCACCCAAACATAGAAAACGCCAATGACAAAGGGACCCTTTGCATACGATAGGCATTATATAATGTGATGTCATGCATAATTGTATTTTTAACAGTAAAATAGTATTTTTGACATGTAACTGATAACAGAAATTAATTGCATATAGAAAAATCGTAAATGTTCACTCTTTCAATTCTCCCAACTTCCTCTGCCATTGCCATCTTAGACTTGCTCCTACTGACTCCGACTCGCTTTTCTCTTTTCTCTCGCGCCATTCCCTCGGAAAGCTCTCGTAAAGCTCTCGGAAGTGCACGACTTCAATCCGACTCCAACAGAAAAAAGATTGCGGGCGAGACTTGTTTATCGGGACGAAGATCCCTTTTTTGATAGTCCAAGTTGAGTTGTACTGGGTTCTATATTTGGTTACTATGCATCTGTCACGCGTTAGGTCATTGATCTTTGTGACTAGTATTTCATTGTCTTGTGTTGGAGCCGTCTGAATGGCATAAAGAGCTGCAGAAAATGTTTTCCGTTAGATTCCTTGTGCACAATACTAGAACTTCACTTCGTCCTGTTTTTAATCAAAGTTTACATAAAATTCTATCTACACAAGCGATCATTGGCAATTCAAGAGAGAGATGTTTACACACTACGGCGCCAACAAGCACAAGAATCGTTCGTGCTTCATCACATCATCCTGATATCCCAATCCCTACCAACAAGTCGTATGTGGAGTTTATCTTGGAACACTGTGAACAACACGGGGATAAAGATGCCATTGTAAGTAATAGTTCAGTTATTCATGGAACTTATGTTGATTTTTAGTAGCAAACAGCGTGACTATCTTGTAGTTTTTGAACTCGAAATTACAAATTATACGCGACAGAACTAGCCTGAGAAAACAGACAACCTTTCGCTCCCGAACACAAGTGTTCTGTTGTCTCACACTGTGACCTTAAATTTGTCACGCAATGGAACGGTCTAGTGAGCAGGATCCACTGGTCTGCATTATCATGGCAGGCCGTTTGTAGCAATATTCAAACCATAAATGGGTACTTCGAGTCGTTTCATACGGGGATGCTCCGACCGTACTCTCGGCCCCTTACCCTTTTATATATCTTTGAAGAAAAGCTACCCCTTTTTATACCGAAACTGCCACCCTTTTTTTTTACCTGCGGCCTGAAAAAGGTACCCCTAGGGCGGAGCATCCCCGTATAATCCATTATAGGGAGTACCTCCTTTCTCCCCGGTACTAATTTACGTGCGGACAAATGATACAACACAATCTTTGTCTGGATCAGTTTTGGCTGGTTTTTGGCTGGTCTATTTTTCCGAGTTTTAGTAATTACGACCCTATGCTTATATAGATAATATCAACTAAACAGCAGCCAATTTATTGGCTAAGGCCTTTGAAATAACCTAACAGTTGCATCTTTTGTTCCAGGCCGATCCATTGACTGGTAAATCCTTCACATATAAAGATGTTAGTGATCTGGCAAAGAAATGTGGATCAACCTTCAAACGCCTGGGAAAGAACCATAAAGATGTTGTTGCACTCTTCATGCCAAACATGCCTGAGTATCCTATAATATTTTATGGTATTCAAGCTGCTGGTGGGGTTGCAACCACAGTAAACCCATCATACACTGTAGATGAACTTGCTTATCAACTGCAAGATTCTGGTGCAAAATATCTTGTAACTACATCAGAATTTCTGGGGAAAGCAAGGGAAGCTGCGTCAAGAGTCAAGCTTCCGTCAGATAATGTTCTTGACATTGATACCTTATGGAATCTTGTTCTGAGTGATGACGGATCTTATTTACCCAAACTTCACACCACTGAGTCTCCAAGTGATGATGTAACTTGTCTTACGTATTCTAGTGGAACAACAGGTTTGGCAAAAGGGGTCATGTTGACTCATACCAATCTCATATCTCAGGCATTAATCCTTGGCAATGACAAATTTGTGCCTTTAGGAGCTAACGTTCGGCAGGCATTAGTGATGGCACATCTGCCCTTTTTCCATGTCGTTGGACTTTTCATTCACCTGGGAATGCATTTTTTTATTGGTGCAAAAATATTTTGCATGCAGAAATTTGATCCTGAGTTGTTACTGAAGATCATCGAAGAAAATCAGGTACTTAGTAATTTTTCTTTCTTCTCTTTGTTTCTGAAGACCTCATTTTTCAAGAATCTCACAACTGATAGAAACATCACAATGACAGAACATCGTTTGATGTGATATAGGCATTTACCTGCATTGTCATGAACATTTCTTTTGGTTATCAGTGGTTTCATCCATCCGCAAATATTGAGAGTTGTGTGTACATAGAAAATCAACTGTAGCGGTAGTGATAAAGCATATCATGGTGTGAGTTTTATGCTTTTAAAGACAGTCTCTGGTTATAAAATATGTCACAGCTCAAAGGCTCTACCAAATATCTCTTGCATAAATTTCTAATTTTGAATGTTTTCAGATCACCTATTTGCAAACAGTCCCTCCAGTTGCATTGTTCCTTGCCAAACATCCCCTGGTCGACAAATATAACCTGTCATCATTAGATATTGTCACAATTGGTGGAGCACCTTTATCTAAAGAGGTTAAAGATTTAGTATCAAAACGACTGCCTGATGTAAGGGTGGTAAGACAAGGTATATATTGCAATCATTAAATGTGTACATGAAGTGCATGCATACAACTAATCAGCCGGTTTTTAAAGAGTTCCAGGGCAGGTACGGATGGGTTTCTTTTAGTTTGAAATAATCCTTTCATTCTGCTATTCGCGATCGTTTGCATCGCTGATCTGTCCTGGTAGTTTTGGTGTTTGTGTTTGTGTTGTTGTTGTTGGTGGTGGTGGTGGTGTCTGTTGGTGATGTTGTTGATGTGGTGGTGGTGCGGCTGCTGTTGATGATGATGATGATGATGGTGGTGTTGATGGTACTGCTGTTGATGATGGTGGTCGGGTTTCTCTTGATGTTGATTATGGTGGTGGTGGTGCTGTTGGTGGTGGTGCTGCTTCTGTTGGTGGAGCTGCTGTTGGTTGTGCTGCTGCTGTTGTTGTTGTTGGTGGTGGTGCTGTTGGTGGTGGTGCTGCAGCTGCTGTTGGTGGTGCTGCTGTTGGTGGTGGTGCTGCTGTTGGTGGTGGTGGTGGTGCTGTTGTTGCTGTTGGAGGTGGTGGTGGTGGTGCTACTCTCGATGATGATGATGGTGGTATTGATGGTACTGGTGTTGATGATGGTGTTGGTGGTTATCACTAATTGATGCTTTGTAACAATTGCAGCCTATGGTCTTACGGAGGCCACCGTTGCTTCTACGTATAATCCAGCAGATCCATCCCTTGTCAAAAGTGGATCTGTCGGGCTTCTCCTTCCTAATTTAGAAGCTATGGTATGTATTAACAGCCACATGGTGTTGGGATTCCTGTGTGACCTTTCAGAAACTAGCGGCAAACTAGAGTACGTTTGGTAGAAAATCTGAAAGGTGACGGGGAGAGGGTAAAAGAAAAAAGTATAGTTTTAACTATGAAAAATGATAGTTACTATGATCAGTTACTATGGGAAAATTGAATGTATTAATGATTGGCACAATAAGCATGGTTCGAGTCCGATATCACTTAAGGTCGAAAACTCTATTTCGTTGGATTAAGTTGTTAGAGAAAATGATTTTTCAACAAACTGGTAAAATACCAAGCCTTAACATGCTTGAGGACTCATCGCTTTGGGGGAGCATTGCAATTCACTGCTGTGGAGGTTGTTATTCATTTCAATGAAATGAGTTTTGAAAGAGCGTCAAAAGTTGAACCCCACCTACTTTACATGCATCAATCATGCATTAGTTCGGTTATTCAGTGATTGGTGACAAATTTTGTGCATGCATACTAGGTGAGGGACGTGAAGACAAGAGAACCACTTGGACCAGGGGAGTCTGGTGAAATATGTTTTAGAGGACCAACCATCGCCAAAGGTACATGGGGGCACTTTCTGTCTTCTCCAGGCTCGGCAAGATTTGGTCATATATTAAATTACAGCGCAAGAGTGCATCTGGGTTTATCTATCAGGGGTGTCACTCCCATCAACCTCAACCAATTATCCCTCCCTCCCTCCATCCCTCCCCTCCCCCAAAACACATCCTGATAGCAAGGGTGGTCACGGGCAATCTAGGACGCCCTACAGCGGTGTCGCTAAGCAGTATTTCGATTGGCAAAGGCAAAATTTTGCGAGAAGTTGTCTAGAAGTTTTAGAGGTCACAAAAATGTGATAACTATAGACAAGAGATACGTTTGCGTTTCTGTCAAAGTTGAATATTTTAGTGATAATTAAAACAGAAAAGTCAGTCGGTGGAAACATTTAACGTCTTCTGTTCCAGGTTACCTGAACAAACCAGATCAAACTGCACTAACTATCGACAAAGACGGTTGGCTGCTGACGGGGGACATTGGTTATTATGATGAAGATGAATATTTCTACATCGTTGACAGGCTTAAAGAACTCATCAAATACAAAGGCGATCAGGTATAGAGGAAAATCAGCCTGTATATATATATAGTAGATATCTTTTTGTGGATGAGTCTTTGTTATCTGCTCGAAATATGCTAGGCCGTAGCATATCTACGATCGGAAAAGTCGATTCTCACATTCCTAGGGGGTTACGGCACGTTAAGCATGGCAACTGTTGATCCAATCACAGCCCCAGAGAATGCTTGCTGTGTATCCAATCAGAATGCTCAATGACAAGGCACCGTAACTGCCAATCAATGAAATGCACGGATACTGAACGCACGTGTAAATGTTCTCGTTGTACTTGACAGGTTGCCCCGGCAGAGCTTGAAGCTGTTTTATTAACCAATCGGTGCATCACAGATGCTGCTGTTATTGGGATCCCTGATGAAGAGGCAGGGGAGCTCCCTAGAGCATTTGTAGTGACCAAAGGTGGGATCACTGCAGAAGAAGTCCAGCAGTATGTCGCTGATAAGGTGGCACCACACAAGAAACTGAGGGGAGGTGTGGAGATTGTGGAGAGCATTCCAAAGTCTGCAAGTGGAAAAATATTGAGAAGACAATTACGAGATAAATATAGAATCTGATGACAAGGAAAGGATCAAAAACCTCTCCCGTGCCCATAGAGATGACGAAGTAGAAAAGTGTAACGCATTTGCTATTAATTCACTCCAAAACAAACCAAAACAAAATAAATTTTACCTGGCTAACATGTTCAAATTGCTGCCAGAATAACTTTCAAACGAATGCCTATTTTTGCTCGATATGGATATGGTAGGAATATATTTATCAAAATATTCACGCAAGGAAAAAAAAAATCTCTGGTTTGAAAGAGAATTAACTTTTAGTATTTAGCCAGTAGGTAGTGTATTAGGAAGGGTTTGTTTTGGAGTATTTTAATAGTAATTCGGTTTTTCGGAGTATCTCTCGGGCCGCCGTAACTTTCAATGAGCGAAAATCACGGCTTTACAATATTTCGGCGAATTACTTGAAATCTAACAGATTGATTTTCTTTAAAATAGTTGGAATCGTTTTGCAATAGCTTGAATATTTCGGCGAATTACTTGAAATCTAACAGATTGATTTTCTTTAAAATAGTTGGAATCGTTTTGCAATAGCTTGAAGTTGATGATGTCGTTTGCCGGTTGTCTAGGTCTCATCGAGTTTTAGAGTTATTTTATAAATACCAATTTTAACAATATTTGTTTATTGTTGCCAAGGTAACGTCAATCAAGCTAAAATTAACATCATTTTAAAATTTCATCTTAGTTCTATAGCTGGTCCAAAAATCAGGTATATAGGTATAAGTTAAGACTATGAATAAGCCAAATGAAAATGAAAGGTATGGTCTGAAAAATACTATAGGAAGCCACCTTAAATAACTATGAAGTCTATTATTATTATTATTATTATTATTATTATTATTATTATTATTATTATTATTATTATTATTACTACAAGTTCTTACAGGAATATTTACGCATTTTATACGTACCTGATACTGAAATACATCCAATTGAACTGCAGATTTATTATTGGCGGGTGAGCAGGGACGTTTCTAGTGTTTACCATGAGAGAATCGCTTACCACTAACCTCAACAAATCATTCTTCCCTCACCTCACCCAAACATAGAAAACGCCAATGACAAAGGGACCCTTTGCATACGATAGGCATTATATAATGTGATGTCATGCATAATTGTATTTTTAACAGTAAAATAGTATTTTTGACATGTAACTGATAACAGAAATTAATTGCATATAGAAAAATCGTAAATGTTCAAATCTCCCAGCTTCCTCTGCCATTGCCATCTTAGACTTGCTCCTACTGACTCCGACTCGCTTTTCTCTTTTCTCTCGCGCCATTCCCTCGGAAAGCTCTCGTGATCACGGAAGTGCACGACTTCAATCCGACTCAACAGAAAAAAGATTGCGGGCGAGACTTGTTTCTGGAGAATGAAGATCGGGACGAAGATCCCTTTTTTGCTGTATTCCAAGTTGAGTTGTACTGGGTTCTATATTTGGTTACTATGCATCCGTCACGCGTTAGAAGGACATTGATCTTTGTGGCTAGTATTTCATTGTCTCGTGTTGGAGCCGTCTGCATGGTCTAAAGTGCTGCATAAAATGTTTTCCGTCAGATTCCTTGTGCACAATACTAGGACTTCACTTCGTCCTGTTTTGAATCAAAGTTTACATAAAATTCTATCCACACAAGCGATCATTGGCAATTCAAGAGAGAGATGTTTACACACTACGGCGCCAACAAGCACAAGAATCGTTCGTGCTTCATCACATCATCCTGATATCCCAATCCCTACCAACAAGTCGTATGTGGAGTTTATCTTGGAACACTGTGAACAACACGGGGATAAAGATGCCATTGTAAGTAATAGTTCAGTTATTCATAGAACTTATGTTGATTTTTAGTAGCAAACAGGGTGACTATCTTGTAGCTTTTGAACTGGAAATTACAAATTATACGCGACAGAACACTAGCCTGAGAAAGCAGACAACCTTTCGCTCCCGAACACAAGGACACTAGAGAAAAACGTTTGCGCATGCGTGCCTTTCAGCACGCCTTCCAAGAGTTTTAGTGAGAAAATAAATGCTTGTTTTCTCTGAGTATACAAAAAAAATCGTGGGTATACTTTTGTGAGACCAAGATAATGTGTTAATAAAGACAATATGAAAGAATTAGCCTTAAGTTTCAAGAACTGTTCTTAAGTTTTGGCATTTTTTAAAGACTATTCTTCAGGCAAGTGTGAAAGTCAAATTTGAATATATTTACAATAGCATGAAGACGCTTTCGACTAATTTGCATACGGACTTAGAGCATGTGCAGACGTTTTTCACGCGTGTCGAACACAAGTGTTCTGTTGTCTCACGCTGTGACCTTAAATTTGTCACGCAATGGAACGGTCTAGTGAGCAGGATCCACTGGTCTGCATTATCATGGCAGGCCGTTTGTAGCAATATTCAAACAATAAAGATCCAAAAAATCCAATCTTTTAAGAAAGTGATAATTGAGGAACTTGTCATGTCAATTTTGACGTTTATACCAGGTTTACACATTCGCACTTTTTTTTAATTTTTTTTTGTAGGAATTATCAAATTAAGTTTCAGTTAATCATTTCTAAAGTGGAAAAGCGAATGGACTTGCCAAATCGACCCAAAGAATTCCAATCCAATTTGTCTGAAATGATACTAATTTCCCGGTGGGGTGGGGGTACTTCGGGTCGTTTCATACGGGGATGCTCCGCTCAGACTCTCGACCCTTTACCCTTTGATATACCAAATTTCAGCAAAGAGGTACCCCTTTTATATAACTTGAAGAAAAGCTACCCCTTTTTATACCAAAACTCAAAAATTTCCGGCGGCATGAAAAAAGGTACCCCTTTAGGACGGAGCATCCCCGTATAGTCCATTCCCCCCGGGACTAATTTACGTGCGGACAAATGATACAACACAATCTTCGTCTGGGTCAGTTTTGGCTGGTCTATTTTTCCGGGTTTTAGTAATAACGACCCTATGCTTATATAGATAATATCAACTAAACAGCAGCCAATTTATTGGCTAAGGCCTTTAAAATAACCTAACAGTTGCATCTTTTGTTCCAGGCTGATCCATTGACTGGTAAATCCTTCACATATAAAGATGTTAGTGATCTGGCAAAGAAATGTGGATCAGCCTTCAAACGCCTGGGAAAGAACCATAAAGATGTTGTTGCACTCTACATGCCAAACATGCCTGAGTATCCTATAATATTTTATGGTATTCAAGCTGCTGGTGGGGTTGCAACCACAGTAAACCCATCATACACTGTAGATGAACTTGCTTATCAACTGCAAGATTCTGGTGCAAAATATCTTGTAACTACATCAGAATTTCTGGGGAAAGCAAGGGAAGCTGCGTCAAGAGTCAAGCTTCCGTCAGATAATGTTCTTGACATTGATACCTTATGGAATCTTGTTCTGAGTGATGACGGATCTTATTTACCCAAACTTCACACCACTGAGTCTCCAAGTGATGATGTAACTTGTCTTATGTATTCTAGTGGAACAACAGGTTTGGCAAAAGGGGTCATGTTGACTCATACCAATCTCATATCTCAGGCATTAATCCTTGGCAATGACAAATTTGTGCCTTTAGGAGCTAACGTTCCGCAGGCATTAGTGATGGCACATCTGCCCTTTTTCCATGTCGTTGGACTTTTCATTCACCTTGGAATGCATTTTTTTATTGGTGCAAAAATATTTTGCATGCAGAAATTTGATCCTGAGTTGTTACTGAAGATTATCGAAGAATATCAGGTATTTAGTAATTTTTCTTTCTTCTCTTTGTTTCTGAAGACTTCAATTTTCAAGAATCTAACAACTGATAGGCACATCACAATGACAGAAAATCGTTTGATGTGAAATAGGCATTACCTGCCAATTGTCATGAACATTTCTTTTGGTTATCAGTGGTTTATCCATCCGCAAATATTGAGAGTTGTGTGTACATTGAAAATCAACTGTAGCGGTAGTGATAAAGCAGATCATGGTGTGAGTTTTATGCTTTTAAAGACAGTCTCTGGTTATAAAATATGTCACAGCTCAAAGGCTGTACCAAATATCTCTTGCATAAATTTCTAATTTTGAATGTTTTCAGATCACTCATTTGCAAACAGTCCCTCCAGTTGCATTGTTCCTTGCCAAACATCCCCTGGTCGACAAATATAACCTGTCATCATTAGATATTGTCACAATTGGTGCAGCACCTTTATCTAAAGAGGTTAGAGATTTAGTATCAAAACGACTGCCTGACGTAAGGGTGGTAAGACAAGGTATACATTGAAATCATTAAATGTGTACATGAAGTGCATGCATATATCTAATCAGCCGGTTTTTAAAGAGTTCCAGGGCAGGTACGGATGGGTTTCTTTTAGTTTGAAATAAATTGTTACATGGTAATCCTTTCATTCTGCTATTCGCGATCGTTTGCATCGCTGATCTGTCCTGGTAGTTTTGGTGTTTGTGTTGTTGTTGGTGGTGGTGGTGTCTGTTGGTGATGTTGATGATGATGATGGTGGTGTTGATGGTACTGCTGTTGATGATGGTGGTCGGGTTTCTCTTGATGTTGATTATGGTGGTGGTGGTGCTGTTGGTTGTGCTGCTGCTGTTGTTGTTGTTGGTGGTCGTGCTGTTGGTGGTGCTGCTGTTGGTGGTGGTGCTGGTGGTGGTGGTGGTACTGCAGCTGCTCTTGGTGGTGCTGCTGTTGGTGGTGCTGCTGTTGGTGGTGCTGCTGCTGTTGGTGGTGGTGCTGCTGTTGGTGGTGGTGCTGCTGTTGGTGGTGGTGGTGGTGCTGTTGTTGCTGTTGGAGGTGGTGGTGGTGGTGCTGCTGTTGTTGGTGTTGGTGGTGTTGTTGGTGGTGCTACTGTCGATGATGATGATGGTGGTATTGATGGTACTGGTGTTGATGATGGTGTTGGTGGTTATCACTAATTGATGCTTTGTAAAAATTGCAGCCTATGGTCTTACGGAGGCCACCGTTTCTTCTACGTATAATCCAGCAGATCCATCCCTTGTCAAAAGTGGATCTGTTGGGCTTCTCCTTCCTAATTTAGAAGCTATGGTATGTATTAACAGCCACATAGTGTTGAGATTCCTGTGTGACCTTTCAGAAACTAGCGGCAAACTAGAGTACGTTTGGTAGAAAATCTGAAAGGTGACGGGGAGAGGGTAAAAGAAAAAAGTATAGTTTTAACTATGAAAAATGATAGTTACTATGATCAGTTACTATGGGAAAATTGAATGTATTAATGATTGGCACAATAAGCATGGTTCGAGTCCGATATCACTTAAGGTCGAAAACTCTATTTCGTAGGATTAAGTTGTTAGAGAAAATGATTTTTCAACAAATTGGTAAAATACCAAGCCTTAACATGCTTGAGGACTCATCGCTTTGGGGGAGCATTGCAATTCACTGATGTGGAGGTTATTATTCTTTACAATGAAATGAGTTTTGAAAGAGCGTCAAAAGTTGAACCCTCACATACTTCACATCAATCATTAGTTCGGTTATTCAGTGATTGGTAACAAATTTTGTGCATGCATACTAGGTGAGGGACGTGAAGACAAGAGAACCACTTGGACCAGGGGAGTCTGGTGAAATATGTTTTAGAGGACCAACCATCGCCAAAGGTACATGGGGGCACTTTCTGTCTTCTCCAGGCTCGGCAAGATTTGGCCATATATTAAATTACAGCGCAAGTGTGCATCTGGGTTTATCTATCAGGGGTGTCACTCCCATCAACCTCAACCAATTATCCCTCCCTCCCTCCCTCCCTCCCTTCCCTCCCCCAAAACACATGCTGATAGCAAGGGTGGTCACAGGCAATCTAGGACGCCCTACAGCGGTGTGGCTAAGCAGTATTTCGATTGGCAAAGGCAAAATTTTGCGAGAAGTTGTCTAGAAGTTTTAGAGGTCACAAAAATGTGATAACTATAGACAAGAGATACGTTTGCGTTTCTGTCAAAGTTGAATATTTTAGTGATGATTAAAACAGAAAAGTCAGTCAACGTCTTTTGTTCCAGGTTACCTGAACAAACCAGATCAAACTGCACTAACTATCGACAAAGACGGTTGGCTGCTGACGGGGGACATTGGTTATTATGATGATGATGAATATTTCTACATCGTTGACAGGCTTAAAGAACTCATCAAATACAAAGGCGATCAGGTATAGAGGAAAATCAGCCTGTATATATATATATAGTAGATAGCTTTTTGTGGATGAGTCTTTGTTATCTGCTCGAAATATGCTAGGCCGTAGCATATCTACGATCGGAATAGTCGATTCTCACATTCCTAGAGGGTTACGGCACGTTAAGCATGGCAACTGTCGATCCAATCACAGCCCCAGAGATTGCTTGCTGTGTATCCAATCAGAATGCTCAAAGACAAGGCACCGTAACTGCCAATCAATGAAATGCACGGATACTGAACGTACATGTAAATGTTCTTGTCGTTTTTAACAGGTTGCCCCAGCAGAGCTTGAGGCTGTTTTGTTAACGAATCGTTACATCACAGATGCTGCAGTTATTGGGATCCCTGATGAAGAGGCAGGGGAGCTCCCCAGAGCATTTGTAGTGACCAAAAGTGGGATCACTGCAGAAGAAGTCCAGCAGTATGTCGCTGATAAGGTGGCACCACACAAGAAACTGAGGGGAGGTGTGGAGATTGTGGAGAGCATTCCAAAGTCTGCAAGTGGAAAAATATTGAGAAGACAATTACGAGATAAATATAGAATCTGATGACAAGGAAAGGTTCAAAAACCTCTCCCGTCCCTCGCCCGAGGAGATTACGAAGTAGAAAAGTGTAACGCATTTGCTATTCGCTATAAAGTGAAACTAGCAGAACAAAACTGAATGATTCGATTCGAGGTAGCTGTGCCTAGTCTTTGATAAGGCTAGAGGTTGTGTTGGGGTTTGAGAAAAATTAAAAATGATTTAGCTAGCAGAATTTTCTTTATAATCCACTGATTAACTGTGGCAGCTGTTGTAGTTTTGCGATTTAACTTACAGATAATAGTACCAGAGCCTCTCGTTTCTCGGTGCTGACCAAGAAGAAGGTGGACTCATGCAGGGGACGAGATTGACCACTTACTTCAACAAATCATTCTTCCCACCCCAATCTCATTAACTGCTAATGAGGGGGATCATTGGGTCCCTTCTCGATGCAACAGTATAAAAATCTATCTATAGGGCGTATCCATGAGGGGATCACTTCCCGCCACAATGATAAGAAAAATTATCATTCAGATTATATTTTTTCCTTCGTTTTGATTGGCCGAGAGAACTCAAATAACTGTCTACAAACAATGTTCAGCTCATGCGCATTACGGTGTAAAGCCGTTTTGCTGCAAATAATAGTCCTTTCACGCGCAGCAACGTTGCATTTGCCAACTTGGCTCGCTTCCCTGAGATGTCAGAAAACGACTTGGCATGTTTGATAGAAGCAACTGATAGCCAAAACACAAATATTTTGCATGATAACACAATTATTGAACTCGTTTATCACAAAATATCGTGATTTGTTAGTGTCTCGCAAGCAATTTGCCTCTGCTTTCGGCATCGGCAACTGATAACAGATTGCT
This sequence comes from Anthopleura sola, assembly GCA_023349425.1. Classification (NCBI taxonomy): domain Eukaryota; kingdom Metazoa; phylum Cnidaria; class Anthozoa; order Actiniaria; family Actiniidae; genus Anthopleura; species Anthopleura sola. Next base: position 10,805,018 of record JALHLI010000004.1, on the reverse strand, counting down.
TGTTCGCCCTAAAAAATCCCAATAATTTTCTCAATTTCGTCAAATAATTGCTTATTACTGTATTTGGATACGGGAAAATTATGAATACGAAGAAACTGAGAAATGGAAAGAAAATGACTACTCCGGCTTTCGCTAGCTTCTCCCCGTCTTGTTGCTGGTGAATGAATATCGGGACGAAATCGAAGTTGAGTCGTATAGTACTGGGTTCTATATTTCGTTACCTATGCATCCGTCACGCGTTAGAAGGTTATCAGTGATCTTTGTGGCTAGTATTTCATTGGCTTGTGAGCCGTCTGCATGGCCTATAAAAGAACAGCATGTTATAATATTGTATTGTTGTTTTGGGCTTCCTGTGGCCCCTGATTGTGTCAGTGGGCGCCCCCGACTAGTCGGTCGGCCCTCGTGTTGTTGTTAGTACATTATCCATCCTGCCTACTCATCAGCATTAATTAAGATATGGAGAGTCACCCCTGACGAGCAAAGCCGTAGGGATAAGCCTAAGAGTAAGCAGGAAGGGTGGGTGGGAGGGGAACTCCTTTCCTCAAGTTGGTTCGCGCCAAGTGACACATTGAATAATTAATAATCTCTTAAATAATACTGATGACGTCATCAAGATAGCTAATGAATATTCAATGAGTTTGAATAGTACATTATCCATCCTGCCTACTCATCAGCATTAATTAAGATATGGAGAGTCACCCCTGTCCTCGCCTCCTCCATTGGTAATCCTTCTCTAATACAATATATTTCAATTATGTCCTAACCAAAACCCCAACCTTAAATTTCATAACATCTTCCCAACCTTATTACCCAAACCTCCCCCAGTCTCATCTTATATCATATCCAGTTTATCCCGAGGCCCAGCCTGGTTCCTGTTGTGTGTTTAGGTGCCCACCTGGTAGGAAATAAGCTGGTATCTCTTGGGAGCTCGACTCCACGTTCGGGTACCTCTGGATACATTCCAGTGCACGGGTGGTTTTCCCCAACGCCAGGAATCAGGCTGGTGGATTATCCTTTGATTATCTATCCCAAACTTATATTAGACAGGCCTAGAGTGCTTGGGTAAACCCTTGCAAAGAATTCTTAGCGCTATAAGCATCAGCTAGGTTCTCTGGAAGTCTAGACAGCATATCACTGACTCCATCTGTAGACATCACTTGTTGGAGTTTAACGTAATGTTGAGCCGTGGTATCAGTTTTCCAGCCGACATGGTTCATTATTGCGTTCATGTCCGCGCCCGACAGAGCCAACGATATGGCGCATCCACTTCGTAAGCCGTGTAAGGTAAGATGTCTGTCTTTAAACGTTTCTGTCATGTCTCTGACGTAGGTACTAAGTCTAGCCTGGGCAGCAGAGGATTCAAAGGAGGCAGGGAGAACTTCTCCAGACGGGCTCGTCGGCCTGAACAAATACCCTTGTCTTATAGGGATCTCTAAATAGTCGCACATCCTGACGTAAACTTCGAATGCCACAACCGGGCAAAGACCTGGGTCCCTGTATCTTTTGAGGGCAAATAAATTCGTGCTTCCGTCCCGCAGTGACTTGGTTAACATGTGGTTAAATAACAACATGTCTTTATCCGGGGAGTACAAAAGTTCCCTGGCCTTCATTCGACCCAGATCCCCCGCTCGGTCTCCAGCAAAGAATTGTATTTTAAAGAACGCTTGATCTCGAGCATAAATATACAGCTGACTTGACGTGTTTGATTTTCTTTTAAGACGTTTTAGAATTTCCTTCGAGATAGCGGCTAAATCGTGGAGAAAGAGAGGTTGCGCCTGCGAGGGAAGCGTACGGGCCTGTAACTGCTCTTCACGCACGGATGAAAGGTATCTCTTGACCTTTTTATCCGCCGCTGGGTTCCCATAGCCTGGCAGAGTAGCTTCATTAAGATTCCTACCCAATTGACTGAAGATCGATCGAAGTTTGCCAATTAAAGTGTCGACCGTGGTAAATGCTAGTCTCTTTGGACATGTGCAAGACGATTTTTTTTTATCGCCGAAATTAGGACAGTTATCATTGTGAACAATTGTTTTCCCAAATGTATCTTTCCAAATTAAAAAGTTAATAATATCCTCCGGCGTTGCACACGTCATATCTTTGGGGGGGTCGGTTTTCCCTAAGAACGCCGATAATTCGGCCTCCAGAGCTGTCTTCTGTCTTGAGTAAGGGGTCGAACTTGCCCTTACCTCTAAAGCTTGTTTCCTTCGTTGAATCTCCTCCCAGTTTATACTTGCTTTAAGGCGTGGCAGCGAGTTCACTAATTGTACCTGACGCCTATATCCGCAACTCTGGCAGAAACGGAAGTCCCTATCATTAGGATAGCTACATCTGGGACAGGAAACCGACGGAACAAATAATCTCGGTACCAGAGGGAGGGCCTAAGTAGAAAATGAGGCACAAATTAGGATGGCCCTACCCGGAACATCCAAAGTTCTGTATGGAGTCTTTGCAACTCCAAGCCTTGTTTGGTAGGGAATAGCACAGCATTTAGGCTACCCCTTTGCGCTAGCTGCAGCTTTCCTCTTGACATTGCATTGATTATGGGCCACCAGATCGGTAAAGGTGAGAGCTTTGGCACCACCATTGTGACTGTAGCTCTGGAGGACCGTATCAGTCGCAGCAAAGGACTGATTAACGAGAAAGGCGGATACACGTAAGCGTTTACACGTTCTCCATCGCATGCTGTGAGATCCTGAGTGAAAACATTCACTCCGTCTGAGAAGGGAGTCGGAAATGGCGTGAAATGACGCAGCGGGGCTCCGTTATGATCTCTCTGAACATTCGAATCAAGTGACATTAAGTCCAGATTGTGTCCCTCTCGTCCACCAAAAGCTCGCTGCACAGCTTCCCAGCTATTTTGAGAAAGCATGGCGTCTGAGCGTGAAAGATGACGGGAGAAATAGTCGGCAGGGTTAGAACCTGAAGGGACGTAAGTCATTTGGAGTGATAGGTTTCTTTCCGTGATTACGTGAAAAAGTAGACGCGCCACCTGGGTTAACTTGAGTGACTTTGGGCCCCGTCCCTGCCAAGTATGTAGGGTAACTTGGTTGTCAACATTTACGTCTACTCTGCAGTCCCTAACTGAGTCGAGAAGAGACCTAATGGCTTGCAGTACAGCATAAAGCTCCTTCACATTGATATGCTCTTTACGCAAGTCTTCCGTCCAGTAGTCGCCAATTTCTTTGTCACCCGAGGCGAGGTGAAGTGTTGCGGCCCACCGAAAGGAGGATGCGTCGGTGGACATTCGTAACGAAACATGCCTTTCCTGTCTCCAAGGGATGGACCTGTCCCAAGAATCTAAAAATCGCCAGAACTCTATTTCCTCCCTTAGACCCTTTGATAGAACCACTTCTGAGCCTCGACTTGCCTTCCCGGTCGACGCTGCCATTTCCCTTATATAAAACCTGGCTCCAGGGAATGCCAGCGAAAAAGATGAGCATTTTCCCATAAGTCTCTGTATAGATTTCAGGGGTGTCGACATTTTGCACGATAAGATGGCTTCCCTCAATTCGGCAAACTTAACTCGCTTGTCCTGCGGGATTGAAAACGCCTGTGCGTGTGTGTCGATAATCATTCCAAGAAATTGGATATTGACAGTGGGCAGCAGTGTGCACTTCTTAAGGCCAAGGAAATAACCTAAGCTTGTTAACACTACACAGGTTATGTACAATGCCGCCATAGCCGCTTCCTGACTAAAGTCCTTATCTCGTAATTCCATACTGCGAGACCAACGGCCTTTCTCACCAAAAATTTCGCCTATCAGCCGGTCGTCTATGTATAAGCTACAAGTGATACCCCTCTCCCTGAGGAATGTGGTTGAACTTAACCCAATAGACTGGTAGACAAATGGTGAGTTTTTCCAACCAAACGGGAGTGTGGTTCCTACGAGCCACCACCCCTTCCACTCGATCCCAAAGTATTGTTGGGAGTCCTCTGACAGGAGAACGTGGTCGTATCCTGATTTGTCATCTATTTTGGAGAGATATGAACCCGGATATACAAACTGGGGAACTGATACCAGAGTGTCTAGCTTGAAGGGCGTATCCCTCATCCACAAATTCAAAAATCTTGCGTCGACGCACAAACGAGGCTTATTGGGTTCAACCGTTAGAGGCAAGACTAGCCATGGAGGATCGACCTTCCCGACTTCACCCCAAGTACGAACAGCGCCCGAGTGGATACGCTCAGTAAGTGTTTGTGATATGAAATCTTTAAACTTCTCACAAGATCGATGATTCTTAAACCTATGACTAGGTGGATATGGGGAGTCACACTTGATGCCTTTGAAGGTTCCCTTAAATGGCTGTAAAAAATCTTTAATATTTACTCCATATTGGATCTACCGTAGGATCTGGTCCCTCTCTGGGCTGTTTTCCAATATTTTTCCCCACATTGGGATATGGTTATGGATTTCGCCCGCCTTAAAACTGTCCGGGTCTCGAAATGTCAGAGTTCCCAAATCTCCTTTCTCTCCCAATACTACCCTGTCCACCTCAGCGAGCATCGCATTGGTAGAGCCGGTCACTCTTCCCGGGCTTGGGCTTCCATCTGCTAGAACCCATTTTATCTCTTTATTTTGGGCTTTTCCTTCTACAGATAAAGGTTTGAAAACCGTTGCCAACTGAAAATAAACCGTGAAAAACGAGAATGAGCCGAAATTTTACCCAAGCCCAGGAGAAATGACCACCACATAGCTCGCTAAAGCGGGCTCAAGGGCCTGCCCTAGTGGACAGAGCGCTTGCGGGAGGTCCTTTTCCCGAGTTAAGGAAACAGAATATTATAGACCGCATGAAGCAGATCACCTTTTTTTTTTTTTTTTTTTTAATTATTAGATCAATATTCATTAACGATTACATTTCCATTTCCATTTCATTTCCATTTTCATTTCCATAAATTTAATATTTATCGGCGCTTGACGTTAAGAGAATTATTGGGGCAAAATCGGGCAATATGCCCCTCCTGATTGCAAGAAAAACATCTCCTAGGGCCCCGGTAGCGACGGTACGGCGCTGGCGCCCTATTCGTTCGCCCAGCAGCGGGATATCGGTATTGTGGTATTGGAGTTTGGAATTGCACATGACTCGGGTTCTGAAGCCTTATAGCCTTATCAATCGTTTTAGCAATCTCTGCCTCTTCTTTACTTGCCACCAGCTTAGTGAGAATCGGTTGTAGAGACGGCTCGGCCACGAGAGGCCGGCACTTCCGCAGGATGATATTATACTTTGTGGCCCTGTCGTCATTCAGTTTCTGCGCTGTAAACACGACCTCCTCCAGGGCTGCTATTGCTGCGTAGGCGTCAAACAAAGCCGTCGGGCGACCGACCAAAGCCTGTAAAGCATTTATCGCCCCATCCACCGTGTCCATGCCCGCTTTCTTCTTCATTTCGTCCAGCTCTTTTCTCAATTTTTCTACCTATGACAAAGGGTCAAGAAAACCCATTACGATTTTTTTTTTTTTTTTTTTTTTTTTTTTTTTAATTTCTCACTTGCGTTTTCCCACATTCGGAAATTCAGAATTAATTTTTACATTCGGACCCAGTCTTTCACAGTTTTATATCTACCCGACCATCCGGGTTCATACCCTCTTTAAAAGCTCCATTACCCCCTTTTGGGCCCAGGCCCTCTCAATTTTCCTCTACCCGACCTTTCGGGTTCAAACCTTCTTTACGACTTTATTACATCCCGACCTATCGGGTTAAGGGTTTCTCAAATTTTTTCTCTACCCGACCTTTCGGGTTCAAAACCTTTTTACAACTTTATTACATCCCGACCTATCGGGTTAAGGGTTTCTCAAATTTTTTCTCTACCCGACCTTTCGGGTTCAAAACCTTTTTACAACTTTATTACATCCCGACCTATCGGGTTAAGGGCTTCTCAAATTTTATCTCTACCCGACCTTTCGGGTGAAGGCACGCAAGCCTATTCTTGAAACCGGCCTTGCATATTGGTATTCTATTTTTAACCCAACCTATCGGGTTTTTATTCTCATTTTAACAAGTTAACAACAATATTTTCGTCCAAATTAAAACAACGAAGAACTTAAAATGTACATCATTCAAGCTGAGATAATCACTAAGGCGGAGTAATGATATTCACATACAAAACACGAAAATATTTAACTAATTAGCAAAAAGAAAATAAGAGGACAATTATCTCTAAAGTTCAAGATTCTTGCGAAACCGCAGTATTTAAGCATTGCAAACAACATACTGAACTGAAGGAGAATACTCCTTTAAGATAAACGATCAAAGCAAAACTACTAGATATTAACGTTCAGTTTAAGCACATAACGGTACCACATATTGTAAATGACAAATACCCATACGAGAGGACCACGAGGTTGAGACAGAACGAAAGCTAAAACTCAGTCAAGACATACCTCGGAAACCTGCTTATTTTCATTTTGGCTTCCAAACTGTCCAACGGATAGACGCGGTGCTCCTGCCGACCCGGTCGAGGTCGAAGTTGAAGTTGAAGTCGACGAAGTTGAGGCCACTGAGACGCCGGCCGAAGTTACTATACTTGCTGCTGTAGTATTCACCGTCTCTGCTACACTCCTTTCAACAATGTCTGGTTCCAGTTCTGCTATGATTTGGTCTCGAGAAGACATAATGGATCTATAGTAGAAGCTGCTGGGCGAACTAGCACAATTTTGTCACCGAACACCTTTCCTCAAGTTGGTTCGCGCCAAGTGACACATTGAATAATTAATAATCTCTTAAATAATACTGATGACGTCATCAAGATAGCTAATGAATATTCAATGAGTTTGAATAGCTCGGGAGTTTATCTCATATGCTTGTAAACCACAGGTAGCCCAGGCTGGGTTTCTGTGGATTCCTATCGAACTTATAAGGCAATGTATGGCGATTTTTCGAAAAAAATTTAAGATCAGTAAATCGCACAAATAAATGTCCCTACTTGTGTTTCGTGTTTTACTTTGAGTCTCTGTGAAGTTTCAGGTCATTTGAAGCAAATTTTTAAGTACGAGGGATACTCCGCCACAATACTCTCTCAATAGTGCTTCAAATGACCTGAAACTTCACAGAGACTGAAAGCAAAACACGAAACACAAGTAGGGACATTTATTTGTGCGATTTACTGATTTTAATTTTTTTTCGAAAAATCGCCATACATTGCCTTATAAGTTCGATAGGAATCCACAGAAACCCAGCCTGGGCTACCTGTGTTGTAAACTAGAAAATACCGTTAATCTTGAGTCATAAAAGATTTTATTACACATTATAAAATTAGGGGTAACCTCAGGTTAGGAAATGCGGGCGTGGAACATTGGTGGGAGATGCTTAATTTATTTGAGAGGCTTGAGTTGCTATATGGAGAGGCAGAGATGCAAGTATCAGGGTATAGTGATTTGTTGGCCTGGTTATCCCAATAGCCCTGTTTCGTATAAGATATGAAACTACCCGAATACTGATCTTTGGGATGTAGTTGACTCTTGAATGTTTTTTTTATTATTATTATTGAAACTGTTTTATTTGAAAACAGGATCATCGAATAACAATTTAAATTTTTTGAACAAGGGATACAAACAAAGTCATGCATGGCACTTTTCAAGGGCTTTGTCACGTCTTTCGTATATTATGCTGATCTGAGTCTACTGAGATAGAATATTTCTGTCACGCAGTTCGTATAATTATATATGCTGAGCGACGAAGAAACCACGAATCCTGGACTTAATAATTTGAGAGAGCTTTTGGAAATTAAAATGAAATTTTTTTTTCTTTGACTGGAGATAGCTTATCTGCCTTGATTTTTATAAAAAAAGTTCAATTGCCATGGAGTATTTGTTTTCCGGCTGCCGGACATCTAGACACAGCGTATAATAACATAGTTCGTGTGAAGGATAACTGCTTTTCTGAGTTTTCTCGTAGTTTATCTTACTCTATTGGCCTTAAAATTCTTTTGGACTCGCTTAAAAAAAAACAAAGTTACGTGATTTTGATAAAGATTTTGTTCTGGAAGCCGAGATTTCCTATGAAATCAGACATATTTACGTGACGAGTCTTACGTACTGTTGTCACACAATCAATCGTTCGTTTGTCATAGAACTGTTTTTTCGCCTTGAAATTCTTGTAATTTTGATAAAAAATAGATTCTAGTAAAGCCTTCTACAGTTTTAACTGTTGGTAAAGTATTGGATTACTGTAAAGACAAACTCGCCGAAGGTTATTTGATTATATACGGTCGGCGAGTTGGGATAGGCGAGTTGAACCGTCGATACCGTGGGCACTGGCCTAATCTTGTAAGTCTGCATTCCTCGAATTCTTCACATTCCAGTTGGAAGATGAAAACTCTGAAAGCAGTCTGCCCTACGCGGGTCCAGCCACCGTGGCGTTATCTCGTCAAGATTATGATTGCGAGCTCCTCTTGTCGCCCGCAATTACGCGCGCTCTGATTGGTCAAAAAGCCATGTTTTATGAGAGCATAATACATGCTCACGTAATTTTTTTCTCTCTCGAAACTGCTTCTTCATTTTATAAAAGCACTTGAGCACTCCGCTACGCGTCGTGATTTCCTACACTTCTCTCGAGTTCTCTCCACATATAATACACGGAAAACTGTTTTTTATTCCTTAAGCATAAAATGTCTTTCGTCAGATTCCTTGTGCACAATACTAGAACTTCACTTCGTCCTGTTTTGAATCAAAGTTTGCATAAAATTCTATCTACACAAGCGATCAATTCAAAAGTGAGATGTTTAAACACTACGGCGCCAACAAGCACAAGAATCGTTCGTGCTTCATCACATCATCCTGATATCCCAATCCCTACCAACAAGTCGTACGTGGAGTTTATCTTGGAACACTGTGAACAACACGGGGATAAAGATGCCATTGTAAGTAATAGTTCAGTTATTCATGGAACTTATGTTGATTTTTAGTAGCAAACAGGGTGACTATCTTGAACGAGGTCTCGATCCACTTCTGATTCAAAGTTTTTTTTGTTTGAACACATGTATCGATTTTTAATTGTATGCCTGATACAAGAGAAGTATTCCCTCGATGAACTTAATTATTATATAGTACAAAGATGAACATTAACCTAAGTGAACACAAGTGAGCGAGCAGATTTGTATTCCGTTGTCTCGCCGTTGATTGTACGGAATTTGAACATGTTTAGAATTTGAACAAAAGATCTTGTATCCTAATTTTCCGAAATCTGGAATAAAATAAAATAAGTAAAATAAAAAAAATAAGTGGACATAAATAACAGAAAACAATATCAAATTGCTATTGTTACGACACTTTATTGAGTTATTGAGTTTCTTAGCTGGTAAATGGGACAATTGATTCTTCTTTTAGATTGCTGTGTATTGTGTGCTGATTTTGAAGATCGACACCACTGGCTTCTTGCCATTATTGCCATATATTGCAAACAAGGGATACTTCCCACCCATTTTTATTTGTTTTTATTTTTTCCAACTGACCGACCCACCCATTTGATTGTAATGGCTAGAGAATGAAAACAAATATGAGTATGGCCTAATTACAACCTTATGCTTATATAGATAATATCAACTAAACAGCAGCCAATTTATTGGCTAAGGCCTTTAAAATAACCTAACAGTTGCATCTTTTGTTCCAGGCTGATCCATTGACTGGTAAATCCTTCACATATAAAGATGTTAGTGATCTGGCAAAGAAATGTGGATCAACCTTCAAACGCCTGGGAAAGAACCATAAAGATGTTGTTGCACTCTTCATGCCAAACATGCCTGAGTATCCTATAATATTTTATGGTATTCAAGCTGCTGGTGGGGTTCCAACGACAGTAAATCCAAAATATACTGCAGACGAACTTGCTTATCAACTGCAAGATTCTGGTGCAAAATATCTTGTAACTACATCAGATCTTCTGGGAAAGGCAAGAGAGGCTGCGTTGAAAGTGAAGCTTCCATCAGATAATGTACTTGAAATTCATAAATTATGGAATCTTGTTCTGAGTGATGACGGATCTTATTTACCCAAACTTCACACCACTGAGTCTCCAAGTGATGATGTCACTTGTCTTCTGTATTCCAGTGGAACAACAGGTTTGGCAAAAGGAGTCATGATGACTCATACCAATCTTATTTCTCATACATTAATCATGGGCAATGACAAATTTATGTCTAGTAGAGAAGATATTCCGAGGGCATTAGTGATGGCACTTTTGCCATTTTTCCATGTCTATGGATTTATTCTTATCTTGGGAGTGCATTTTTTCATTGGTTCAAAACTGTTTTGTATGGACAAATATGTACCTGAGTTGTTTCTAAAGACCATTGAAGAAAATCAGGTAATACACTGTAGTAATTAGCACTTAATGACTGGTCCCGAGGGAAACAGTTGGTTTTGTTTCCCGAGAATCTCAATGTTTCCCGAGGCTTCCCGAGGGATCAGTCATTAAGTGTTTTATTATATACTCTAGTCAAACGAAGAAAAATTTTCTCTCCATTTTGAACATTTTTTATTTACAAAACACGAACTTTCGATGGACTTTGACCTGATCACGCGGATTTATTCCCCTCTCACGCTTTGATCACGTGCATTTATTACCCGCGTGGGAGTTATTGAGATTTATTTCCCTCCACGTGATGTACTCTCGACCAATAAGAAAACGAGTTTGACTAGGATATATAATAATATTTCTTTATCCCCCCTCCCCTTCCCCCTCAACTGACAACTTGAAGTCCTTATTTTATCAAGAATCTGGCATGGGTGATTAAAACACTCATAATAGCAAAACATCACATCAAAAATATCTTATTTCTTTGAGGTTTCAGTGGTTTTCTCACTCCACAAATAGAGAGTTGTGTGGACAGAAAATCAACTGGGGCGGCAGTGATGAGAATGGAGTGTGTTAAATGCTGAAGCATATCCTTTGATTATGAAATATATATGCCACTGCTTAAAGGCTCTATCATGGTACATGTTTTGCATAATTTCTAACTATGAATATTTTCAGATCACTGATTTGCCAATAGTCCCTCCAATTGTATTGTTCCTTGCCAAACATCCCCTGGTTGAGAAATATGACCTGTCATCAATTGATGTTGTTACAATTGGTTCAGCAGCCGTATCTAAAGAGGTTGAAGAGTTGTTATCAAAACGACTGCCTAATGTACGGGTGATAAGACAAGGTATGTATTGTAACCATTTGATATATATATGAAGTACATGATTTCATCTAACTCAACATATGGCTGATCTGTTTTGGTAATTTTCGTGATGATTTTGATGATGATGATTATAATTATTGTGATGATTAATAAAGAAGCAGATGATGATGATTGTGGTGGTGGTGCTGCTGCTGGTGTTGCATGATGAGGATGATGGTGATGGTGCTGCTGCTGGTGTTGCATGATGAGGATGATGGTGTTGGTGCTGCTGCTGGTGTTGCATGATGATGCTGGTGTTGGTGCTGCTGCTGGTGTTGCATGATGATGCTGGTGTTGGTGCTGCTGTTGGTGTTGCATGATGATGCTGGTGTTGGTGCTGCTGTTGGTGTTGCATGATGAGGATGCTGGTGTTGGTACTGCTGTTGGTGTTGCATGATGAGGATGCTGGTGTTGGTGCTGGTGTTGGTGTTGCATGATGATGATGGTGTTGGTGCTGCTGTTGGTGTTGCATGATGAGGATGCTGGTGTTGGTACTGCTGCTAGTGTTGCATGATGAGGATGATGGTGCTGATACTGGTGTTGCGTGATGATGATGGTGTTGGTGCTGCTGTTGGTGTTGCATGATGAGGATGCTGGTGTTGGTGCTGCTGCTGGTGTTGCATGATGAGGATGCTGGTGTTGGTTCTGCTGCTGGTGTTGCATGATGAGGATGATGGTGCTGATGCTGGTGTTGCATGATGATGCTGGTGTTGGTGCTGCTGCTGGTGTTGCATGATGATGCTGGTGTTGGTGCTGCTGTTGGTGTTGCATGATGATGCTGGTGTTGGTGCTGCTGTTGGTGTTGCATGATGAGGATGCTGGTGTTGGTGCTGCTGCTGGTGTTGCATGATGAGGATGCTGGTGTTGGTGCTGCTGCTGGTGTTGCATGATGAGGATGATGGTGCTGATGCTGGTGTTGCATGATGATGATGGTGTTGATGCTGCTGCTAGTGTTGCATGATGAGGATGATGGTGCTGATGCTGGTGTTGCATGATGATGGTGGTGTTGGTGCTGCTGTTGGTGTTGCATGATGAGGATGATGGTGGTGGTGCTGCTGCTGGTGTTGCATGATGAGGATGATGGTGGTGGTGCTGCTGCTGGTGTTGCATGATGAGGATGGGTTTTCGTGCTGGCGTTGCATGCTGATGGTGGTGGTGCTGGTGGTGGTGGTAGTGTTGTATGATGATGATGGGTTGTGATGCTAGCGTTGGTGTTGTTACGTTGATAGTAATGGTATTTTGTGGTGCTGCTGTTGTTGCTGTTGATGATGATGGTTATTACTAATGTATACTTTTTAATAATAACAGGTTATGGTCTTACGGAGGCTACCGCTGCTTGTACGTTTAATCCAACACATTCATCACTCGCCAAAAGTGGATCTGTCGGGCTTCTACTTCCTAATCTAGAAGCTATGGTATGTATTGGCAACCACATGGTGTATGTTGAGATTTCTGTGTGATCTTTCCGAAACTAGTGAACACGTCAAGGGAAATATTGAGTTAGGCAAAAAATTTGGAAATGAGGTGGGCAAGTGGGTAAAAGAAAAAATTCGAGTTACAGTCCAAAATTGAGTGTATGGTGCAACTCATCTCCTTTGGTGATTCTGGAAATTGACTGGAAGGTTATTATCCATCTCAATGGAAGACGTGAAATATGTTAATGTGAAATAGGTTCAAGGTTTTCCCATACATCTGACCTCACATAGATCAAAATTAGTTCGGGGATTCACTGATTGGTGACGAATTATGTGCATACTATAGGTGAGGGATCTGAAGACAGGAAAACCACTTGGACCAGGAGAGCCTGGTGAAATATGTGTAAGGGGACCAACCATCACCAAAGGTACAGTGGAACTATACGATTTCTGTATTCTCCAGACACGGCATGTTTTGGGTGCAGCGGTCTGGTTAAACAGTATTTTATATTGACGGTGGTCAAAATCTTTTTAGAAGTTTTTGAGTTCAAAAAAGATGATAATTGTAAATTAACGTAGTTAGGTTGAGATTGTTCACACTTCCTAAACATATATCCTCGTGCGCTGGCATCATGCACCAGACAATAGATACGCTTACGTTCTTGCCAAAGTTGTATTATAGTTAAGTGATGATTAAAACAGAAAAGTCAGTCGGTGGAAACATTTAACGTCTTTTGTTCCAGGTTACCTGAACAAACCAGATCAAACTGCACTAACTATCGACAAAGATGGCTGGCTGTTGACGGGGGACATTGGTTATTATGATGAAGATGAATATTTCCACATCGTTGACAGGCTTAAAGAACTCATCAAATACAAAGGCGATCAGGTACAGGAATTCACCTTTTCGGCGCTAGGCTTTCACGTGATGGATCGTGTTACGGTCACCAAAAAGTTCGGACATTGTTGTTGAATTGCCACACGATCGTACTAACTTTTATACAATTTATCTACTTAATTTGTTAATTCTGTTCTCAAAATCTTAGTGAAACTATCTAAATAATTTATTTCTAAAGAAGTTTTGATAAAAATTTGAGAACAGAAGAAACAAATCAAGCCGTCAATAAATTGTATAAAAGTTAGTACGATCGTGTGGCAATTCAACAACAATGTCCGAACTTTTTGGTGACCATAACACGATCCATCACGTGAAGACCACGTGAAAGCCTAGCGCCGAAAAGGTGAATTAAGCTACCCTGTCGATTGAGAGAGAAAAAGTATATGCATGGCCTGGCGTTTTTTTGTGTGTATGCGTCTTGTTATATCCATTCGAATTGTGCCAGGCGGTAGCACCTTTACGAACGTAATATATAATTGATCCTTGACATCCCTAGTGGGACATGCCACAGTCACAGAATGCTCGAGGACACGGCACCGTCCCGGCTAATCACAGGGTGTCATTCAATGAAATGCAAGGATACTGAACGTACGTGTAAATGTTCTCGTTGTACTTGACAGGTTGCCCCGGCAGAGCTTGAAGCTGTTTTATTAACCAATCGATGCATCACAGATGCTGCTGTTATTGGGATCCCTGATGAAGAGGCAGGGGAGCTCCCTAGAGCATTTGTAGTGACCAAAGGTGGGATCACTGCAGAAGAAGTCCAGCAGTATGTCGCTGATAAGGTGGCACCACACAAGAAACTGAGGGGAGGGGTGGTGTTAGTGGAGAGCATTCCAAAGTCTGATAGTGGAAAAATACTGAGAAAACAATTACGAGATAAATATTTGAAATGAAGGAACCTCTCCCGTCCCTCGCTTATAGAAATCACGAAGTAGAATAGTATAACACATTTAAGTTTTTTTCACTCCGAAAAGTTTTCAGACTATATTCCAATTCGATCTGTGAGTTAGCCATGCCTGGACTTTGATCAGCTCAGAGGTTGATTCAGGGTATGTACCAAGAAAAAGACAAATTCAACTTGCTTTTTACATTTTTTTTTTCTGAGCCGGCGTTATATTGATATTGATATCTTTTTTTACCTATTTATGTTTTGGTGAAGTTGAGCTGATTGTTATCTTATATTTTTGAAAATATTTGGTGTTTGTGTTTTGCACGAAAACAGTCATATGCATGAAAGGCATTCACTTTCAAGAACGAAAAAACAAAAACAAAAAACAATGAGAATAACATACCAAACTCAAGACAGCTGCGCTAGTCGACATGATTTCGTGGGTTGTCGGTGATCGTACGTACGGTGATATTAACCTCGCTGGTGCTCTCTGATAAAGTCGTGCTCATTAGTATATTCCTTATATAAAGAATGCTATAATGAAGAATCTTTGCCAGGCAATTGGATTCACGGCGGTAAAATAAAATAATTACGCGTGCAGCGATCGAGAGTTTTTAGTAACCTTGCCCAGGGGCATTTTACATGGGAAAAGGTTGTCCCTAGCTGGTACTAGGGTTACCCTCCTCCAAGGGTCACCCTAGGCGAGCCAACTTTTCCCTGATATTTTTGTAAATGCCTCGGCTGCGCTAGAAGGGTCACCCTGCTGGTAGGTTTACCCCAGGGTGACCCTTGTACCCGGGGCAACTTTCCTTCATGTAAACACGTTTTCCCTAGACACCGATAAAAAAACCCGAGGGAAACACATCTCTTGAGCATTCGCTGACAACCAAAATCAATAGTTGAACCGGGTCGATAAGGAGAACATTTTTCCATATAAACGCTCGGTATAGTTGGCTCGGGTAGGAGGATGTCCCGGCTACCAGGGACAACTTTTTACAAGAAAAAGCAAAAAATAAACAAATAGATGAATGAAAACAAAAATATTCATGCATTTTACTAGTAGTTGTCCTTGATTAGATTTTTTTTGGATAAAAAAACTAAAATAGGCCAAAGACGGCAGATCCTTCGCTTCGACATTTTTTCATAACATTTTGGGACTAATTTTTTATTAAAATATATATCAATCGATATCAATCCAATAAATACTTTACTTTCTGGGGGTAAAAATACATTATTGCCGGGTATACCCTTAGGTCATATGCTCAATTCACCGTCTTTTTTACCTACCTGTTCTCCAGAGGGAGCCATTTCCAATGTCCTTTATAAAGCCTTCGTTTGTACTAGCTAATTCATTTTGGATTTCAGGGTTGAACTTACTTACCCAGCTGCAGGGCGGTACGTAGATTTTTCATTCACTTATTTATCATTTTTCATATGACATATTGATTTGATCGGAGATATAAATACCAACCTCTTACCAGAGGCAATAGATAATAATAATAACTTTAATCTCGATTGAACCCGATTCCTGGATCCATCGCCCGGGGGTGGGGGGGGGGGGGTACTACCACCCCAACTTGGGTGAGGGTGTACCGCCAGGTCCTCAAAACCCTGACCCTATCTCAGACCTAGAATTTTGATTTCATATACCCTACCCCAGACTAAACCTACATTTTGTTGACATGCAAAAAACCGTTATTCAATAGATTTCAATAACTATTTGGCAATTGTTTAATTGAATTTAAATCGTTTTTTTTTCTGCCGGCAGAAAACGTAGCCTACCAGCCTAAAACAACTAAAACATAACCCTATCCCGGAAAAAATGTCAAAAAGATACCCTATCCCAGACAAAAACCTTACCCTTCCCCAGACAAATTGTAAAAAAATGATACCCTACCCCAGACCTAAGAGCCAGAAAACCATACCCTATCGGGCGGCACAAACCCGTATAGCAATTATAGGGGAGTACTCCCCCCCCCCCCCCCCCGGGATCCATCGACCCTAGCTCATTTTAAGAATTTTAAGAATTCCAAGTTGAGCTGTACTGGGTTCTAAGTCACGTAAGGGGTCACTGATCTTTGATTCGTGTCCGGGAGTCCAAAGTTCCTCACAAAATAACTGACCTAAATTAAGAACTATATAAAATGTTTTCCGTTAGATTCCTTGTGCACAATACTAGGACTTCACTTCGACCTGTTTTTAATCAAAATTTACATAAAATTCTATCTACACAAGCGACCATTGGCAATTCAAGAGAGAGATGTTTACACACTACGGCGCCAACAAGCACAAGAATCGTTCGTGCTTCATCACATCATCCTGATATCCCAATCCCTACCAACAAGTCGTATGTGGAGTTTATCTTGGAACATTGTGAACAACACGGGGATAAAGATGCCATTGTAAGTAATAGTTCAGTTATGAAACATGTGTATCAATATTTCTAGTGTTGGAAGAAGACCTCTACTTTTGCGTTAAACCACTTAACTCAACCTATAGATAATTGTGTTAAGTTGGATGGCCTACATTCTTATGGCTTCAGAAACTTGATAAAGTAATTCCCTCAAGTAAATAATCGATAATAATCCTTAATCTTAAATGCAACACGAATAATCCGTAATTTTAAACCTAGTTTCTGTATCCCTTCCCTAAACCCCCCTAATAATCCATGTTCCTAAAACCCTACCAGGGTCTTGTATATATCACTCATCAATAATATTTGAAGACCCCCTTTTTCAGGGCCTCTAAGATTCCAAGGCCCCATTTTGTCACCCATCTAGCCCTTCTAATAAATAATGAACAGTCCCTTAGGGACAGATCCAAAAGAGAGGGTGGGGGCAGGGGCAGGGGCAGGGGGGAGGGGGGATTAAGAATGATGCATTTTACATTAAGTATTAGGGATCAGTCATTATCTTGAGGGGAGGAGTACTGGCACATTTTACTTTTGTTCTGTTTCAGATACATTGTTGTCCTCCTTCATCAATACTCCTTTGTTCATTCAACTTTTCTACAAACATATAGTGATCCTTCTTTGAAAGCTTGCACAAATTTTTGTGACCTTCCAATTGAATTTCTATCATAGATAATGTCCCCACATTTGCACCAGTCTTCCCTCTTTAATCAATGACTAGTCCTTTAGTTTAATGTTGTTTAGACCAGAACTCTCTTTTTGTAAACTATACGTATGCAGATCCTGCTTTAAAAATGATTGCTATTATACATTCCCAGGCCGATCCATTGACTGGTAAATCCTTCACATATAAAGATGTTAGTGATCTGACAAAGAAATGTGGTTCGGCCTTCAAACGCCTGGGAAAGAACCATAAAGATGTTGTTGCACTCTACATGCCAAACTTGCCTGAGTATCCTATGATATTTTATGGCATTCAAGCTGCTGGTGGGGTTGCAACCACAGTAAACCCATCATACACTGTAGATGAACTTGCTTATCATCTGCAGGATTCTGGTGCAAAATATCTTGTTACTACACCAGATTTTCTGGGAAAGGCAAGGGAGGCTGCATCAAAAGTGAAGCTTCCATCAGATAATGTTCTTGACATTGATACATTATGGAATCTTGTTCTGAGTGATGACGGATCTTATTTACCCAAAATTCACACCACTGAGTCTCCAACTGATGACATAGTTTGCCTTCCTTATTCTAGTGGAACAACTGGTGTGGCAAAAGGAGTCCTGTTGTCTAACTTTAACCTTATTTCACATGCATTGATCCTTGGCAATGAAAAATTTATGCCTGTAGGAGCTGACATTCCACCGTCATTGGTGATGGCATTTCTGCCATTTTACCATGCCTATGGACTTTCTGTTATCTTAGGAATGCACTTCTTTATTGGTTCAAAATTATTTTGCATGCAAAAATTTGACCCTGAGTTGTTTCTGAAGACAATTGAAGAACATCAGGTATTTTGTTATTTTTTAAATTATTTTAAGACTGTATATATCTCCAGCTCTTGCATGTGATATTAAATTTTTTCACTACCTCATCAAGTATAACCTTTTTAGATCACTGATTTACCAATAGTCCCTCCAGTTGCATTGTTCCTTGCCAAGCATCCGGTGGTTGACAAGTATGACCTGTCAACAGTAGAGAATGTCACAGTTGCTGCAGCACCTTTATCCAAAGAGGTTGAAGAGTTATTATCAAAACGACTGCCCAACTTAAAGGTGATGAGACAAGGTATGCATTGTGAGCACCAGACATATTTTGTGTATTTGCAAAAGATTACACTTCTTTCTGCTGTGTGTGATATGATGATGATGGTGCCGCTGGTGATCATAATAATAATAATAAACATCTTTATTGAGGATGCCAACATCACATATGTGGTTTACAGAAGGGTCCTCTATGATGATGTGGTGGTGGTGATGCTGCTGATATTGATGACGATGATGATGATGGTGGTGGTGATGATGATATTTAAACATTATTCAAACATTATCAATCTATTTATAATTAATATTTAAAATGTATTTATATATATTTGTAAAAATATCTTTAGATTTAGAGGTGCAAATAAATCTGTCTGTCTGTCTGTCTGATAATGATGATGGTGGTGGTGATGATGCTGTTGCTGCTGTTGATGATAATGATGATGGTGGTGATGATGATAATGATGATGCTGGTGGTGGTGATGCTGCTATTATTGATGATGATGATAAAGATAATGATGGTAGTGCTGCTGCCATTAATTGATGATGATGATAATGGTGATCATCTTGGTGCTAATGATGATGATGATGATGATGATATTGATGGTGACGATGATGATAAATTATGCTTGTGGTAATGCTACTTCTACTGTTGATGATAATGATATGATGGTGATGATAATGGTGTTGCTGCTGCCATAGATGATGATGATAATGATGGTGATGGTGGTGAAAATGATGATGATGTGGGTGTTGTTGATGGAGTTGATGATGATGATTATTAGACAGTATTATTATTATTACTAACAGATGTTTTTTAACAAATGTAGGTTATGGTCTTACAGAAACCACTGCTGCTTGCATGCTTAATCCATTAGATCCATCCCTTGCCAAAAGTGGGTCTGTTGGGCCTCTTCTTCCTAATCAAGAAGTTATGGTATGTGTTCACTACCACATGGTGGTTGGATTCCTCTGGTACCTTTCAATGAAATAGAAATTCTGGTGGAGGCTGGCTGAGTTGACTATCAGAGTGCACTTAAGGTCAACCAATCAGAATTATGGATTCAACATTGTATTTTAGTTAGCATATCCCATGTCCCTAGATACTAGGGAAATGTTTACCACAAATACCTGACCCATGCATTATTCCTTTTGGGGAATGCAATCAACTCAGCTGGAGATCAGGAGGGAGGAGGGGGGAGGGGGAGGGGGTAGAAGTAAAAGAAAAAGGGAAATACTTATAGTTATTATACAAAAGTTGAATGTATATTGGCCATGGCCCAGCAAGCATGTTTCAACTCAGTCAAGACTATGGGTGAGTTGATCTAAGAAGAAACTGTTATGGAGAGGGTAAGCATCCACCTCAAACAATCCTGAAATAACTTCTGGGCTGATCAATGTCAAATTAAGGGAGAAATCTAAAAAACTCTATTCACTGTAGTTAGTTGTGAGTTCAGGAATCCAACCTGTGACCCCAGAGGTGAGAGGAGAGTGTACTACGACTAAGCCACCTGTGATTCCCCTCAGTTCTGTCCTAATGCTTCTCTCAGTAACCTAGGTCTATGACACTGATTGGTGACTAATTTTGTGCAGGTGAGGGACGTGAAGACAGGAGAACCCCTTGGTCCAGGGGAGTCTGGTGAAATATGTGTAAGGGGACCAACGATCTTCAAAGGTACAGTACATGGGAGCAATTTCTGTCTTCTCTAGGCTCGGCAAGTTTTAGCCATCTATTAAAATTACAGCGTAAAGGTGTATCAAGGATTTGCTATCAGGGGTGTCACTCTCCAGTAACCTCAACAAATTATATCCTCCCTCCCCTCCCCCAAAACACAAGCTAATATAGTAGGGGTGGTCACATGCACCAGCCCTTTGATGCCCTGTAGCGGTTTGGCTAAAAAGTATTTTGATTGACAAATGAACAATCTAGCTAGAAGGTGTGGAAAAATTTAACACAAGAGCCACATCTAATGTACCTCATCTCATGTGCGATAAAACATGTTTGCGTGTTTGCTAAAGTCATTCACAAAGCTAAGGCTTACTCAATACTTCTCATGGGTCCTTGAAACATTCATGTACCTTCCTCTGTTTTAGGTTACTTAAACAAACCAGATCAAACTGCATCAACTATCAGCAAAGATGGTTGGCTTTACACGGGAGACATTGGTTATTATGATGAAGATGAATATTTCTACATTGTTGACCGGCTTAAAGAACTGATCAAATACAAAGGCAACCAGGTAAAGAGCAATAATTATTGCCAACATAAGTTTAGATTTTCTTGAAGTGAAGGAATTGCACTGGGGAGTAATTATGGGAAATGGTGAACCAGAAAGTAATGAAGACAAAATACATTTTGGACGTGGGAAACGGTGAACAACCCAAACTTTAAATTTAGATTTTTGGACTGGCATAAATATACACATGTTTTGAACAAAATCATCACAAACTCATAACATTAATGTCCCATGAACAACCCAAACTTTAAATTTAGATTTTTGGACTGGCATAAATATACACATGTTTTGAACAAAATCATCACAAACTCATAACATTAATGTCCCATATTAACACCTCATACAAATCCACACTGTTAAAATGTTCAAATCAATGAAAGTCAACCACTGTAATAATGTACACCTTAATATTGTTTTTGTCTGAAATGGATCAATGACAGCAAAAATTATAATTTGACATGTCATTATTGCATGTTTTTCTTGTACAGCAAGTTGTTTCAGCTAAAGATATAGAAAAATGTACATATTGGATAATTCTTTTCATCAGTTTCCATATGATTCATTAAAAGGGACAATTTTTAATTCCTTTTCATCATCAAATGATATTAAGAGGCAGAAATCGAAATCTTGACACCATTGAAATAAGATCAGCCAACACAACCATTGCAATTGGACATATTTTCATTTATTTTGATATAAATACATTCGTTATAACAAAAATGTACATAAACATGTTAGTATGAATATAATCATCTTGTGTTTGGAGCTCATCCATGAATTTCGTACATAATCAACATTTATGAATATTTGAATATGAGACCTTCACAGTCAAGCATATATATATATGTGAAATCTAACTTTCCAATGCAGAAACATATTTATATGTGAAATCTAAGCTTCCAATGCAGAAACATATTTATATGTGAAATCTAAGCTTCCAATGCAGAAACATATATATATGTGAAATCTAATCTTCCAATGCAGAAACATATTTATATGTGAAATCTAAGCTTCCAATGCAGAAACATATATATATATGTGAAATCTAAGCTTCCAATGCAGAAACATATATATATGTGAAATCTAACCTTCCAATGCAGAAACATATATATATGTGAAATCTAAGCTTCCAATGCAGAAACGTATATATATGTGAAATCTAAGCTTCCAATGCAGAAACATATACATGTATATATATGTGAAATCTAATCTTCCAATGCAGAAACATATATTTATATGTGAAATCTAACCTTCCAATGCAGAAACATATATATATGTGAAATCTAACCTTCCAATGCAGAAACATATATATATGTGAAATCTAACCTTCCAATGCAGAAACATATATATGTGAAATCTAATCTTCCAATGCAGAAACATATATATATGTGAAATCTAAGCTTCCAATGCAGAAACATATATATATGTGAAATCTAAGCTTCCAATGCAGAAACATATATATATGTGAAATCTAAGCTTCCAATGCAGAAACATATATATATGTGAAATCTAACCTTCCAATGCAGAAACATATTCATATGTGAAATTTCACCTCAGTTCTAGTTGAAACTAAACAGAAGCGTAGGCTGGTTTTACTAGTTTGCTTTGAATTCCTTAGACTAGTAAATATTAAAACAATCATGAAGAATGAAAAAAACTTATTCACGATTTTGAACTTAAATATTTGCCTCAGCGATTTTCACTCAAAAAGTATACTTACTTCACATAATGCTACTTATACTTGCTTATATATATATACTTAAGCTTATAAATGCTCTGCAGTTAACGGTCATATTGTCTCTTGTATAAACAGATGTCTTCTGTTTCAGCACGACGACGAGACATTTTCCTTTCTCTATCCACATATTCCACACGCACACGATGACTTTTTCAGTTATTCCAATCCTAAGATTCAGTCTTTGTACGAGAGATCATTGATATTACGTCCGCCGCCAAACGGAGTTAAAGTCCGTGGATCAGTAGAACTATTAGGCCAAACACGTTAATTTGATTCGTAAATTCATCATATCTTGGTAACTTGCTGTTGTTTTCTCTGCGATATTTTTAAATATTCAGTTGAAACCGGCGGACATCTGCTTATTCTGTTGTGATTTGAATTTGTGACCTTTCGACTGCTGCAGTGAAACCGGATATTCCTTTCCTCGTGACTTTGCAACATTGCGTTACAGTATTGGAATGTTGATTGGCCGGGTGCTCTGAGCAAGTTACAACAAGCACGGGCAAGTTGCTACTTTACAGTAAACAATTAGCGAATCTTGATTCACCATTTTATGTCTGTCTACCATCCATATGGTAGGCAATCACCTAAAAATAATACGAGTATATTCTAAGAAGTAGTACTAGCATATTTTAACTAGATATCAAATTGCACTCAACACATAGAGATAACTGGATTAAAAGTGGACAAAGATCGAAAGGTCGTTGTTTGCCACGAATATTCAAATCACAACAGAATATAAACAGATGTCCGCTGGTTTCAACTGCTAATACGGCGGAGAAAACAACAGCAAGTTACCAAGAAAGGATAAATTTACGAACCAAAAGTATGTTTCGGATAAATTCAACGTGATTGGCTTGACAGTTCCGCTGATCCACGGACTCAAATGCCGTTTGGAGACGGACATCGACCCAGGGACATGAATCTTAGGATTGAATTTACTGAAAAAAATCGTGTGCGTGTGGAATATGTGGATAGAGAAAGGAAAATGCCTCGTCGTCGTCCTGAAACAAACGTAAAGGAAATGTGCAAGTTTATACTCGCAGAAGACATCTGTTTATACAAGAGACAATATGACCGTTAACTGCAGAGCATTTATAAGCTTAAGTATATATATAAGCAAGTATAAGTAGCATTATGTGAAGTAAGTATACTTTTTGAGTGAAAATCGCTGAGGCAAATATTTAAGTTCAAAATCGTGAATAAGTGTTTTTCATTCTTCATGATTGTTTTAATATTTACTAGTCTAAGGAATTCAAAGCAAACTAGTAAAACCTGAGCCTACGCTTCTGTTTAGTTTCAACTAGAACTGAGGTGAAATTTCACATATGAAATGTTTCTGCATTGGAAGGTTAGATTTCACATATATATATGTTTCTGCATTGGAAGCTTAGATTTCACATATATATATGTTTCTGCATTGGAAGCTTAGATTTCACATATATATATGTTTCTGCATTGGAAGCTTAGATTTCACATATATATATGTTTCTGCATTGGAAGCTTAGATTTCACATATATATATGTTTCTGCATTGGAAGCTTAGATTTCACATATATATATGTTTCTGCATTGGAAGCTTAGATTTCACATATATATATGTTTCTGCATTGGAAGCTTAGATTTCACATATATATATGTTTCTGCATTGGAAGCTTAGATTTCACATATATATATGCTTCTGTAGTCAAAAGTTTGAATCTCAGATTCCACATATAAATATGTTTGGATGTGAAGGTCTGATTTCACATATATATATGTGATTGATATGGGGCTGTAGTATTGAGCTACTACTTTTTGAACATAAACAAGAAATATATGTACATGCCTTGTCATATTTGTTTAAAACCGTCCAAAGTTGTAAAAACAATAAAAAAATTAAAGAAAAACATAAAATATTGGAATTTTGTACAAATTATTATATACTGTGGAAAGCAAAACAGTGATGATTAATAAAGTATTGAAAAAGGTACATTTCAAGAATGAATGCTAAACATAAATTTATGGGACATGTTGTTTTGTACATATTAACATACACAGGATCATACTTCTAATGATTTTGTTCAAAACATGTGTTTATTTATGCCAGTCCAAAAATCTAAATTTAAAGTTTGGGTTGTTGTGGAAATAATGTGACAAGAGATGGAAATAAGATCTGATCTAAATGATGTATTACTAGTGTGTGATTGTGCTCTCAGGGGCAGATCATTTTTAGGACTGGGTGCACAATTTTTATCACAAAAAATTCAATCGGCTCATTTTTTGGGGGGACGGGAGGTTCACGACCTTACTCTACATCCACCTCTAGATCTGGTGCGGAACTTAAAGTGACCAACTGTGCTTTGCCCAAATTATGTGTGTGACTAGTAAACCATAGTCAAACATCACTATCTCAGGTCAATATTCATTTTACCAATGGATGCAATTAACCATGCAGTGTGTTTTCTTTTCTTTTCTGCAAATGTGCAATATAATTATTTTGTTTTTTCCCCCACAGGTTCCACCAGCAGAACTAGAAGCGGTACTTATTTCCCACCCTCTCATCACAGATGCCGCAGTCATTGGGATCCCTGATGAAGCGGCGGGAGAGCTCCCCAGAGCATTCGTAGTGACCAAAGGTGGGATCACTGCAGAAGAAGTCCAGCAGTATGTTGCTGATAAGGTGGCACCACACAAGAAACTGAGGGGAGGGGTGGTGTTTTTAGAGACCATTCCAAAAGCACCAAGTGGAAAAATATTGAGAAGAGAATTACGAGATAAGAATTACTAATTATTTACCCAAAGAATGTTCTGTTACTGTAAGCCAGCTACCCATTGATGTGAGATCCAGTTGGGAAGGACAATATTTTGGCACTGTTTTTCCTACATGTATGTATGTAAGATAATGTATTTCAACACAGAAACAAGGTTACCACTCAGCTGGAATGATAAACTTTCCCTGACCAAAAGACATTTTTCAATATACTTACAGTACTGTCAACCACAGGAAGCCCAACTAAGAATTGGATCATATAGGAACCCCAGTCTTCAGTTCAGAAATTTCTTGACTTTTCACTGAACTTTGGGTCAATTGCAAAATCCACTAACCAAAATCAAAATTCCCTGACCTTGAAAAAAAATCAGATTTCAGACTTTTCTCTGACCTTGAAAACCCTAAAAGTGCTTCATGGATCAAGCATTTCAGACATTGCATCAAGACAGAAATTGCACATTTTTATATAAGATAGCTAGGACTGCAGAAAATATATTTTCACAATTTTAACTTCACTTATTTTTAAAACGCCTGGCTTAACAATATTTATTGGCACCCACAACTCAATCTTGGGACCCCAAATGTAGTTGTTACATTTGTCCCAAAAACCAGAATAAGATATATTTACACTGAATTTGTAAAAAAATATTTCTTATACTCTTTTACTCAAATATTCACAACAAAATAAAGCATATTTTAATGTATACATATAAACACATGAGATTTACAGTTATTGTAATAGAATAGAATATAATAATAGTAATATGAAATAGTAATAGAATATAATAGTATAGCTTGAGAAAACATCATTTTGCTCCATGTCCTCCTGTGAAAAAACTTTGGAGGGGATGAGGAGCAAAAGGACGTCTGTTTTCTCAGGTTAATTCTAGTAATACCGTAAGCTATTTAGAAGTGAAATAAACTAAGAATAATACTTTAATTTTTTTTATGTATCAAGTGATTGCTCTAGCACACTACATGTATCTTTTATATCAGTTATCTCCTATACACAGTACCATTTCACTGGTCAAAGCAATCAATTGATGCTGCAGTAACCCTTCGCAATGAGCTTACAGCCTGGTTGAATGCTTCATATAATTTGAGTAGTAAATAATATATAAATAATGTCAAAAAATGCCATTTATCATTAATTTTAGCAGAATCACAGTGATGGCAGCAAGAAATAGTCAGCCAATTTCTGCTCTCCATGCTGAAAGGGACATCAACAAAATATTTCACTATCACTGGTAAAGAATCACAGCTGCTCAGTCTCCTTCCATGATCACTGTCCAAATAAGTTTTAGTTTTGTCATACCTCATTTCTGGCTCAATGTTACTGGTCAAACGGCAAGGCAAAAATTTGATTGGACGAGTTCCAATTCTGACCAGACATATTTGTCTGATGACCAAGTCCTGCTGTTGTTTAGTTGTGGGGAACAGGATTACAAGTATTGAATAAAATTTCAAAAAAACATTTTCTTTTTTGAAATGACATTCAAAAGGAGAGTTCATTATTTTTAGGGGCCTATGAGGATTTTACATTTTGAAATAATATTTTTGAACAGTGACCCACCCTCCCCCCAAACTACAGACTTGGTGGAAACTAAATATCATGGCCCACCTTTCCCAGTCTTCGGCTTTGAAAAATAATTTCAATAGCTCCCTAACTGAACCCCCTGCAAATCCCCATAGCTCCTCTACCTTATGAATTATGAACACTCGGGTGTCATATTTATATGATTTTTGTGCCCTTTCTCCCTAATATTGAAATTTGTTTTTGGAATAGACCACCGCTTAGCTTGAATATACATTCAAAATTGGCTTAGATATATAGAGTACCTTTTTTTGTCAATTATTAATCTTAGTTTTGCTGAGTATAATCCTTAAGAGTGCTGTCATCTAAATGAATGTTGTGTATCTTTGTCGGCTTCTTCCTCCTGATCTTCTTGCGTTGTGGTGCTTGTTGCTGCTTACTCAAACCAGAATCTTGCATTGCGGCAATACCAGCATTATTAAGATACTTGTCAATATCAGCCTCACCAATGCCATCAACAGATATTGCCCTCCAATGCTTCTGGAATTCCTCGTCAACTTGCATTTCATCCGTCTTATTTTTGTTAAATAGTACCACTTTTTTATCAGTTCTTGTTATAAAGAAAATCTTATTTTGTATTGATCTAATGACATTATCAGCATCTGGTAAGCTCTCTCGGATATCATCAAGGAAGATTCCACCATAACCTCTTTCTTCATACTTCTCTAGCAGTTTGAGCAGTTGTCTCCTGTCTTTGATTTTGTACTTGGGATTAAAGGCATACTTATCATCCTTACAGTTGAGTTTTGGGTTCTTTTTCAGCGCTTCCTGGCCCAGCCATGCCTTGTCACTGGCACTGATATCAGTATAGTGAATGTGATCAAGTATTTCATCCAAAGTCAACTCTTCATATACTCTTTTCAGATGCCTATCCTTCATAAAATTGACTATGGCTGCCATTACAGCGAACCTGTGCTTACTTCTGAACCTAGGTGCAGTGTTTTCTAAAGGAGAACTCGTTGGTTTTTTAGGTTGTAAAAGTTCTTTTGGTAAAGGAGAAGGTTTGGGTTTTGAAGGAGCCGGCTTTGCTTTCTTAGCTTCGATTGTTGGCTGTGAAGCACTCCGTTTTTTGAAATCCTTTAAGTCTTTGAGTAAAGAGGGATCCATCTTCTTGCAGATATACGTAAAATGTTCTTATAAATCTTTTCATAAATAGCAGAAAAATCCTTAAGACTTCCGGGTTTTTTTCCCTTCAGTACGTGAGTTCAGTTGTTTCTTTCTCAAGTGATTGTCCACTCGTGCTTGAGCCTGGGAACTAACATACTAATCGGAAAAAGTTCGTGTAGTGTTCGCTTTATTTCGGGTAGTGTTCGTGTTTCACCGAAGGCGATCGAGAATTAATTACACGCAGTTGGCGCGAAATTCACAAAATGACTCCAATGTTGTTGGTCAAAAGGAGCTAAAAAACGTTTCAAAAAAAATGGCTTCAGCGGACATTTTAGAGGTAAGAGTAATCCTAAAAGATTTATAGCACGATTATTAAGCTTAAATTCATTATTTTTCATAAATTTTGCAGCCTTTTGCCCAAAATAATGAGATTTTTGATACGGAGATGGAAGACCTCAGTGAAGGCGCGCAAGATGGCGTCCTCGTCCAGAGTCCTTCGAACGATAATCCAAAAAGTCCCGCTAAAGTAGGAACCCTGTTCACAAAAGATGATATATTTGATGATGAGAGTTCCTTACAGAGCAGTCTTGACTCGGGTGAGAATAGTAAAGGAGTAGAGTGTGGGGATTCTGAGGTCTCCAGGTTAGTCGTTGACGAAAGTTCGGCAACACAGTCTGGAACAGAACCTGCCTTAGATAATAACGATCTCTTCGATGACGAGAAGTCTCCACGGAATAGCTGTAGCTCTGATAACGAAGACGAAGAAAATGAGACCGATAATCGAACTTCGAGTCAAAGAGTAAGTTGTTTTTGCATAACCTTATATCTTTGTACATTTAACCTTACTTAGTTCATAAGCTTAATTATTGAATTATTTGTTTTCTAATTATCAAAATCAACAGAAATTTGTTCCATAAAAATTCTGCAAGAGATATACCCTCCTCAGACCTTCCCTACCCCTTGGATTTTCCAATCCCCCTCCATATAGGGAGGTATGGCTATTTTATGGAACTACACAATATACCCTCAGACCTTCCCCACTAATGGAAAATTCCAATCCCCCTCCATGATGGAGGTATGGATATTTTCTGGAACTACGCAATTATACTCTCCTCAGACCTTCCCATCCCAGTGGAAATTCCAACCCCCCTTCATGGGGGAGGTATGGCTATTTTCTGAAACTATTGTGTTTTCGTAGTCTCCTAAACCAAGACGACTCAAGAAAGCAGCTATTCAATCCATACACAGCGAATGTCAAAAAATGCTGAGAGGTAAAGCATTCATTATTCAGTCGTTATTCTAAGGGACCAATCGTTTATTATGCCCCAGGTGGGGCGGTGGAAATACCAGGGATTACGTTTTTAGAAATCAATGAAAATTGGGGGGGTACAATTGTAAAAATGCAAGAATTTACTCAAGAAATTGTAAATGTACAATAATATATCCAAGCAAAAACAGGTATTCGGACCCAAGCTATGGAATGAGGGAGGGTTGTTGGGGAGGGGGAGAGAGGTTGTTTAAGAAATGTGTAATTTTTAAAGGACTGTATCAAGAATGGTATGATATATACAGAATCAAGAAAAGATTATTTGTGAGTGAAGGCAACGTTGAGAGTGTTAAAAGAGGGGGGTACGTTTTCCATTTAACAGTTTTAGAGGGGGATACAAATTTTATTTCATTTTTTCCTGAAGAAACCACTGCCCCCCCTGGGGCGTAATAAAGGATCGGTCCCTAATCATTGTAAAAATATTGAAATATTGAAAGGTGAAAATATTTTTTTATAATACATAATGAAACATTAAATCATTTTAATGTTAAAACATTTCAAGTAGAGGGATGGTTTTGTACAATGGTAGTAAATCTATATCATTTTATAACATGATGCTACATTGTATTTCTGATACTAAAGGGTATATCTTGCTGTTCTCTTCTTACTGTGCTTCTCTACTTCTCCTCTACTTGCATGATCAGTATTGCTACATGTATTTCTCTATTTTGTGGGTTTTCAGAATCAGTTGTAAGGCTTCCATATCACCAACCTGCTGCCAAACCCATTACAGATTTCCTGAAAAGAGTACCAATAGTCAAACCAAAAGACGTCAAACTGTAAGTGATATTTTTAAACCTTGTTTACTCTTGTTTATTAGACTTCAAGTCTGTTCCCAGCATGTTAAGCAGTTAAATAAAAAAATGAAAATAGAATAAATAAAATAAAATAAATAAAAAAATAAAATAAATAAATAAATAAATAAATAAATAAATAAAATAAAAAACTTTATCTGAGATCAGTGACCAGGATGCATTATTAGTGGGAACAAACAACATATGAGGCATGAGAAAAATGTTTGTACAATTTTTGCTATCTTAGAAGATGCCTAGTTTGAAATATATAAGAATAATGAGAAGTGTAAATGAACAAATCAGAAAAATTTCTGAGTTCTAGATTGGAATCGAACCAGAGATTTGAACCAGAGAATCGAACTCTGGAATCGAACTCACAACCTGAGAAATTCTTAGAAAATCTTCTAATGGTTTAAACAATTCCAGTTTGTGTAGAAACCAAAATGGCTGGACAAGCTCAAAAGGTTTTTCACTTTTTTCAGTTGGAAGTTCCAATTTTTCCATTAATTATATTCTGAGTAATATTCCTGGTTTTCTTGGACAAATGGAAAACACCCTTGGATTCAAGTTGGCCACTTTGTTCACCTTGTTGGAGTCATCAATAACTTTGGCATAACATACTGGCTACTCTGCTGAATTTGCAAACTCTGCTTATCTGTCCTTGTATTTTAATGACATCTAACTTTTATTTACAGAACTCAACAAAAAGTTATTAAAAACTCATTAAGTGATGCAAGCTGTGATGTGATATCAGACACACAGCCATCTAGTGTGACAAGTGATGGTAAAACAACAACACCCAAGCTTTCTGATGCTACTGACTCTTTTTTCCTGAATGAAACACCAACAGAAAAACGTCCTGTGAAAGGAGTCCAGAGCTTAATGCAGAGGTAAGATGAAGTACCATCCCCTTTGCTATGACATAGCCATAGGTGGTTGCTCTCAGTACCTTCCCATCATTTAAAGATCTTTATTGCACCACTCTGACAAGTCAATTGGTGTGCACTGCTAATACACTTAGTCTCATCAATGCGATTGGGGTTCATTTCTGAGCTTGATCCCTGGACTCAATTCTCAGGCTTGGTGTTGTATGTGAGTAGAGTTGCATATGAACTGGTTTGAGCCCTGCAGACACCATATGTGAAATGAGTTTGTTTAATGTGTTGTTCTCTCCAGTATGCTATAATGGTTTTCTTCAGGTTCTCTGGCTTTCTCCCTTCGTAAAAATCAATATGTGAGTTGAGTGTTGTGTGCATAGAATATAGAATATAGTGGCAAGTGTGTGAGAATGAAGTGTACCCAATTAGTGTGAAAGTGCTATAATGACCAGATACTTCAATAAAGATTTATCATTATAAGTTATTGAAATCTTGAATTGTTACTTATCTCATAATTTGCCTAGGTTTGCAAAACACACTACTAAGCCACCATCCAAATCCAAGGTTGCCATAAAGACAAAGGAGGCTGATGCAGCTGATGCTGAAAAACAAAGCACTGACAAACCACCTGCAGTGTTATTAAAAGAAAAGATTGAAAAAGCTATGCCAGGTATCTTTACTGCAGATCATTTCTAGCTCATATTCCAAGGGAATATCCACGGGTGGTGATTGGGATGACTAGTTCACTAGTTGAGAGCTTCAAGTTAACCCATGCAGTGAAAGTTTACTCAGATAAAGGTTTTCATCTATAAACAAAATTTTCTTTTATTTTGTGCAAAATAGTCACCTAGTCACCCCTCCCCCCCATTTTGTGCAAATAAAAGAAAAAATTGTTTATAGCTGCCTCACTTCGATGCAAAGGCATGGCTACCTTTTAAGATGGGGGCAGGGAACTGTGAAGGGGACTATTGGAACAAGAAATGCATTTTGTGTGAGCAACCTTGCACATGGTTCATACTATAAATTGCAATTTGTTGCACACATTGCAGATGTTAGATCTTGTTCCTACTTTAACATAGTACCTGGGCTGGTGTTGTGATGTAAAAAAAAGGTGAATTTGGATCTACATGTAGCTCTCTCTTACAATACATATAACTCTATTACTCAAATACTGAACAAAATATGACTGTTTAGTTTCTAGAACTTGAATTTTCATAGTTGGGGTAGCATCTAATGTGTTAACATTTTTTCTGTGCAGGAGAAAGACTGAAGATCTTGAAACAACAGCTGGAAAGTAAAATGAAAGTACAGAGGGCTGAGATGCGAAAGATCTATGAATCACAGCGAAGGCTAGATAATGAGGAGATGAGTGAAGAAGAAGAAGAGGAAGAAATGACTGATGAGGGTGAGGCCAACTTTATCCTACTTACAGTATATCCTGGCCATCTATTAATCCATTCATGTATTCATCCACGCACATCCCATTCCACTTTCTTTATATCAACCCATTAAGGGTTGATTCATTCATCAGACCATACTCCTCTTCAACTATTTCATTCATTCATCTATTCATCTACTCTTGTTCCATTCCATTTTATTTATATCCTTTCTTTCCTTCCTTCTTTTATCCATCCATCTGTCTGTCCATTCATTTATTTATTCATTCATTCCTTCATTCCTTTCTTCATTCCTTCATTCATTCATTCATTCATTCATTCATTCATTCATTCATTCCTTCATTCCTTCATTCCTTCATTCCTTCATTCATTCATTCATTCCTTCATTCCTTCATTCATTCCTTCATTCATTCCTTCATTCATTCCTTCATTCCTTCCTTCATTCATTCATTCATTCCTTCTTTCATTCATTCATTCCTTCATTCATTCATTCCTTCATTCCTTCAATCCTTCATTCATTCATTCATCCATTCCTTCATTCATTCCTTCATTCATTCATTCATTCCTTCATTCCTTCATTCATTCCTTCATTCCTTTATTCATTCCTTCATTCATTCCTTCATTCATTCCTTCATTCCTTCCTTCATTCATTCATTCCTTCTTTCATTCATTCATTCCTTCATTCATTCATTCATTCATTCATTCATTCCTTCATTCCTTCATTCCTTCATTCATTCATTCATTCATTCATTCCTTCATTCATTCCTTCATTCATTCCTTCATTCATTCATTCCTTCATTCCTTCCTTCATTCATTCATTCATTCCTTCTTTCATTCATTCCTTCATTCATTCATTCCTTCATTCATTCATTCATTCATTCCTTCATTCATTCCTTCATTCATTCCTTCATTCATTCCTTCATTCATTCCTTCATTCCTTCCTTCATTCATTCATTCATTCATTCATTCCTTCTTTCATTCATTCATTCCTTCATTCATTCATTCCTTCATTCCTTCAATCCTTCATTCATTCATTCATCCATTCCTTCATTCATTCCTTCATTCATTCCTTCATTCATTCATTCATTCATTCATTCATTCCTTCATTCCTTCCTTCATTCCTTCATTCATTCCTTCATTCATTCCTTCATTCATTCCTTCATTCCTTCCTTCATTAATTCATTCATTCCTTCTTTCATTCATTCATTCCTTCATTCATTCATTCCTTCATTCCTTCAATCCTTCATTCATTCATTCATCCATTCCTTCATTCATTCCTTCATTCATTCATTCATTCATTCATTCATTCATTCATTCATTCATTCATTCATTCATTCATTCACATTATATTTCAGAATCAGATTCTGATTATGAACTTGATAAATGGAACGAAGAAGATGAAAAGAAACAGGAAGAAGAAGATGGTGATGATGATGATTCAGCTGAAAAAAAGAATGACTTAATAGATGAGGAAGCTGATGAAGATGATGATTCCAAGGCTAGCTTTGATGACATCAACTCAGGTTCAGATGGTGACGTCAGCGATGAAGGAAACAGTGATGATGACGAGGATAAGAACTCTGTGTTTAGTGATGACGAGCAAATCAAACACAAGAAACGTCACAAGGTCAAGAAGCAGAAAAAGACCAAGGAAAACACCCCAAAAATCCATGACGAAAGAACTATAGATTTATTTAATGTTAACAGCAATAGTCAAACAGATAGTGAAAATTGTAATACTGCTGATAAAGATGCTGAAAATACTAATAGTGAAAGTACAGAACCTGGGCTTTGCCTCCGATTGGACAGTATAGAAGAGGACGAAGAAGGCTCGCAAGATTTTACCAAGACAAAAGAATGTAAATCAGCAATCACAGCAAAGATGCCATCAACTGTAGAAGAATCTAGCCAATCAAGTTTTAGCTTCCATATGACATCTGATCCTGAAGAGACCAATGAGAGTAGTAGGATACAGCCTGGGCAAGGGGAAGGGAATAATAGACCTGTTTCTCGTGGCTCTGAAAGTAGTGAACTCCTGACCATGTTTCCAAAAATATCAAGACATATCAATGGGAACCAGAAGAATACTGAACCACAAAACAAGAAGGTAAAGAAACAATAATTACAGTACCCTATAACACTAAGTTGTCACGGCTTGTTTACTTGGGCAAGAATATTAGAAATTTAGGGTAAATCTTCTGGCGTATTTAGCGTAATATTTTGCAGTTCTCATCGAATTTTACTTTGAATTGATTTGAGTTCCAGCTGTACGAAAAACTAAGCGCGAAAAGGATTGTTGTTGTAGTTCAAGCAGCCCTCGTCTGAGTCTTAAAAGTCATATATCTCACAGAATTTGAGGAGATGGATCACAAAGATTTACTTTAATTTTTTAAACAACACGTATACTTCAACTTTTTTTCTCTAAATTTTTTGAAACACATGTTTTTGTATTGGGAAGAGACTTGGAGCAAGGGCTGCTTGGCTAAGCATCGAAGTGCGCTGTGATTGGACGGTTCGTGCGTGCTATGGACACCTGGTTTCTGCTATTTTGCCCCCTCCAGGCTTAACACAACATATTGTTTTGATGTGATGTCATAGTGTTATAGGGGAATTTCCTCATAAATTTGTTACATTTTATCCCACAACTAACAAATCCCGCAAATTTCCAGACCTCCCTACTGCAAAAGATAGTACTAATTATTAATTACTTTTTCAGGAGTTTATTTTGTTTTTTGTTGGGTAAGATATTGAGATCCTCCAACTTAAACTGTTACTGCAGTTGTGTTAACCAAGGCAAACATTTTTGTCATTAATTATTTTAAAGGCTGGCAAGTTGTCCCAACTTACTCTTCCAATAGAAGATTCACAGGTAATAATTAATTTATTATTGTCATACTTACATAAAAGCATTATTCGGGTAAAAAAACATGACAATTGTAAGTAGAAACTACACCAAACCTGCCTAAAGCTTTACTTGACTTATACAAACTAGACTGTTAGTAAGCAAAGTCCCACTATTCCCTCCAGACTCAGTAAAGACAAGTTTTTAGAATTCCTGTGGACATGAGGAGACTTGAGCCAAGTGGGCAGGAAGCAAGACTCGACTGAGTAAGGAGGGAAACAAGGAACTGTCTTATACATGTTTTATTCAAACAGATTTTTGAAGATGTCAGAGTCAAAAAAAGATTTTTTTAAATCAAAATAGGAATTGCTAAGATGTTCCATCAGGCCGTATGGTCTTTTCCAAACAATGCCATACCTATCTTAGCTTGTAGCTCAAAGCTAGAAATAATGGCCATCATGTGTTTGTTACTAGGATTTGTTCTATGATGAGTCAACGGGAGACAATGATGAAGAAAAAGCTCAAGAACAAGTGACAGTCTCAAAAAACTTTTCCTTTACTCTTGACGAAGACACGCAGTTCACACAAATGTTGGATACCCAAGGGTAAGTCGATAGATAATGATTGCATTATTAAATATTATTAAATATGTCAGTGTTTTCAGATTATGCTGGCGGCCACTAGAACTCTGGCAGTTGCTTTGATGTTAACCCCCAGCTACTTTTTCTTTTTTATGAACAAATTATAAACAAATTATTGGATCACATGCCCCAGCCAGCTTCTTCAGACTTTCAACCATGTACCTACTCCAAAAGGTTCTGAAAGCCCTTCGTGTATGTCTGGCCATGCAAACACCTCAACACAATGAAATGGTAGATTGCTGGGTCTCACTTGACGTCATTTCCTGTCTTATGCAGAAAGTTCATCAGCTGATTCGCAAGTTTTCAATAGAACTCTCTCTCACCACCATGTGGTCAGTGCTTGAAAAAACCTTGAAATTATGGAGACGATATTATGAGATTCAAAGACTTTTATCAGCTGATTGAAACCCAGCAATACCAGCAGTTTTTAAAAATGTCTCAATTTATTGATCAATAAATTTGCCTTGCTGTAATGACTTACGAAACAACTGAATGTTTGAGAGCATGCTTTGTAGCAATAACAAAGGTTGCACCTTGTGGTGATCCAGTTGCATGCAACAACGCTGTTGCAAACAGCAAAATGCAGCTGCAGTAACCCCAAAGGAATACTCTTGCATATCAAAAATGTGTAAATATGCATTGCAAATAAGGATATGTGTAACTAAAAGCTGAACCTCTTTTCCTTCACAGGTTTTTATTTTCTACTTCAAAACCAAAATCAAAATCAAAAGATTTGCTTGAGGGTTCAAAGAAGAATAGTACTCAAGGAATGGAGGAGATCCTTGGACTTTGCTCCGGCAAGTTTAGTGGGCTTGAATCAATGCCTAAAAAGCAGTCCGAAAAACCTCATTCCTTTTTTGATAACAAAATGAAGAATGGTACGCAAGGAATGGAGGAAATCCTTGGACTTTGCTCCGGCAACTTTAGTGGGCTTGAATCAATGCCTGAAAAGCAGTCCGAAAAACCTCATTCCTTTTTTGGTGACAAAACAGTTGACAAGAATAAGTCGCCAAATATGGATGAGTTGATAGGACTGTGTTCTGGTCAGTTTGTTAGTGATAAATCAACAGATGAAATGAGCACAAGAAAGATGAAGCCTCGCTCTCTTCTTGGCACTGCTATAGAAGGAGAGCCTTCAAAGTCGTCACAGATGGACGAACTGCTTGACCTATGCTCTGGCGCCTTTCCTGCTACTGAGAAACCTGATACACAAAAGAAAACCAACTCCAATACCTCATTAAAATTGAATACTAAGGACAGAGAAGAAGGAGACAAGAAGGAATCAGATTCTAATAATAAGGAAGAAGAGGAAGGAGAAGATACTGATGTGGAGGCAGAAAATGAAGAGAATCCTAATGACGAAAAGAATGACGGCTCTGAAAGAGATGAGGAGAGCGAAGGAGAAGATAGTGATGTTGATATTGATATTGATGAAATGAGAAAGAAAAAGAAATATCAAAGGTCTTATGGAAAGTAAGTAGGACATGGAGTAGAGCAGAGGGTTTTTCTTGGATTAAATGGAAAATTTCATATCTTACTTGTACTATGTATCATTATCTTATATTCAATAGTACATGTACATACATGTACTGTAGTACCTAGTTTTCTTCTTAGATTATACAAAAAACTCCTACCACTCGTTTATTAAATTGTTTCCCAAAAGCCATGAATTTTTTATATATTTTATGGACAGGATTTTTAATAAAAAGAAGTTCTATGAAGAAGAAGCAGAGTTGTCAGGAAGTGATATTGGTTCTGATGAGGACCTTGACATTGATACTGATGAAGATGTACTAGAAGAAGATTCAGATCAAGAACAACTGCCCTCTGATGAAGAATTACAGAAGCAAATCACCAAAGTACATATGTAAGTCTATGATTTAAATCACATAGTTTTTGCTGTACTATGTGCATTTTTTCATTCTAGATTTTTCCTGGAATTTGTGATTTCTAAATGATAACCTTCTTTTCCAGGAAATCCCTTCTTGACCAGGACAAAACAGAGCTTCGATTTCTACAAGACATGTATCTTCAGGATGGAGATCTTCATGGAGAGGGAAGAAAAAGAAACTTCAGATGGCGTGGTATTGATTCCAACTCCCAAATGGATCTCTTTGACAATAAGCTGTGGAGTGAAGAGGATCATGGCAACATTGAGCTGTTGACAGAAGAGGAATGCAAAAGACGGAAGGAGAGATATGAACGAGATACTTTCCTTAGAGAAGAAATGGTAGGTCATAGCTTTTTCCATCACTTTATTTTTTGCAACATTTTCCAGTGATTTTCATACTTATGCTGTCACCAAAGTTCAGATGTCAACATGTAAATGTCGTTTTGGCTTCCATCAATCAAAATAATCAGTCTGTTCCTTGTATATTTGAAAACGTACAGTATAGTGAAACTGAGAGTCTGCATGATATTGAGATTTGTACAGGTTTTGGAAAGTTTTGGAAATTGATAATGGATTTTTCCAGGACCTGGAAAGTTTTGGAAAATTGATTTTGGTCCACTAGGCTATGGAAAAGTTATGAATTTTTTCGTAGCTTGTCTGGTTTATACATTGTAAATGTATGTTGGATGTTTCAGACCCATGAATTTGGCTTTAATTTTGTGCTATGTGTGGTTTTGGAAAATATGAGTCAAAGGGCTTTAGAATGTTTTGGAAATTCTCACAGGTGATCCTGTACGAACCCTGATTGTATGGTCTGGAATAAAAATTGTCTCCACTGTCTCCATTGTCTCCACTGTGCAGGAGCAAGTGGTTAGAAATATGCTGGTATAGCATGTTGTCCTAAAAAGCCAATGGTGCTCTAAGTCATGATGGTAAATGGAAAGGAGGGAGAGGAGTTACATCCTCCCCTCTAGATACCCTACTCTGCAAGGGTGATAGTATGCCGATCAGCTGTTTGCGGAATTTGACATCAGTTCATTTTTTTTGCATTTTTTTTTTCTCATTCAAATTTTGATATCTTCATGATAATATCAGTAGTAAGACAATAGAGGCTTTGCACCATCACATGATGGCAGCTATGACAGGAGGCACAACAGTAGTCTCCTTCCCTTGGGAAATTGAATTCTTTCTTGTGTAGATCAGATTACACCAGATTCAATTGTTCCTGCCCCCTGTCATGGCTGCCATCATGTGATGGTACAAAGCCTCTATTGGGGGTGAAAAGTATCCTTCATGAAAGTTTGATTTTGTAATTCCAGAGCAAAACGAACCAAGGTAGTTTTGTAGACATGGATGAGAACAGTCAAGTCATTCTGAACTTCATCAAAGACACAAGCAATGCTTCTCCAGGTACTACATCATCATTTATTCCATTTCCACTTTCATCCCATTCTTCATCCCCCCCCCCCCCCCCCCCAATAACATTGCATGAACTATAATATGTGCTTAAGCTCACATTTAATTTCTTGATTGCAGCTTTAGTAAAACCAGATGAAAACCCACAGCAAACAAAACCTAAAACAGTGATCCCTCCACCCAGGCTACAACGAATACCTGTAAGTATACAACTTATTTGTTCTCTAAGAACAGGAGAAAAATTGGCAATGTGAATGTTATTCAGAGGAAACATTTGTTATGTGATTGTTCAGCTGTGTACAACTAAGATATTTTATTTTTAGTCTCAGAAAGGTTCATTTCTGAATCGCAGTAAGGCAACATTATCACGCTTGTCCTCCATCACTGCCAACACCCCAAATGCTTCATCTGGTAGGACATTTGTCTTCAAGACCGTAGATTCAGCTGACAAAATAAAGACTGAAAATTCAAAGGTTGGTTTAAATTTCTTTTTTTCTTTTAAGATCAGTTCAATAAATTCCCCACCCCACTCCCCTCAGGTAGACCCTGCTATGTAACTATACAGCTCAGTCAGGACGATGGATGAAGGGTAACTTGCTTAGCTGGTTGCAATTCTTAGCTGAAGGTTTGGCTAATATAACATTGATAGAAGAGTGACTTTAGGTGTGGACACACAATGCAATGTTGCCTGCAACGCTGCTTATAATGAAAAGATTATCCACCTGTCAAAACCAATTATGAAAAATTATATCATGTGCCTACCTTTATAGAAAAAAACTTCAAAATGTATGGTTAATGAAAATATGTAACTGAATACTGTTTTTTATTGCAGAAGATGCCACGTACAACATCCCTGATAGAACCCTCTGCCAAAAGACCAAAACTGGACAGGAGCTTGAGTGATACCTCTAATAGTATTTTTGCAATGCTATGATTTTTTTATTTTCTACTTTTAGCTGGCAGGACCTCGTTTTGTCACCAATTTTTATCGTAGTTGTTCAAAATCCCTAAACTATTCATGGCATTGAATTATTTGGCACACACTCGGTATCAAGTCACTGCTGTTGCAGGGGCAATACCCCCTGTGTGTACACACAATGCAATAATGCCACTTTCACTCATTTTGTCCAAGCAACAGGTCTCATGAATTCAAACCAGTATGCGTGCGAGCTGTTGCAGGGACAAGATTGTTCACAGAAATTCCACAGTACACAAGGGGAATTGTCAGAGTGGTGTGTCCCTGTGTTGTGTTGCAGCAACTTGACACCTAGTGTGTGCCGGCCTTAAAATTTCAGAATGAAGACTGAACTATTTATTCCCTTACCACCCCTGCTTAAAAGGGATTGACTGTCTTGTAAATAAACTGCACACGAAATGGTTATTAAAATTTTCAATAAAAAATAAATCAAGTATTTGAAATCAGAAAATATTGATTGGAAATTTCCTTTACTCATTACCAGTAACCAGTATGTCAATCAAGACATTTTTGTATGTTCTGCTGTCTCTAAAATGCTGAATTTTTATTATTAATTAATAATTATTATTTATTATTATTAATTGTTTATTAATTTCAATTATTAATGCTGTTTAAAAGCAGCATCCTTGACAATTTTCATATCAAAATTAAATCTGTTAATAATATTTGGAACATTTTTTTTACAATCCCAGATAGAAATAACACTTTACTTGCCATAGGACAAAATAATATTTTAATGAATCATGATCTGATCTGATACTTAGACCTGATATATACATTGGCCTGTCAACAACTTGTGAGGTGAACTGATTTGCCGATTTGATTTATCACAAGCTGAATAAGTCTATTGTTCTGTCATATAATATGATTATCTGTACACAATGCAAAATCTCCTGACTGACTTGTTTAGCTGTAACAATGAGCTGCCAGTCCTAGT
The DNA here is from genome assembly GCA_023349425.1 of Anthopleura sola. Taxonomy (NCBI): domain Eukaryota; kingdom Metazoa; phylum Cnidaria; class Anthozoa; order Actiniaria; family Actiniidae; genus Anthopleura; species Anthopleura sola. The sequence goes on along the minus strand of JALHLI010000004.1, from coordinate 10,763,957 downwards.
ACAATTTTGGTCAAACTTTTTATTTTACATCTACAAGATGTACGAGGCACGGACACAATGCAACATTGCATGTCATATTGCAGGCAATGTTGCTGAAGTAGGATCGTTTTCTACTTCAGCAAAATTGTGTGCAACAAATTGCGTCATGTTACATGGCTTGGAACAATGATTACGTGTAACAATACATGCAATGTTACACCATCCAGTAACTTTAATAAATTAAATAATTTTCAAAATATAGGGATGGTTGATATACTTCTGTTATGCAGCCATTCTCTTCACGAATAGTATCTTTGGTTAACTCCCTGGTCAAACAAGGAATTAGCAAAGAAAGGATGAAAACGAGCCATCAAATCAAAAGCGTCCATTCTTGGGAAATGTTCGTTAATATGACCTGTGCGAAACCTAGGTCCATCGTCCAAGTTTAGATTATTAAACCAGATTCCTTCATCATCTTCATCAACATCAATAGGCTCATCTCTTGAACTGGAGCCTTGGTTTTCTCTTTCAAAAAGGCATTCTCGTTGGTGATCCATTAATCTATCCGAAGGACATAACTCGCCACAGATTTCACACGGTAAGGCATAGATAACATCTTGCTTTGCGTCTTCACTAGGACAGTCTGTTGTCTCGTCAGAAGCAGATGGGAAGTTTTCTACGGCAATTTCTTCTTCGTGGGAGCGTTTTCTTCCCCTCGGACTAGTAGTATCAGTATTATCGTCAATTATTTCTACATAGTCCTCCTCTTCTCTCAAAACAGGGCAAGTCGATTCGTGTTTCATGAGCTGCTCCATAGGAACTTCCATGTTGCAGAACTCACAAGGAACAGTCTCGTCAGAAACGTCTTCAATCGTTGGCGAGGAGCTTCGACCAGAGCCATCACAGACGTGACTGGGAATATCTTTGATCATGACAAATTTCTTACACGTTTCACAGGGCTCAGTACGGGAACCACAGTATACTTCGTGATTATTCAGCTCGCTAAAACTCATGTCCAAGCCACAGTACACACAAGCCACTTCCCTCTTCAAGCAAGAATTTGCGATGTGGTTTTCCAGGCTTGCTTTTGAAATCTCTTTCCCACAGCGATCGCATTTTACTGGTTTATGATCCTCCTGATGTTCTTGCCAATTCACCTTCGAGACAGGCTCACCGCATGTTCTACACATTCGAATGTTTCGTTGGCAGTGAGCAACATGCATCACAAAGTTAACACTTGAAATATATTTTTTGCAGTGTTCACACCGTTCTAACTCCATTTTGAAATTCTGTGTTTTCGATCTGTTTATGCGCGATGAAAGTGCGAGCGCCTTTTATATAACGCAAATCAATGACGTAAGTTTCTAATTTCAACTCAATATTTTTCTAGAACCTTCAAGAAATTTCGATTTGTTTACAACACGTGTACTTTTTACTTCCGGCATCGTTACCACAGGAAGCCCAAATTAATCATTTATTGAAGCTTTTTTCGCAGAAAAATGATTACATTTTCACAAATAAAATGCCTGTCAAGTAGTACACAATCATTATACTTTACTCCTGATTCTTATGGACTGTTTCTCGTGATTTTCCCTTTTTTAAATTGATGAATTGTTAAATTTTGCTCCACATTTTAACCAAGAGAATTTTTCTAGAATGTTCTTTGAATGACTTGCACTTTCTTAAAAACTGACCTTTGGCAACAATTTTTCCCCACATATTTTGTAATGCCCTAAAAATAGATATTCTCAGGCCAAAGACTTAAAGAGTTGTAGAAATAGTACTTTCTCTTATTTTTAAAAATGTTGGTTGAGAAAGTGAAAAGGATGCTATAAATGACAAAATTATTTGTAATAATTAATAAGCCAGTTCGGAGTTTCAGAATCGTTCAGAATCGTTTTCAGAATCGTTTTCAGTGCCCATCCCGAATTTCTCACATTCAAGGTTTAAACAAAAGAAGGCAAGAAATTCAGGATAAATTCACATGCGCACTGAAAACGATTCTGAAACTCCGAACTGGCTTATTGGTCTATCAATTTTATCAACAAAGCTGAAATTATCTGCACTGAAAAGATACTACAGGGACATGTAAAAAATTATCACTTTAGTTCTAATTAGAACTTATGTTGCTTTAATCTGTTCATGGAGTTTATCACAAGGCACCATTTTTATTCCCATGAGAATAAAACACTTTTGCTTAAACACACATAACCTCATTCTGAAGCACTTGAATGCAAGTTTGCGTGGAGAAAAATATTTTTTCCAGTCAACATGGCTGCAGTGTGAGAAATGTTAACGAATCCAAAAATATTGTTGCAAACACAGGAAGCCCAATACGACTCACAGCACTTCACTTTTGATAAAAATTGTTAGTTTATTATATAATTATTGCAAAGAAAGTCATAAATTACAAATATAAAATCTTTTATATATCTTACATTGTATGGTATCAACAGACCTTTTTAGCTTGGGCATAATGTTTTGCTCTCTTCAGACCATGCATAACTCCCTTGAGTATCATTTCTTTTTTTGATCCAATGAAACAGTCCTATTCTCAAAGGAATGACACATAGCCTGAAATAGGCAAAACAAATGCCTAAGCCAAAGAGGTATGTTTATATCAATAATTATAATTCATATCAAATATTATAATTATTGTTATATCTTTAACAAGTAAACTAAGAAAAAATATATAAATATGGCTTGGAAAGAGAAAAGAATTGTTTGAAAATGTCTTTATCTCATCACAGTCAAAATAGACCAAAAAACTACAGCATAAACTAAAGTTATTTTTACAATATATATACAAACTTTACACTCAATAGAACTCTGAATAATGCCACATAATCTCTTCAATATGCAAGCCATTTTTCATTTTTCTTTAAAGCTGGATTTTTGAACTTTGGTATTTGCACAAGGCTTGTAATGATATGATGACCAAAACTACAGTAGGACCCCTTTCAGGAGGCCTGGTATCTACTGGGAATAGTCCCCTTCACAGTTCCCTGGGCCATCTTGAAAGTTAGCCATGTCTTTACATTGAAGTGAGAAAGAGGTGACTTTGTAATGATAGAGACCTTTTTTAACACCTTGAACGATTATTATTCACATTTCTCTATCATTGCAAGGTCACCTCATGTCTCGATTCGATGCAAAAGCATGGCTAACTTTCACAATGGGCAGGGAACTGTGAAGGGAACGTCAAATGTCAAATGGCAGCTAAATAGAGATTGTCCATTTAATCAAGGTTCTACTTTAGTGAGTTTTCATTTGGTGACCATGATTATAGTTCACACATGGGAGTATTCTTTACTTTCCTCTATTCCTACAATAGTAACTATTTAAAATTCTTGCATCAAATAGAAAACTTCACTTCAGCCTTGACAACCAAGACAGAAAATTCTTTCATCCTTTTCATCATAACTGAAAAAAGGAAAGAAAATTTTTCATATTGATTTTGATGCAATTTCAAATTTCATATAAACTGAGGCTGTTGCTATGACAACTAATCTGTACAATAAATTTTGAAGAACAGCTAGAGTACTATTGGCCTTTTTGGAGTTGTAGATATGCAATGCATTGTGGGGCTGTTTTGAGGGACGCTTCATTGGGCAGCTGACATTTTATGCATTACAAAACGAAAGAAATTAAAAATTTACAATGGCAATTATGATTTCCTATCACTTTTCCTTTTCAGCAAGCAAAAAAAATGGCAAGTATTAAAGAGTATTAAAGCATCCCTTGAAACAGCCCCATAATGCAATGCATTCTGCAACTCCAGAAAGGCTAATAATACTACTAGATTTGTTTGATTTTGATTGAAAATGGGTTGAGATATAGCTTATCATATTCCTAGGCTGGTTTTGAGTACTTCTCCTAGGGATTGTGAAGAGTGTTCGTAGTTGTGGTGTGTGTGTGTGTGTGGGGTGGGGGGGGGGGGGGGAGGTGAAGTAGTATTTTGGTGGAAAAACTTGGTCAGACGGTATGGACTCGAAAACTAGGAAATCAGCAAGAAATTGTATAAGAATATATAAAGTTATGATATGCTACTTCTTGAGTTTTACTATACCATCTATAGTTAAAGTACTTAAATTCGGATTTCTACCCTCCCCTCCCCTCCCCTCCCCTCCCCCACAGTTTTTGCTACAACTTCAAATTTATATCCCTAGATAATCTATTCTACTTTGACTACTTACTTTACTATCGAGCAAACCCCACAGAAGATTCCTCCACAGTTCTGACAAGTCTGAGTGCAAGACGAACAAACTTTCTTCGAGCAAAATACGCACGAGTCGAAGAGATTTGGTTTGGAATCTTGGCAAGTTGGACACTTTAAAACACTTTCCTGTGTCACACCATTAAGCATTCCTGCCCCGTACAGCTTAGCAGACCCTTTCATAAGAAGATCTGTAGTTCTTGCTACGAGAAAGAGAAATAAAAAGGGCACAATTTAGCGTTATGCTGAACATGTTGTCAGAACAATGAGTGATCAAACAAACGCTTGCAGATATTTACCGTAAACTTTCATCAAATGTGTTTCTTTATCGACGTGTAAACTATTAACGTGTGTCTTCATCTGCAGAGGAGAACAGCTATGAAAAGGAAAGCTTCTTTTAGGCATCGTGAGGCGATTTTTTCAAACAAAATTGAAGAAGTTTAGCTGCACTAAGAAAAGAACAACGCGTCCTGTGATCTGATCCCAAATCGAGTAGAAATCCTTTACTCTGATTGGCTAATATTTCCCGCCAAATTCAATCAGGTGATGTGCACATGCGCTTGGTTGTAAAAGCGCTGGATTCGAATTCTTTTGCAAATGGCGGCTGTGTTGGCCAAATTACTTGATGGAGGAATTTCCTTTGAAACCTTCATCGAAAGACTCCTAAGGAGCAGAAAAAGAAAGGTAAGAACGTCCATGGAGTGCTTCGTCTTTGGATGGCTTTGGTTTTGCCAGAGTCTTTACCGAGGTCTTCATATCGATGAATGCCTAACATGAGTTGTTTATTGCCAATCTTTCTTGCCCGGCGTGTGCAATCGATAAATCCGTTAATCGATAGCAATTGATAACAATCGATAGAAATTAACTAATTGTATCGGTCAATCGATAAAAATCGATAGCGAAAAAAGTTGTGAGTAATCGATAATTATCGATTTCTTAATTTCGTATATCGATTGCTATCGATTGTTATCGTTTTTTTGTTTAGTTGCATTTGCGTTAATTACAGGAATGCATCGTTAAAAATAGTCAACTGAGGAAAAATGATTACACGAGCCAGGTGACTGGACAGTGTTTGCGGAATGCTGAGACAACACAAGACGATGACGAGAGAACGTCAACACCAAACGTAAAGTCCATAGTGATAAAATTTGCGATCTAAAGACTGTGAAAAGACTCTGAGATTAAGATGTTGGTGACAGTCGGCTATTCAGATAATTTGCGGAATGTTGGCTGAAATTTCAAGACCCACAGCTTTCATAGTTCCCACGATATCAATCGTTACCAATCGATACGATCAATAATGTTAATTGCTGAAAAAAGTTGTGAGTATCGATTTTTATCGATTGACCGATACAATCGATATCAATCAATGATTGATATCGATTTATCGATTGGATTTCCGATATCAATTTTTATCGATTGCACACGCCGGGTTCTTGTTATTCCACATTCATAAAAAGCTTTATACATAGTTCATCTTCATTTTGGGTGGAAAATCAATATGCAATATGCGTACTATAAATTTTTTGAATTGATTGAATTAAGTATTTATGATTAGTATGGATAAAAAGTTAAATTTTACACTGTAAAAAATAAGAGAGATCACTTACTGACGTTTCGGATGCTAGTCCTTCGTCGGAGTAAAAGAGAGAACTTGTCTTATTCTCTCTTTTACTCCGACGAAGGACTAGCGTCCGAAACGTCAGTAAGTGATCTCTCTTATTTTTTACGGTGCAAAATTTAACTTTTTATCCATACTGTTTCATTAGAAACACCGACGCAGCTCACACTAGCTTACCGCTAGTTATCATCTATTTATGATTAGGTTAGGTTTAGCTTAACATAGATCTTTCAAGCCAATAGGCTGATGGGATAGACTATATATTTTTTTAAGTTCAACATTTTGTAAACACACTCTTTTGGGGCCAAAGAACAAAAATATTATGCGACCAAAATTTAGTTAATGTGGTTTAGAGATATAATGCCTTGTACTTTGGGAGAGGTGATATTTTGACTCATGGACTTTATTGCAACTAAAGCTTATCCATCTAATAAAGTGCAAGGACCAAAACAAGGCTTTGTTTCTTTTAGAAATGTTAGCCGTTATGGCCAGCATTTGTCGCTCGTCTAGCCACCACAGCATGTTGGTGATTTAAAAAGATTGCGTCACCTGTGCAAGCAAAAAAACCACTTGTGTAGCCGTGGCTTTAAGTTGGTTTTTAAATTCCTTAATTGGAGAGATATGGATTTTTTGGAACCATTATATTTACCCTACATATCGTTTTACATTAGGTTGATGGTGTTCAAAAGGATGTTAAGGACCAAGAAATAAATATTACAGAATTTATTCCATTCTTTTTGAATTACCTTCGTGAACACACCAGCCACCACTTTCTCTGGCGGCAGAATGTACCAACTCCAAAAAAATCAAGATCCAATTCCAGAAAACAGGATATTAATCACAACACATCTTCAAACATCAGTGATAAGGAAACACCACATAAGAATTCTTCTCGTGGGCTTAATTTTACTTCCCAGAGAACGCCATCACCTAATGTCAATAATACATCTTCACATAGCCGTAGAGACAGACACCATGGAAAAGGACAGTCACCTATGTCATCTCCTTCTTTGAGACGGAAGTCTCCGAGGGTAACACCAAGTAATCAGAGTAATAATCAGACACCATCACCTCTGGCTGTGCAACCAAGACCTAATTTAGACGACTTGGAGGACTTTCCAACTATTGGGTCAATATCAACTCCTAAGAGGTACTGTAAGAGAATCTTCCTTCTCAGAATTAGTGAAAACATATGAAACTAAAACTATTCCAAAAACCTGTTTTTTAGTTAAATGTACTTGGAGGAAAAAATTTAAAATGAAGATAAAAACAACTAATATGTGCAAATTGTTTCACAAACAAATGAATTATAAATGAATAAAAAAGGAAAGAATGAAGGAAGGAAGTTAATTAACAATAATTAATGATAATGCAGGGGTGCATACAGGGGGAGGGTTGTGGATGTTGTAACCCCCCTATAAGAAGTTGGACTAGCTGGCTAACAGTGAGAGGATGATGGCTACTGGAATTAGGCAATATTTTCACTTTTATTGCCATCATTCAACCCCCTGTTGGAGAAAATCCTGCTTCCGCCCCTGTGATGTGCCTATAACTTTTGCCATGCAACTTTGTTTTGTTCTTTTTTTTACAACTAACATAATTTTATATTAATTCTTATATTTGTTATTCTGTTGGATGTAGCAAAAGCACCCCATCAAGACGAATAACTCCAACACCTGTGAAAGCAATTCCTAACAAGTCTTTATCACCATTCTCTTCCACGACATTTGTCTCTCCTCCTCTTCCTATGCCAGCAGACTGCCCTTTGAGTCCAACATCACTACAAGAAGAACGAAACATGTTGAAGGCTATGAAGTCAAAGAGACGAAGCAAAGGAGACTCTACATGGGGGAATAAAACAAGTCCTAATAGTAATTCAAGTTATCGATCTCCGTCTTGTTCTATACTTGGAGATTTTATTACTAGTTCACCTGGAAGTTCACAGAAAATAAAAGCAGGACAAACCGTGAATGGTGAAGTAGATTCTGCAGGGAAAGCAAAGCTTGTGAATCAATCTAAGCAACAAAGAAAAAATATTGAACTAAAAACTCAAAGTGAAAATGATACAATTCAGTGGAGAAACTGTAATGGTTTGTCAGAACAAGAGGATAGAAAATCGGAACAAGGTGATGAAATAAATAAAATAAAAAAGGAAGAAAGTGGCTGCAGTGGTTTGCCTGCAAAAATGGATATTCCAAATAATAGTATGAAAAGCACTGTTGAACTTGGAAAAGTTACTTGTAAAGAAAAAATACATCTGCTCGGAAAATTACATGCAACTTTGATTCAAGGTAAGAATTGACCAAATGGGATGGGATGAAAGTGGAAAAATGAAATGTAGGAAGGTAAATATTTGGTTTTTAACAGGAGTAATTTTCTTTTGACTTAATTTTAGAGAATCTTGTTCCTAACATCACATCTGAGGTGTATTTCATTGCTCAATTGCTTACGACAAGAGCACCTGCTGTCCACCAAACAGAAAAAGAGTCAGGTAAGACAATAGACTCCTTGCAGCATGTTGGAATGCAGCTCAAGTTGGAGGACAAATAATAGGTTCCAATTCTCAGGAGATTGAAATTCTTTAGTTTCTCCCTCCAAATTGAGCTACTTTGACGTCAATTGAAAGGGAACAATAGAATGGGATGGCAATTAACAGTGGATTCCTCTTCTAGTGGCTCTTCTTCCACTGTAATCCAATTGGAATTTAGAAGTTGATTTTTGCCAGAGGACGATAAAACCTGGAGAAAAAACCTCGAAACACTGGAAAGAAGCAACAAACAACTCTACTCACATATGACACCAAGCTCGGCAGGGCTTGAATGCAGGTCACATACCGGTATTATATTTATGGATGGAAATGCTTGCCTCTCGATCACCACTGCCAACTATCATTCCTTAACTTGTCATACCTGAGCTTGTTGGTTCTCTTATGCTTCAAAGCTCCAGTATTCCTCTGTGACTGTTCCATTGGATATATTTCAGTTGGTGAAGAGCCACTCAAAGGGAATTCCACAGTATATCATTTACTTATTTCAAAGTATTGATAATTTTTTTTATTATAGATTTGCCACCCATGGACAATCTTTTGTATTCTATTCACAATACAGTTTTCTTTGCTGTAGTTATCCTGGAAAACCTTAAAAGGTGAATACCATAGACCAAGCAGTGATGAAGCTGTACTTTGCTTTGTTTTCCAATGGGAAATGTTTTACTGTTTTTCCCCGAAACCCCTTTACATTACTAAATATAATGATGTTTTTATAATTCACAGACTTATTTGTTTGCTTGATAAAGGAACCTTAAGGCAGCTTGTACTCAATCCAAGGGTTAGTAGTCTGATAATCTATCTCTGATTCATTGTGTGATTCAACTGGGATTCTGGCATTTATTTTCTAATCTCTGGCATCGTGTTACCTGACAAACAACCTAAGAAGTACCAGCCAAGTACTGTCCAAACCAAAATCCTGACACCAACCTTATACATGAGCATAGTGCCCATGCTGCTCTATCCAAAAGCCTTATTCAAAAATGTAACTACCAGTATACTTCATTTTAAAGATTGCTGAATTTTCTCCTACATTTAAAGAATGGTTGGATCAAAAATATGAAGAACATTCGACACCAAAGGTTTGTGCATGCCTTATTCTATGGATTCTTAAGCTGTCATATATTGATTGGGCTGCCGGTGGATCTTGTAACTGTTGTTACTGTTCTTTTACTTTCAGGTTTTAGACTTGTCTATCACATCTCCTATTGGTGGAGTCCCATTCAGTGCTGATAGAGACAACAAAAATAACTTCCCAAGTGATAAAGCATTCCAGAATTTCAGGAAGCAAAGGTTTATTGAATATTTCTTTGATCGTTGTTCTGTTGTTTTTTGTTGTTGTTGTTGTTGCTGCTGTTGTTGTTGCTGTTATTGTTGCTACTGTTGCTGTTGTTGCTATTGTTGTTGCCATTGTTGCTGTTGTTGTTGCTGCTGCTGGTTTTGCTGCTGCTGCTGCTGCTGTTGCTGCTGTTGTTGTTGCTGGGTTACGGCTTATAAGTCGTACTTTCATATTATTCATTGAGACATATTGTTATTCTTTGTTCATCAGGGATCTGTTCTATGAACTTGTGAGAGAATGGGAAGATTGTCACAATAAACCTGGCTGGATAATGGAAGAAAATATGGGTAATAAAATAAGGTACGACAGAATGACAGGAAAGGCCTTTTGCAGCTAACAGTCATGATATATCACTTCAATAGCGAATGGATTGAACTCACAATCCCTTGGGGAAGACTTCACTGGAAGGCAAACAAACTCTAAAAAACTTAGTATCTTATGATGAAAATCATGTTATGAGGGTATTACAGTATTTTGTTTGAAAATGGCTTCACCAAAGGCATTAGAAATGGAATGAAAATTGTTTTGAATAAATGAAATAGGATTTTTAGCTCTCCAGTTACAGTCACATGATTATTAGCTGCAAATGGCCTATTTCTTACACACAAGTGTATTCTTTTTTCTCTTGCTTTTATTCACTTCTCTTTCATCTATTCTTCCTTTTATTTTCTGACCTTCCCAAAGGTCTCTAGTTCATCAAAGGCCAGATCTTGCTAACCATGCACCATTTGCCAGGCTTTTCCAGTCACAACTTCTCCAGGTATGAACTGTGTACAAAGTGTATTGTACTTGATGCTGTTGATAGTGGCGTTTATGCTGTGATGTCTGATATGCATTGTTGTTGGAATGATATTTAAGAGCCAAAAGCATGGCAGCGGCAGCGGTGGGGGTGGTGGTGGTACTACTACTACTGCTGCTGCTAGTAATGGTGATGATGATGGATTTCATCTGCTCCTGGCTTAAAAGTAGTTAACTGATCTATTTCAGATGTGTAAAGGAGAGAACCTTAGTTCTGATCCCAACAGTGCTCTTGCCAGACTACGTAATGCAAACCCTGACAAATTCCAAAGGTAAAGTGAAGAATAGACACCAGCTGTTCAGTTTTTTTTTAGATTTTCGTCATGCCTATACAGAGATCAACGCCTTGTCAAAATACCTTAATAATTAACAAAATTAATATGAATAATGTGGCATACATAACATGACTGTGAAAACTACACCATGCAGCATGATTATGGTAATGCAGGATTTCGGCTTGTCCCATTACCTTGACTGTCACAGCATGTTACCTAATAATTTCTTTTTCTCCCATAACTACAGGCTTCAGGACCGTTTTGTGACTCCTTCAATGTCTCTTGCCGGTCCTTGTCCTCCACCCTCCTTCAGCGAAATCCAGGAATTCTTCAAAGGATTCATAATATGTGCAGAAAGGTAGAAATTATCTTACTTTTCTTAAGTGTAGGTCTGATCTTATTGGAAATTCTTCCACTGACTTACATAGTTTAATGACTTTTTTTCAGCCATTCATTCAGCCGTCACCTCATGGACAATCTTATCATGAAGATTACAGAGGTAAGGTTTTTTTTTCCGATTCCTGCAGACGCCACATGTGAATAGAGTTTCTTTGATATTAGCTTCAGAGGTTGAGAAAAATAACTGGATCGAAGTGCATTGTAGGGTTGTTTTAGGGAATATATTTCCAATATGGCATTTATTTCATCTTCTTAAAAAGTCCCAGAATGCACTGCAATGTTTATCCGACCCAGTTTTTTCTGCACCTAGGAGCAGGTAATACCGTTCTCTGTCTTTCCCTCTTTCCACAAGGGTTTTCTATGGGTTCTCTTGTTTACTCTCTCACTAAAAATCAACATTTATGAATTGATAGTTGTATGCTTAGATTATCGAATGTAGTGGCAGTGAATATTCAGTGTGTCGTATATAATATAAACATTATCCTCTGGCTAGAAAGACTGTGCAACGACTCCTCATATCATGATGTAAAATATAGATTTTTTTTGGATTATTTACTATAGATCTTAACTATACTGATAGCCATCTTTTTTATCTGTGTTTTGCTGTTGTAGTTGAATGATACTGTGTTCCCTTTTGGTGAAGCTAAGGATCAGGAACATAATGAGAAGAATCCACAAACCAAGGTATGTTAAATGTTTTTGAATGAGTGGGAAACGATCGATACAGGAAATTCGTTGGCCATAACTTGTTGTGATTGGATGAAACAATGGAAAACTATTTTGATTCTAAAGCAAGTCATACAACACTGAGTTTTCATATGACCGTGCCTTGCCATTACTGTGTCAGTGCCATGCAGTGTATGAAAACACTTGACATTTGGTACAGTGTCCGCACCGTGCCGTTTGCTATGACTTTTCACACTCATACGAAATCTGCTCTACTATGAACTAAAAGGAGTTAAATTAATGCTAATAATTGTTGAAATATCTTTTCTTTTCACCTTTCAGGAGATCCAACAGTCTTTCAATGTCTGTCTGAGCAGCCTACGAATCCTTGCCAAGTTCCTGGGATATCTGGTATTTGATCCTTACCAAGGCGTAACCAACCAATCAAAACAGGCAGCAGAACCAGTCATACGCATGCGCAATAAGGTTTGTCAGCCTTGTGGTTGCTATAGAAACAAGAATAAAACATCGAGGTTTACTCAAGACTTACCCTGCAGTGTATGAAAAGATTAACGAAAATGATCACGTAACCAACTTCATTATTTAATAATACCAAGTGATCAACGTTTTTTCAAACTTTAACATTTGTAACATTTGTAACATTTCCGTATTTTTATTCTTTTTAGGTTCCTCAGCCCTTTGATGTCCTGCTCTACGTTAAGAACGCCCTCGAGAACGGACATCTGGTGCTTACAGTGCCCTGGGTTGTGGAGTACCTCAGTATGGTGGACCCTGTGGCACCTTATCTGGACTATTACCAGGAGGTCCTTATTTTGTTGGTACATATTTACAGGTACATAAAATAATAAGGCCTTGATGAGCACATCATAATGTGGTCTCTCTCTCTCTCTCACACACACACCCACAGTTGAGTCTGTCAAAGTGACATCAAGTGGAGACAAGATAAACTGTAAAATGCTCTCTCTTTCAGTTCTTGCAGCAGTCAAGTGTCCAGAGATCTCATCACATATAGCCATCTTCTCATCATTACCTGCCTTGGTTGGCTCTTTGAGGTACTAATAATGGAGCATTAGTATTACATTTATGTTTATAACGACAATAGTTATCTCCCCATAAGGGTAGGATAATAACAAAATGAAACTTTTGTCTCCTGTGCAATCTTATTGGCATTACTGAAAGTCAGTAAGAATGTGACATTTTCTTGCCATACAAAGAAACCAAAGGAAAGGAAAGGAAAGAAACATAGAAAAGAGCCGCGTTTCATCAGCTTATTTACGTTGTGAGAGCACTATCGCTACGTTATCGTTATCGATATTTTATTTGCTTGATTATTTTCTTCTTTGATGTCGCACAGAATTCAGTTCTACCAGAATCATTGTTTTTCAAGTCTTTCGAAGAACGAAACGTCAGTGAAGAAATCTTGCGGAATCGTCCTCCTGTTTGTCTGGTAAGATTCTTAATCCTCCCTCTCTCCCTCCCTTTCTCTCCTCTTTCCTTCCTTTTTGTTTCTCTCTGCCTCTCTTTCCCGTACCGTATCCATGCCACGTGTCATTTATAGATGTTCCACACGTGCATTAAGATCTATCGATTGGACAGGAAGGATGGATATAGATCCTTAGTAAATATGTCATGATAACATCCATGTATTGTTAAACTAGGACTCGTGTGATGTTGTGGATCAAGAAATGCTCTACACCTGGTGCCCTTACCTCGGTAAGTAGACTGCTCTTCATCTGCATATTTCTGACAGACAATATAGTAAACCAATCACCGTAGCAGGAGTTTTCCTAGTGGAATTCAAATCTTGTTCCACAAACAGCTACGTAGTATCTGTTTTAAAGAGAACTACAAGGATTACGAGGCAATTTTCTTTAATTTTCACAGGACAGTAAACAATTGAAACAATTGATAATCAATTTTCCACGATCAAAGTTTTACATTCTGAGATATTCTAGCTAATTTGTTGTGCTTGTGGGACATAGCAACGGTAACTAAGGGGAGTCAGAACCATGTATTCTTTTAAAAGTATCCCAGTATCCAAGTAACAAAGAATAAAACTCGGTTCATGTTTATTCCAGGGGAAGTCAAAAGTGTGTTGTCAGAAGCTTCAACGGGAATGTCAAGCCGAGCGGGACCAGTCAAGAAGATAACACCAGTCTGTACTGAACAACCAACACAACTCTCTTCAAATAAACGGCAATTACTTGTAAGTTATTGACCTCTTTTAAGCTTGGGAATATGCTAGCACTAGGTATCTCTAGTAATACATTAAACCAGTCGTATTAGTTTCTTTCTTAAGCAATTCGTTCCCCCCACTTTTTCAGCAACAACTTGAAGAGAATTTCTACAGAATTCAACCAGATTTCTTGAAGAGAACATCAGATTTCGTGATAGAAAGGTGGGTATTCTATGATCTTGTCTTGATCGTTTGACACGATAGGGCGATGAGGAACTATTGCTTGGAAGATTCCATTCTGCTCTGCTCTGCTCTGCTCTGCTCTGCTCTGCTCTGCTCTGCTCTGCTCTGCTCTGCTCTGCTCTGCTCTGCTCTGCTCTGCTCTGCTCTGCTCTGCTCTGCTCTGCTCTGCTCTGCTCTGCTCTGCTCTGCTCTGCTCTGCTCTGCTCTGCTCTGCTCTGCTCTGCTCTGCTCTGCTCTGCTCTGCTCTGCTCTGCTCTGCTCTGCTCTGCTCTGCTCTGCTCTGCTCTGCTCTGCTCTGCTCTGCTCTGCTCTGCTCTGCTCTGCTCTGCTTCTATTTTAGCACAAATTTCTTCTTAACTTCGTTCGACATATGAATATGTGAATTTATTTCTTCAAAGATTGTGTTCGAATATTCTGTCTGGTATAAAGACGTCTATCGTGCCAGGTGCGCTAAAGAAAGGAGCAGAACAAATGGAGGCTTACCTTGCGAGTATAGGATTCCTTGATGATGATAATAGTGACCAGGCTAAGGTATGATACATCCACCCCGTTTCATCCCATTCCATCGACTTACCCACCCAACCGTTCGCTCACCCATCCATCCGTCCATCCGTCCATCCGCGCACCTCAACCTACGATATTCATCCAGTCGTCCATGCGCAACTTTATATTTACCCATACACCCACCAATTCATACAACCATCTACCTATCCATTCGTTCGTTCATCTATCCATCCATTTTTCCACCTACCCATCCACCTATCTGCTCTATGCTATTACATTATCTCATCCCATCCCAATTATCCATCTATTTTTTCGCGCCTTCCTAACAACGATATATATTTTTTCTTTCAGGAGAGAAGCAGACCCCAAGTGCTTCAGCTCATTCATTCTGTCACCAGTGATGCCGTCAAGAAAGCGCTTGAGATTACAGCGTAAGATTCTAAGATACCTTACTAACATAGGAGCAGATATCACGTGGAAAACAGTGCCTTGGCGTTCGAAAGATCTCTTTACCTTGGACGTAATGTTTTCTCATTTCAGACCACCTATCATTCCTTTGAGAATAAGATTCTTTGTTTGAGTTGTATCCATATTCGTCTCTTCTCATGCGCAACTGTTAAACAAAGAAATGATCATTAAGGGAATGACGTGGTCTGAAATGGGAAAATATTACGCTCGAGGTAAAGAGGTGCATTGGCTCTTAGAACCAATCGAAACATTCAATACTTACAATAACCACGTTACCGTACCTATGAAACTCGCTTGACTCCGACCCCTCCCCCTGCTAGGGCTCTGCTAGGTAATGGATTTTGACACCTTTAAAATAATGCTAGGGTTTTAGAGGGAAAGATAAAGAACCCAAATCGAGAATTATCTGATTGATATCCTTTTGTAAAGTAGAATGAAGACATCACTCTGAACATGTCGTTTATTATTACCAGGAACAGCAGTGACACGTCTGTCAAAGCGTTTCAAATTCTTTGTCCTGAAGATACGAACCCAAAGGTAAATAGAAAGCATTTCTGCATAGTCCAGAGCTGGATCCACTTTTATCGATGCGCGCGCGGCGAGGACGAACCGAGTAGTGGAAGGAGACTGGTAAGAATCGTAAAGATATTCTTTGTATTTCGTGCGCGCGCTTTATTTTCCTTTTATTTTTGCGATATAAATTAGTCAGAGTGAGAAAAGTGGGTCCAGTTCTGGAATATTTTCTGCAAGGAACAGATATTGATTGTGTTACTTCATTATACTGATCAGTTCTTTTTCTTCTATTCTCATTTGTTTGTTTCAGGTAATCAGCACGGCTGCTCAGCTGACAGCACGTCACGTCAAGCAGAAGTCAAGTGACTGGATCCACCTATCACTAGCCAGTAAGATACATGACACCAAGACCCTTACTTACAATAGGCCACAAGCATGATGACGTTCTATACCTACACTTCCAGAATCCCTTTCGGTACATTGTTTGTCGTGCTAATTCTCACTATTGTCTTGATATTCTCAAAGAAGTTTTAACATCTAAATATGAAAAGGGATTTTGAAAAGGATTGTGGTAGTTTAGGTATGAAATGACATGAGGTTAGGGGTCTATACAAGCAGAAGACACTGAACTGCACCGAACAGATACCTTTTTTTGAGTTCGATAAACATGATGCATTGTGGTCTAGCTTGGGTACAAACAACACTATATAAGGCATGATGGAGAAAAGATGTTTGTACCCAAGCTAGACCGGGAGAACCTACATACATTTGATGTAATGTATTCATAAAATCTATAATCATTCTATGTATTCTATTATCATTCTATCTATTGTATGAGGTGTGATGCATTGTATTTTTACGAATACATTACATCAACTGCTTGCTACGTAGGCTCTCCCAAGCTAGACTACAATGCAATATGTTCGTGACATATCACAGGCATATTTAATATACTCTATTTTGAACCCACTTGCTCTAATGTTTGTTGTTCCTGTTCAGGTATGGTAGAGAAGGACCTCTTTAATCACTTTGATAAGTTCACCAATGCTCTGCTTCACGCCAAGGCTAAAGAAGCGCGGCTACGACAAGCTGTTGATCACTCAGATGATCACGCTAATACTAAAGATTGCGAGATAGAAGACAAGAAAGATGGCGTTACCCAACAGACACCACCCGAGGAAGTTCTACGGAAGCAAGCCCAGTCCTTGAAGGTACTTGAATAGCTTTCCTTACTAAAGGCGCGATTACAGCAATTTCTTCGCAACTTGTCTCCCAACGGCGTTGTGTCACAAGTTGCATGGAGCATTGTATGTCGTGCGTTACATTGCCTAGCCCTGTAAATGTTATCCTAGTTTTAATCCCATTTTCCTCCCATAGGTGTTACTTGTGAACCAAACAAGGCAGCTCAGCCAAGCATCATCTACAGGTAACGAAACAAGCTAAACAATTCCAGCCCCGGTCACACGGTGCAACTGCTGTGTGAAGCGTTACTGATGACGGAGTTTTCGAGGGATGTCACACATATCAACTTTTCCCTCAACAAAATTGTTAATGAAGGAACGCTACCCAATTCTAGCCACCAGTACACTGAAGCGCACTGTGTGTGATATTTGCGCGCAACGTTTCTACTTTGCTCGACTCTACTTTAGCGACATTAACGGCAACGCTACGTGCAGCAGATGCAGACAACGTTGTATATGAAATCAACTTGTTTTTTTTACGAAGAAAGGAAACGTTTTGTTTTCCAGTTGAAATTCAAGACATCTCTTCTACATTGAAGTCGGTTTACGATGATTTAACGCCAAATAAGGTAAAGTGTCCATTTTGCAGATAGATGATATCCGGAATTGTGTCGTAGCAATTGGAGACTAGCCTAGCAAGTGTATATTCCTTTTCTTCTTCTTTCCTGCTTCAGGGAACGGTCATAAGAAGAGATTTCGTATAAGTGTGACACGGCACGCAATTTCGATTATTTTCATGCACGGCACGGCACGGCACTGACCCGGTCACGGCAAGGTACGGTCCGTGCCGTAAGTTTTTCATGGTCATACGAAACTCGCTCTCACTTCCCTACCCTCCTACAATCTAATATCAATATGAACAATATAGCTTGCAACAACAAAAATCCCCCTGCCCCCTTCATTTATTGATCTTTCTCGTTCTAGTAGTTTATCATTTGTTTGTCTTGTTCTAGCTTTCTGTTGAAGGACAAGACCTTGGGAATGTCAGCGTTGAGCTGGCCTTCATATTAGGTACGTAACGTCCCTCTCAGGCCCCCAATCCCCCATCCCCCACCACCACCACCACCACCACCATCCCCCTACTAGCATGCATCAATTCCATAAATGCAAATATAACTCTCTTTAAAATTACTTATTTCAGCATGTAGATGTTGTTGTGGGATGGATTTTCTCTCAAGTGAAAACGACATTACAAGAACGCTACTGAAAATATGGACATTCCTGAAAGGTATGAGATTTCTTATGTCATCCATCCCATCCCATCCATTCACTCAACCATCCCATTCATCTATTTTTTTCTTCTATTATGTCTTTCTCTCAGTTGAGCCACCCATTTCGTCCATCACTCCATCAACCCTTGCGCCTGTTCATTCATTCATTCTTCCATCCATCTATTATTCCATTTACCCTTAATTGTTATACTTTTTTTTAGACCACGGCCATCCAGCACCTCTTCATCAACTCCTGTCTTCCCCTCGTTTAAGACTTCTCTCTACACTTGAAAATCCTCAGGTGCGTAAACAACAATCTTTTTGCAAAAACCTATAATTTTTTCTTACAGGCACTGAGACATGAACAATATTCACCATTTTCCATACATCATTTACTGGTCACAGTCAAAGCATTCAATCGAGGCTGCAAGATAGTTGCAAAGAATTATTCAAATTTGAACCTTGCAGCCTCGACTGAATGCTTTGTCTGTGACCAGTGAACCGATGTATGGAAAGGGGTGAATTCAATAGACTCTTTTAGCTTGGACCTTGGGGAAAACCTTGCAATTTTAAATCAATAAAGGTATATGTAATCTTTGTCGTCATAGATCACGTGGTCTGTACTCGCTAATATATTCGCATCTACCATCCATTATGGACTGGTGACGACACACAACGTCGAGCAGTGGTTCCTAAAGTTGCTTGACGCCACAAATGACCAGGTGATATTATTAGCCAATATTCATTAGCTATAGCCATTATCAGCAAACAGCTGTTTGATTAACTTTGAATAATGATTGAAAATAATTGAAGTGAGGTTACCAAGTATGGCCACTTATGATGTGCTTGTCGAGTAATGAGAGCGGTTTAGATATTTATCTTAGACCAACAAGAGAGCGCGTAAGTTGTTGTACATTTTACACTCTTCAACCAATCAGAGCACTCGTTAGTTGTTCTACTGTACTGTCCTCAGCATAAGAGTGAGCATCTTTTTTGCATGCATTTGACGTCATAGCCAACAACTACACTACCTTGCAAAAACGTTTTCCTTTTGATAGTTTGTAATTTTTTTATTTATGTTTTTTTAGAGTATCGTTGAAGGGTGCTGTGAACTTCTACAGTCATACAAAAGGCAAGACACCAAGCAAAGTAAGTACTTTTCCCCGTCATTCTTCTATTTTTTGGCCTGAAAATTCACCAATGAATTCCTTTGCCATATTTGTTTTAGCATCGACAGGAGTAGAGTTCTCGTTACTCATGGCAACGCTTTCCCAAAAATTTTCTCAAGACCCGGATGTTTTGACTTTAATACGACGATGCATAGTGGACAGCGGTTCTTCAATCACACTACCAAGGATCTAGATAAGTTGTATGTACTAAATATGGACTAGATCAAAAATAGACAAAATTTCCAGAAATGGATAATTATCAGAATTATGCTGAGAATAAATTCTTCAATGAAACGAGAAATAAGCAACAAATAACAGAGTTTGTGAGAATATACCTCTAGCTTGTGAAATAAGATATGAGGTTAAGTTAATGGGTTTTCTAACTTGTTTATTCGCTGCTAACTTCTTTTGACATCCATGGCTGCTATCCTTGGCCTCGCACATGCAACGTACTCGCACTGCGCATGCCTGCATGAAATGCGCATATCATTACAGCTTGGCTAAAATGTTTGCCCATTTCAGACCACGTGTCATTCCCTAGAGTATCATTTCTTTGTTTAAAGGTTGCGTATGAGAAGACACATGAATATGGATACAACTCAAACAAGGAATCTTATTCTCAAGAGAATGACACGTGGTCTGAAATGAGAAAACATTAGAAAGGTACAAATGTGACAAACCATGTTTTGTGTTCTTTAAAATATTTGAATATTGTTGGGGTATAGAACCCAGAAACTACGATTGACATGTGTGATAGCGTATGTAAATAAGAAAGAAAGAAAGAGAGAAAGAAAGAAGAAACAGAAATAAATGAAATGTCTTAAAAGTTCCTTTTAAAGTCACTTTTTTATATGTAACACTTTGTCTTCCGTCTTCGAGCTGTTTAGAATATTCCTCGTTTAAAACCCATAGCCTTCCGGCTTTTCGTCTTCTTTTAACCTCATTTAATAAATCAATATTGCCATTTCTTCTGTTCATTCAATCGTCCGTGGTGGTTGGGTCACAGGAAGTACACTTGCCACTCTTAACAAACGAATACAAGCCAACATTCTCCTTCGCATTCCAGCAGACAACTTGTTTCGTGTCGAACACATCCATTTCCAACAATTCCACTTTATTATCATCAGCTTGCTCAAACAGGCTACACTGCAAGCAGTTCAAGACAGAAAAAGACTTCGGAAACACAACACAGTCGTCCTTCTTCCCTTCAGGTTGAACGACAATACCGAACAATACCAATACCGATTGGATGAAAACTAAAGGATTGGATTGAATGAAAAATAAAGGATTGGATTGAATGAAAAATAAAGGATTGCATTGAATGAAAAATAAAGGATTGCATTGAATGAAAAATAAAGGATTGCATTGAATGAAAAATAAAGGATTGCATTGAATGAAAAATAAAGGATTGCATTGAATGAAAAATAAAGGATTGCATTGAATGAAAAATAAAGGATTGCATTGAATGAAATAATGAGGATTGCATTGAATGAAAAATAAAGGATTGCATTGAATGAAATAATGAGGATTGCATTGAATGAAAAATAAAGGATTGCATTGAATGAAATAATGAGGATTGCATTGATTGAAAAATAAAGGATTGCATTGAATGAAAAATAAAGGATTGCATTGAATGAAAAATAAAGGATTGCATTGAATGAAAAATAAAGGATTGCATTGAATGAAAAATAAAGGATTGCATTGAATGAAATAATGAGGATTGCATTGAATGAAATAATGAGGATTGCATTGAATGAAAAATAAAGGATTGCATTGAATGAAAAATAAAGGATTGCATTGAATGAAAAATAAAGGATTGCATTGAATGAAAAAGATTAACATTAAAGGAATATTTCAAAGATTAAATTTTGCTACAATCGGCTTGCCTCGCTAGCCTCATGATCTGACACCTCAGTTTTGCAGTGACGTCATATCTACGTCACTATTTCAGATTAGCTGGTAGGCGTGAAGAACAGTTGATTGACTTGACGAGATATTACAAAGGTACCTTAATTAGTATTATATTCTAAATATCAAACAAAAACGGCTATTCATAGAGACCCTACAATTCGCAGAGCTGACAGATAAATTATAAATGATTTTTTAGGAATGAAATAAATTAATTATAATAGTTAGAAAGTTTACCTTACAAGTCTGCTGTGTTCATTTTGTAGTTTGGCAGCTGCTGCTAGCTAGTAGCATAGACGAAGAAATTATCCTTGGAAATCTAAAATATATATAAAGCATGAAATTCGGCTATCGGATGAAGAACTATCTAGTAATGGTTTCACTCCTTGTTATCGTCCAATCCAAAGGTAAGATGACCGACAGTAAATTTGCCGTGAAAAGTTTGAAGAAATCATATTAGCCCAAAGTCAAAGTTGTACTTTGGTTGAATTGCAAATAGGTACTGAAACATAGTGGAAATAACTTTTTAAGCCTTAGTTTTTGGTAAGAAATTCTTCATTTTGATAAATGTATGCTCTTGATAGGCATGGCAGCGAAGTATCAGTGGAAGAACTAAAACTTGGATGGTTATTATTATTATTATTATTATTATTATTATTATTATTATTATTATTATTATTAATATTATTATTATTACCTGAGTATAGATCATTAGATATCAGTGGTCAAAGCCGTTTCATTTTTCGAGAAAGAAAATAAAAATAGGTTTTTTAATACTAAAAGATGAACAACTTCAGTATCAGCAGATAACACAGCTTCGGTCCTGATCATTTACGATATCCTGCTGTGTATCATGCTATAATCAAAACAAAATAAAAGCCAGACGTAGGAAGTAATTCAGTTTCAGCCCAGACAAGGGTCTAGGGTTATCCCATGATGCATTGCGTTTCATAGTATATTATCAATTCTTTCGTGACGTCATCACTTTGTTTGAGCTGGCTTTGAGTGAAGATCAAAATGGCGATGTTTAGTCCAGTTGCTAGACACTCGGCATCTTTTCTGGAGTTTTTCTTTATTTTATGTTCTCTGTGTATCGAAAAACGTTGTTTCTGCTTCTATTCCCAGCATGGAATGAGTTGAGGTTGTTTTAGACTGATTCATCTAGTTATATACGGATACATTTGAGAGAAAGAAACTTTCGCGACGAGTGACAACTGAGTGTTCGATGGATTCGTTGTTCAACAAAGTGCTTATCTCAGCGCTTATTTGCCTTATTTCAGCATCTAATATACGGATAAATTGTAATTTATTACCTTTCTTGTCGTTTGTGTAAAGTATGCAGTGATTTTACTCAATGTCCGTTTATTATTTATACATTTCCAATGTTCAGTTCTTCGTCAGTGAAGTGTCCAAAAATGGGCTATTTTCAGAGGTCCTAAACACATCTAAAACTTGGAGTACTTTTGTATACAAGTATGAATTAACCCTTAAGCTAAAATATGGTGGTATTAAAACGAAAAATACTCTTATCATTCCTGAGAAATAAGCATTGTGCCTACAACATCTGACACTCGAATCTTTGAAGCGTATCAAGTCGCCTTTCTAAAAGATCAAATTATTTATGAGCCATTCCAAAAATATTCCTTTTGGTGTAAACATAAGTAGGATTGTTAAGAAACAACACACGTTAACACTACTTTCCTTATTCGATTCTTCAACATCGACACGGTTCAACGTTTACAATTGGTAAGCGCTAT
This sequence comes from Anthopleura sola, assembly GCA_023349425.1. Lineage (NCBI taxonomy): Eukaryota > Metazoa > Cnidaria > Anthozoa > Actiniaria > Actiniidae > Anthopleura > Anthopleura sola. Next base: position 10,740,908 of record JALHLI010000004.1, on the reverse strand, counting down.
GCATCGTGGGATAACCCTGGACCCTCCCCTGTCAGTATCCAGACAACATGTGTCGCAGGACTTTTTATTAAGATACCTGACGTCAAAGCTTTAAGGTGGCTCCTGCAAGTAGCTTTTGGTTTTTGTTCAAATTTTCCCTTTTTTAACCTACTTATGGATAGTCTTACTCTAGTTCAATGAATCCGAATCACATCAGATGTTAGACTTGGATGAAAGTTTTGAAAAATATTCTTTTTTACGCTAATTTACGTTTCCATAGCAACGATAAATAATCTACACAGTGTAGCACACCTAACGGGAAAGTTTCAAGCGATTTGTTTTATCTTTTTGATTTTGAGTAAATTGGTGCCCCCACTTCTCCGCGGTAAAGAATGCTTCGATGTTTTGCCGACAATTAGCCAAAAATAGTTGTAGTAAAATAAAGCCTTATTAGTTCTTTGAATTCATTTATTATAAAAAAACAGAAGCGAATGGAGAGTGCAAGAATTGGATGTTCCTCCCGAAGGAGGAAGGACATTATCTACGACATCACAGTATTGAGAATTTAACTGACGTCACACAAGACCTGTGCCAGATCACGTGTTACATGCACAAGTCATGCATGTCGTATAACTATTGTACGAGGTCTGCCACGTGTGAGATAAACGATGCAGATAGGTACAGCCACCCCGAGGACTTCGTAAGGAAAGCGGGCTCAGTGTACGTTGGTACAGATGTAAGTATTTCATCTACTGTTTTAGTTGAGAAAATATTTGAGAGATGGTTCCTTTTAAAAGGTTTCCCCTGGAAATAAAATGAATAATATTAAAGCTTTACCATGCATCTTCTTTATCAAGTATCTATCTCAGTGGCATTGAGTAAAACAAAACACTTTTCCAATGCGCGCGATTTCCATTTGACATCCCTTTTGACACAAGTATTTACTATCCTTTCTCAGTTGTCTTTAATAATCTTTGTGCTTTTGGTCTTCAGAATGCCTGCATTAATAACACGTGTCCTCGAAATGCCACTTGTCAACCCAACTTTTATACCCAGAGCTACTCATGCCTGTGTCATCTTGGTTTTCGTGGCCCAAACTGTACAGGTAAATTTATCTCTTGCTTTCCTTACTTTATGGCACGCGACATTGACTTGAACGGGCCTACTGTTCTTAAAATAACTGTTTATTTTTGATAGATCACTTTTATTTTAGTTAAGTTGTGCATATTCAGTTAATCTACGCTTGCATGTGTATTTTGCCATTATGACATGCTTTGAGAACGCGCATAGGCATTCTAGAGTCTGAATGTCTCGTCTGCGGTAGTATACCTCACACAGATCAGAATGTACCCTGAAACAACCTCTGGGCTGATCTAAGTCAGGGCATGGCTAACTCATACATCGAACCCTGAAAAAACCTCTGGGCTGATCAAAGCTAGGGCACGGCTAAAGGCACGATTACTAGGAGCAAATATTTTCTCTGCAACTTGTCTCGCAACGGCGTTGCGACACAACTTGCAAGAGGTTTTACACCTACTTTTTGCAACGATTGCTGCAACTTGTCTTGCAACATTTTTCAAATTTCACTGTCGGTTACACGCTGCAATACTCCATGCAACTTGTGTTGTGACGCCGTCACAGATCGAACCGGAACTTAGCGTGTTAGGTTTTGCAGAATGAAGGACTCGGAAAAAAACCTTCGAATCATGAAGAGACCTAAAAAACTCTTCTCACGTGTGATGTCAAGCCCAGGAATCGAACCTGAGACCACAGAACTGAGAGGCGAAAGATCTACGCCAGCCAGGTTGTTTTGGTCAAATCACATATTTGTCTTAGTTGATTCTGCGCGACTCGATCGCGATACCAGGAGGTACTGTTTATTAATATTACACTCTATCTCATTCCAGACATCGACGAGTGTGCATCAGACTCCAACAATTGTTCCATTAATCACACTTGTATCAATACAGCTGGATCATATGACTGCATTTGCAAGCCTGGTTACAAAGCACAAGGAATCACGTGCATAGGTAAATCTTCAGACCATTGGTACATTATCAAAATAATATCTGCAACCTTTTTTCAGCCATTTTAGCTTGGCAACATTTCTTAATACATAGACCATATACTTTTGCACTAAGCTCTGATACTGTGGGGGTCAAGACTGGAAGCGGTCCCTCTTATTCCCATGCACGTAGTTTGGCTTATGTACTTGATTCTGAAGCACTCGCGATACCAGGAGGTACTGTTTATTAATATTACACTCTATCTTATTCCAGACATCGACGAGTGTGCATTAGACTCCAACAATTGTTCCATTGTTCACACTTGTATCAATACCGCTGGATCATACGACTGCATTTGCAAGCCTGGTTACGAAGCACAAGGAATCACGTGCATAGGTAAATCTTTTTTTATTACTATTTAACTAAACATACTGTTTTTTTAAACATTTTCCCCAATAACGCTGGATCATATGACTACATTTCAATCCCATGGTACGTAGCCCAATGAAAAATTTATTATTAATAGTAGTGGTAGCGGTAGCGGTAGTGGTAGTGGTAGTGGTAGTGGTAGTGGTAGTGGTAGTGGTAGTGGTAGCGGTAGCGGTAGTGGTAGTGGTAGTGGTAGTGGTAGTGGTAGTGGTAGTGGTAGTGGTAGTGGTAGTGGTAGTGGTAGTGGTAGTGGTAGTGGTAGTGGTAGTGGTAGTGGTAGTGGTAGTGGTAGTGGTAGTGGTAGTGGTAGTGGTAGTGGTAGTGGTAGTGGTAGTGGTAGTGGTAGTGGTAGTGGTAGTGGTAGTGGTAGTGGTAGTGGTAGTGGTAGTGGTAGTGGTAGTGGTAGTGGTAGTGGTAGTGGTAGTGGTAGTGGTAGTGGTAGTGGTAGTGGTAGTGGTAGTGGTAGTGGTAGTGGTAGTGGTAGTGGTAGTGGTAGTGGTAGTGGTAGTGGTAGTGGTAGTGGTAGTGGTAGTGGTAGTGGTAGTGGTAGTGGTAGTGGTAGTGGTAGTGGTAGTGGTAGTGGTAGTGGTAGTGGTAGTGGTAGTGGTAGTGGTAGTGGTAGTGGTAGTGGTAGTGGTAGTGGTAGTGGTAGTGGTAGTGGTAGTGGTAGTGGTAGTGGTAGTGGTAGTGGTAGTGGTAGTGGTAGTGGTAGTGGTAGTGGTAGTGTAATTACTATTGTTATCGTCGTCATCATCATCATTATCATTTGCTTTTTTTCGGAATGAACCGCCCTTGGTTTCCGAGATAAACAAAACCCATTTCAAAGACATTTATTGTAGCTGGTCCGATTGTTGTGAAAAGCATTGTTTTCTGTTGGTTTAGATATTGATGAATGCGAAACTGGTGCTCACGGCTGTTCTGCTGACCAAACCTGTGTGAACACTGAGGGCTCTTTTGAATGTAGATGCGATAATGGTTCCAAGATGTTTGAAAACAAGTGCACGAAAATTGGTAAGACAACTCATTTGTACAGCTTAAATAAGTCAATCAATTAATCATAAATAGATGGATGGATGGATGGATGGATGGATGGATGGATGGATGGAGGGAGGGAGGGAGGGAGGGAGGGAGGGAGGGAGGGAGGGAGGGAGGGATGGATGGATGGATGGATGGATGGATGGATGGATGGATGGATGGAATAATATCTAATACCGTCTTTCTCTTATGTTCAGTGGCAGATTATGTTATCACTGTGTACACAGACGCCGGTACTCGTGATGCTAATTTATCCATCAAACTCCATGGGTCTCAATTCAAGAAAAATATATATTCTTCAAAAGTAGAGCTCTTTGGAGTCTTTGAACAAGGAAGGTAAGAGAAATTGCAAGTTGCACACGAACATCGATTCATATTTGTTTGATATGATGTCATCAAGACATGTCATCATACTCTGGCTCTAGAGCAGTTTTAGTATGAATGGGAAACATACGGTATTGACTTACAGCACGTATACGACATGCCGTAACATTAAAATAGCTTCACATTATCTTTCAATAATTCATCCAATCACAACTTGTAGTTACGGCTACGGTATGATAAGGTACAGCTACATAACAGCTGCAGTGCTTTGTTACTGCTAATCACCACCGCAAGTACAGAACTGAAAGCAGCATGTGAATGCAGTACGGCTACGAATTCGCCAGAAGTAAGGCAAAGGTTACGTAGCATCGCACAATACAACTTATTTCAGTCCGCTATACAAGGAACTGTGTAGAGAAGCAAAAAAATGTCATTGCAGCTAAATACTAAACCTACACCAAGTCTCTGGGTAAATCGGTCAAAGAAAATTCAAAGCGCTTCCATCTGGAGCTTTCATCGCTCCATCTAAATGAGCACTATAATATAGCTGTCATTTAGTTTATCTATGTATTTCTTGTATTTGTGACACGATGGTAGAGAGATTGATTTTGATTTTGCAAAGATGCAAAATACAAAATAAAAATACAAGAAATACATAGATAAACTAAATGCCAGCTATATCATAGTGCTCATTTAAATGTAACTTTTCAATTGGAATTTCAGTGTTGAACCATTGACGTTTAACGGTAAACTGCCAAATATGGAATTGATTTTCAAAATAACGATGAGTCATGATAACACAGGATCTCCTCGATCGTGGTACCTGGTAAAGGTAAGAGAAAAATAGATATATGTTAAAGCAACGGACAGACCAGACCAATGTGTAATTGAAACCCTTTTCAATTTTGAAGGTCATTGTTGACAACAAGACCCGACGAAGGAAGTACACTTTCCCATGTCCATATTGTTTGGCAGGAGGGAAGCCGCCGTGGACAAAGGACATACCGACAGCAAAAGAAGCTGAGCATTACTAGGTATTGAACATCAAGGTTCACAACAACGTAATATTATTCGACAGGATCTTGAGTTATCTAAATTCCCACAGAAGTTTTCCCACAAATCAAGAGCCCCACTACACCCCAGTACATTATGTAGTGTTGAATGGTCTTGGTAAAAGACAGAACAATCCCTACACCTCAGTACATTAAGTAGTGTTGAATGGTCTTGGTACTCTTAGGGGTGACGCCAGATGACTGAAATTGAAAATATAGAAAAAGGCATGATTTACCCCCTCACCCCACCCACATATCCTAATGCAGTGTCTTGCCAATGACACTTAGGGACTGGCCATTATTCATCACCTGGAGGGGTCGGGGGATTTATATGGGGGGGGGGGGGGGTAGGGAGTTAAATATATGTTTTTGTTAGATGAAGGATCGGCTATATCTTGACAGGTATTTCTTGTTGGTGTGTAGTCTAACTTTCAAAGTTTGGTTTCCAAACCTTTAAATGCTATATACTTTCATATCATAGAAATTGCAGCCAATCAGAATGCAGGAAAGGTGGCCCATATTTCTCGGTATTCCACACTTTCCCCCTGATGTTTTCTATGGTATGGGATAAAATATCTATATACAATGCTTCTTAATGGTACACCAATAAATATCGCATGGGGGTTTATTTATAGAGCAATTTTCGTATGAGTCGGAAATGATACGCCACATTCGTAGCCGTAACCACGCGTTGTGATTGGGTGAATTACTGGCAGAAAATGAATAGGAAGCCATTTCAATATTACGGCATGTCGTAGCGTGTGCGTGCTGTAAGTCAGTACTGTATGTTCCCCACTCATACGAAAACCAGCGTTCTGGTGAGTAGTGGAAACTCTTATTATATAACTTGTACTAGTATCTACAAGTTTCAAGAATCTTTTGCATGCACTGATAAGATAATAACAGCAGAATGCTATACTGTAACCAAGGAAACGTATACAATAAAGATGTCATATATAGTAGTCATGGTGACGTATGTATAGCCCTGTACCATATGGTAGTCAATGAAAACGTTAAGATTCTGAATCGCCATTGTTCTATGCCATATATGGAAATGTATGTCCAAAGGTATTATGATAATCATAGTATTACTGTGCAGATACTCCAACCGGGACCACTTTGATAAACTAGTATCGCTAACTAATCACATTGCAATATTTAGTTCAATGTTTTAACCAGCCAATCAGATAGCACATCGATGTAAGAAGAGCGTGAGAACGTGATAATCTGATTGGCTAATGCTGTTATCAGTTCAATCTCTATCTAATTTACTGTTATCTGATTGGTCAGTTTCATTCAAGTGGTCCCGGTTAGTGTGTCTGCACAGTAAACCATGACGTAACCATAGCAACGCAGGTTTAGGGTCATAGGGGAAACTGTACCACATAAAACCAGGTAAACTGGACCAGGTGTACGGTAAAAAGATGTCATAATGACACCACAGTAGCCACATACTTGATAGCAGACTTCAGCGTTGCATGTCATCAACTGGCAAATCCCACCGGCGCAATTTTGATTGCATAGTTCAATGCTGGAGCAATTCAGATTGCAATTCCCGCCATCACAGGTTTGGCTGCACGAGTGCATGCGCTGAGTGTCCAGCTGGTTGCATGTGAGGGAGCACCCTTCGTAACTCCTGCAGGCCTGACGGCATACTCCTTGTGCGAATATATATTATCGTAGCAATCGAGAGAGGACACAATAAAAGAGGCAACGAATCAAGAAACCGTTCGAAGAGTACGAGGTTTGGCGGGACAGATAGCAGAAGCTAAATAGTTAGGTCATATAGACTGAAAAACGCGTCATCACAAGCAACAGAAGATAAGTAGTACAATATAATAACATGTAAATCTATTACTCAAATTCACGCAACGGCTTTGTCCTAGTTCCCTTGGTTACGCGCAAGAAAGAAAGAAAGAAAGAAAGAAAGAAAGAAAGTAAGAAAGAAAGAAAGAAAGAAAGAAAGAAAGAAAGAAAGAAAGAAAGAAAGAAAGAAAGAAAGAAAGAAAGAAGGAAAGAAAGAAAGAAACAAAGAAACAAAGAAGAAACAGAAAGAAATGAAATGTCTTAAAAGTTCCTTTTAAAGTCACTTTTTTATATGTAACACTTTGTCTTCCGTCTTCGAGCTGTTTAGAATATTCCTCGTTTAAAACCCATAGCCTTCCGGCTTTTCGTCTTTTTTTTAACCTCATTTAATAAATCAATATTGCCATTTCTTCTGTTCCTTCAATCGTCCGTGGTAGTTGGGTCACAGGAAGTACACTTGCCACTCTTAACAAACGAATACAAACCAACATCCTCCTTCGCATTCCAGCAGACAACTTGTTTCGTGTCAAAGACATCCATTTCCAACAATTCCACTTTATTATCATCAGCTTGCTCAAACAGGCTACACTGCAAGCAGTTCAAGACGGAAAAAGACTTCGGAAACACAACACAGTCGTCTTTCTTCCCCTCAGGTTGAACGACAATACCGAACTTTGTGGCTCTGAAGAAGGACTTGAATTCTTCTCTGTCAATGGCGTCCCAGATCTGCAAGAAGTTGTTATAAACACCACTCTTATTGTCTCTCTCTATTAAACTTTCCATAATCGGTTCCTGGAAAGTTCCATCCTTCAAGAGAGATTTCACTTGGTCGATTGAGTTAAGAATGGCAAAAAAGTGGCGGGCGCCATCTTGAGTGTCTTTCACCATTAGAAGGAGACTAATCAGAGTTTCTACTTGGTCTTCTATGGCTTTGGTTCTTTTGAAAATCGGTTCATTTGTCTTTCCTTTAACATTCAGAACTTTCGATCTGCGAAACAAAGCAGGCTCACCAGAGACAGGATGCAAGTTGAGGTCCATCGATATTAGCAGGGAATGAAGAGTAACCGACTTCTCTTTTGCCAGTTGTCCCAAATCATCTCGAATCAAGCACAATATCTCCAGAACCCTCGTTCCTAGCTGATCACCAGCCCATCTGTCTTGACTCTCGCACAAGACTTTCAGGAAAGTTGTCTTCAAGGTATATGTTTCTATTGCTGCTTTGTACTCAAACGTATAAATATCCAAGTTGGATTCTAGGAACGTTTGGATTAGATACTTCAGGATCCTATAACATTGTTTTTCAACTGAGTTAAGTTCAAGTCGACTTAGGGCGGTATTCTCCCATTCTGAGTCGGATCTCCTAGAGCAGTTGATAGTATTGATGGAACTGAACTCGAACAATAGCATCAATGGAGGTTCGCTCGTCGATCTGTAAGGAACGTTTATCGCCAAACAGATATCTACTGATACAAATACCTCATCGCTGAACTTGAGTATTTGAAGAAACGTCTTCCCGGCTGGACACTTCAATCTTGCAACATGCTTCCATTTCGAGAATTTTTTTATAGTTGCTTCAAGCGAGCGATAAATCGCAACCGACACCATACAAGCGATTTCATCGCGCCATGGACTTTTACCATCCTTGAAAATCAGCTGATCCGCTTTTCTGGTCTTGTTTTCTTCTTCCTCGCACCATTCAGGACACAAAATATCGTCCAAAAATGCAAGATCTTGGATTCTCAGAAATAACTTTGTTGATTGGATTTCAAAGGTGTATTCTTCTGCAAAGAAGGCTTTGTTTTCTTTTAAAACGAGTTGTTCTTGTAGAGCGGGTACTTCAATAAGGTAGTCAAATTCGTCAGGATTGCCTATCTTCGTACCATCGGTCATACTTCCTCCCTCTTGGATCTTTGCGCCTTGAAATAAACGGTATTTATCAGAGAGATCACTTATGCTTTCCTTTAGGATATGATCCAACTCATCTCGGATAACTTTTGCTTTTTTATCTTCTGGGAATCTTGCTTTTGTTTCAGCTAGTTTCTGCAATGTGAGATTAAGCTGGTCCATCTTCTCGGATTCCGTGCGCTGTTCCATTTGTGTCGCGCCTTCATCACACATTCTTGCTTCAAAAAAGTTCTACAGTAAAATCAAACAAACAGGAAACGAAATTATTAGGTATTAGAATTTGAAATTTTTTTAGCTGTTCATGATCAGCAAGAGGTCATAGTTTGATCCTCAGTGACTCCACACACTTGTTAAGGAGCTAGTGTGGCTTGTAACAGTGGCGGATCCAGAGGAGGTTCCATGAGTTCCACGGAACCCCCCTTTGAACATCAGACCCTTTGAAAAGGGGTATATGAAATAATGAGAATGCGTCCTGCAATGAAGTTTTACGTATCAGTTGTTGAAAGAGTGATGACGAAATGGAACCCCCTTTGTAAAATTCTGGATCCGCCACTGTGTAAGGAGCTAGTGTGGCTTGGTTGGTAAGTGAGCTGCCTGCTAAGCAAGAGGACCATAGTTTGATCCTAAGCGATCTCACACTTTTTTCAGTAAGAAACAAATTAAAAAGCAAATAGCAAAAAGATCCTAATGTTCATGATGAAAAATGTCTGAATAAACACAATTCCGCTTCTTATTTCGTCACCTCTTTTCAGGAGGACTGATTTCTTTTCTTTTTTTAAATTTATTTTCTCCTCAAGAAACTCTTATTGGACATACCAAATAAGGATCGATCCAAGAAGTTTTGAGGGGATTCAAACGTATATATTAAGCAAATCATAAAAAATGCTGCTGTTGCAATAAAATGATGATTGAAGCTAGGTCCGGATCCCCCTCCCCTCCCCTACCCTCCCCTCCCCTCCCCTCCCTTCCCCTCCCCCTGGATCCGCTACTGCATACAGTATCAGTGTTATTATGACAGTTGACCCCTGCAGATAGACTAAATGAATATCAATATAAAAACATGCCACGCAAGTATAGACGTTCTGATTTCTTTACCGCTACATTCGAGCAATATTCGTCGTGTGTGGACGATAAGGTTTACCTAAAAATAAGATACTTAATATGTAAATAAATAATGGTAACTTATCGCTGATGCATAGCACCATGTCTAGCCGTCTGATATTTTATAATTTCCTCATAAAATTTGAATGTTTGACTTCTTTTCATGAAATAGAACGTACGTTGAAAACAGCTATTTTGTCAGTAAATCTCATAATTTATTTTACTAGAATTAATGAACATATGAATACATTGAGGTAGGATTTTATGCCATTATTTTGAATATTATTATATTGGTATTCTTCGATGGATGGACGTGGATGACGAAGTGGATGACAAAGCCAAAAGGTGATTATATTATATTTATGCCAAGAAAAATCCTTTCTAAAACATCTAATGCCGTCGATTTGTATTTACCGTACTCACCACAGAGAAGTATTTTCTTTTTTTGTCGAATTCAAAAGCAGGAAATCTGTTGAATGTTTACTGCAGGTGACGACCTAAATACTGTAAACTCAAAGCAGATTCAGTATTTGCGAATATTTTTCCAAGTCGTACTACTTGAAAAGACGGATTTGCTTTATTTTGTACCGGTTGAGCTTCGAGTCTTTCTTTGTTTTGAGGACAACACTATAGTAACTGTATGAATCGCTTTCTGTTCGGGATTCTGCCTTGCTGACTTCCGCTTTGTGTTATGATATTGATAGTTGTAATGATATAGATCGCACCAGGCCCTTCATTATCACTCACGGTCACCTTACTTAATAAAGCAGCAAATTCATTATTTTTCTTTTCTCGAATCCAGAACTTCTCTTGGAACGAAAGAAATTATAATTTTGTATTCACTTTTATCGTATCAATTATAATCGAATTATAATCATCACTATAATCAATCAATCTGATCATCAAGATTTCCATCGTGATTCATCGTCAAGTTCTTGTATACGAACTTATAAGAAGGTTTGAAAAACACCTAAATTCGAAGGGCTATAGTCGATGCTTTATGGCCAAAAACACCAATTTTTTAATATTTTTTAAAATTGATAATTTATAAAAAGGTGTGAAAAACACCTAAAATTGGTCAAACCATGGGCTATAGTCCATGCTTTTTGTGCAAAAACACCTATTTTTGAATATTTTATTAAAAATTATAATTTATAAAAAGTTGTGAAAAACACCTAAAATTGGTCAAAACCATGGGCTATAGTCCATGCTTTTTGGCCAAAAACACCTATTTTTGAATATTTTCTTAAAGTTGATGATTTATAAAAAGGTGTGAAAAACACCTAAAATCGCTCAAAACCATTGGCTATAATCCATGCTTTTTGTCCAAAAACACCTATTTTTGAATATTTTTATAAAAATTGATAATTTATAAAAAGGTGTGAAAAACACCTAAAATTGGTCTAAACCATGGGCTATAGTCCATGCTTTTTGTCAAAAAACACCTATTTTTGAATATTTTATTAAAAATTATAATTTATAAAAAGGTGTGAAAAACACCTAAAATTGGTCAAAACCATGGGCTATAGTCCATGCTTTTTGGCCAAAAACACCTATTTTTGAATATTTTCTTAAAGTTGATGATTTATAAAAAGGTGTGAAAAATACCTAAAATCGGTCAAAACCATGGGCTATAGTCCATCCTTTTTGTCCAAAAACACCTATTTTTGAATTTTTTTTTAAAATTGATAATTTATAAAAAAATGTGTGAAAAATACCTAAAATCGGTCAAAACCATGGGCTATAGTCCATGCTTTTTGTCCAAAAACACCTATTTTTGAATATTTTATTAAAAATTATAATTTATAAAAAGGTGTGAAAAACACCTTAAATTGGGTCAAAACCATGGGCTATAGTCCATGCTTTTTGTCCAAAAACACCTATTTTTGAATATTTTATTAAAAATTATAATTTATAAAAAGGTGTGAAAAACACCTAAAATTAGTCAAAACCATGGGCTATAGTCCATGCTTTTTGTCCAAAAACACCTATTTTTGAATATTTTATTAAAAATTATAATTTATAAAAAGGTGTGAAAAACACCTTAAATTGGGTCAAAACCATGGGCTATAGTCCATGCTTTTTGTGCAAAAACACCTATTTTTGAATATTTTATTAAAAATTATAATTTATAAAAAGGTGTGAAAAACACCTAAAATCGGTCAAAACCATGGGCTATATAGTCCATGCTTTTTGTGCAAAAACACCTATTTTTGAATATTTTATTAAAAATTATAATTTATAAAAAGGTGTGAAAAATACCTAAAATCGGTCAAAACCATGGGCTATAGTCCATCCTTTTTGTCCAAAAACACCTATTTTTGAATTTTTTTTTAAAATTGATAATTTATAAAAAAATGTGTGAAAAATACCTAAAATCGGTCAAAACCATGGGCTATAGTCCATGCTTTTTGTCCAAAAACACCTATTTTTGAAATTTTTTTAAAAATTGATAATTTATAAAAAGTTGTGAAAAACACCTAAAATTGGTCAAAACCATGGGCTATAGTCCATGCTTTTTGGCCAAAAACACCTATTTTTGAATATTTTCTTAAAGTTGATGATTTATAAAAAGGTGTGAAAAACACCTAAAATCGGTCAAAACCATTGGCTATAGTCCATGCTTTTTGTCCAAAAACACCTATTTTTGAATATTTTTTTAAAAATTGATAATTTATAAAAAGGTGTGAAAAACACCTAAAATTGGTCTAAACCATGGGCTATAGTCCATGCTTTTTGTCCAAAAACACCTATTTTTGAATATTTTATTAAAAATTGATAATTTATAAAAAGGTGTGAAAAACACCTAAAATTGGTCAAAACCATGGGCTATAGTCCATGCTTTTTGTCCAAAAACACCTATTTTTGAATATTTTATTAAAAATTATAATTTATAAAAAGGTGTGAAAAATACCTAAAATCGGTCAAAACCATGGGCTATAGTCCATGCTTTTTGTCCAACAACACCTATTTTTGAATATTTTATTAAAAATTATAATTTATAAAAAGGTGTGAAAAACACCTTAAATTGGGTCAAAACCATGGGCTATAGTCCATGCTTTTTGTCCAAAAACACCTATTTTTGAATATTTTATTAAAAATTATAATTTATAAAAAGGTGTGAAAAACACCTAAAATTAGTCAAAACCATGGGCTATAGTCCATGCTTTTTGTCCAAAAACACCTATTTTTGAATATTTTATTAAAAATTATAATTTATAAAAAGGTGTGAAAAACACCTTAAATTGGGTCAAAACCATGGGCTATAGTCCATGCTTTTTGTGCAAAAACACCTATTTTTGAATATTTTATTAAAAATTATAATTTATAAAAAGGTGTGAAAAACACCTAAAATCGGTCAAAACCATGGGCTATATAGTCCATGCTTTTTGTGCAAAAACACCTATTTTTGAATATTTTATTAAAAATTATAATTTATAAAAAGGTGTGAAAAATACCTAAAATCGGTCAAAACCATGGGCTATAGTCCATCCTTTTTGTCCAAAAACACCTATTTTTGATTTTTTTTTTAAAATTGATAATTTATAAAAAAATGTGTGAAAAATACCTAAAATCGGTCAAAACCATGGGCTATAGTCCATGCTTTTTGTCCAAAAACACCTATTTTTGAAATTTTTTTAAAAATTGATAATTTATAAAAAGTTGTGAAAAACACCTAAAATTGGTCAAAACCATGGGCTATAGTCCATGCTTTTTGGCCAAAAACACCTATTTTTGAATATTTTCTTAAAGTTGATGATTTATAAAAAGGTGTGAAAAACACCTAAAATCGGTCAAAACCATTGGCTATAGTCCATGCTTTTTGTCCAAAAACACCTATTTTTGAATATTTTTTTAAAAATTGATAATTTATAAAAAGGTGTGAAAAACACCTAAAATTGGTCTAAACCATGGGCTATAGTCCATGCTTTTTGGCCAAAAACACCTATTTTTGAATATTTTATTAAAAATTGATAATTTATAAAAAGGTGTGAAAAACACCTAAAATTGGTCAAAACCATGGGCTATAGTCCATGCTTTTTGTCCAAAAACACCTATTTTTGAATATTTTATTAAAAATTATAATTTATAAAAAGGTGTGAAAAACACCTAAAATTGGTCAAAACCATGGGCTATAGTCCATGCTTTTTGTCCAAAAACACCTATTTTTGAATATTTTATTAAAAATTATAATTTATAAAAAGGTGTGAAAAACACCTAAAATTGGTCAAAACCATGGGCTATAGTCCATGCTTTTTGTCCAAAAACACCTATTTTTGAATATTTTATTAAAAATTATAATTTATAAAAAGGTGTGAAAAACACCTAAAATTGGTCAAAACCATGGGCTATAGTCCATGCTTTTTGTCCAAAAACACCTATTTTTGAATATTTTATTAAAAATTATAATTTATAAAAAGGTGTGAAAAACACCTAAAATTGGTCAAAACCATGGGCTATAGTCCATGCTTTTTGTCCAAAAACACCTATTTTTGAATATTTTATTAAAAATTATAATTTATAAAAAGGTGTGAAAAACACCTAAAATTGGTCAAAACCATGGGCTATAGTCCATGCTTTTTGTCCAAAAACACCTATTTTTGAATATTTTATTAAAAATTATGATTTATAAAAAGGTGTGAAAAACACCTAAAATTGGTCAAAACCATGGGCTATAGTCCATGCTTTTTGTCCAAAAACACCTATTTTTGAATATTTTATTAAAAATTATAATTTATAAAAAGGTGTGAAAAACACCTAAAATTGGTCAAAACCATGGGCTATAGTCCATGCTTTTTGTCCAAAAACACCTATTTTTGAATATTTTATTAAAAATTATAATTTATAAAAAGGTGTGAAAAACACCTTAAATTGGGTCAAAACCATGGGCTATAGTCCATGCTTTTTGTGCAAAAACACCTATTTTTGAATATTTTATTAAAAATTATAATTTATAAAAAGGTGTGAAAAACACCTAAAATCGGTCAAAACCATGGGCTATAGTCCATGCTTTTTGTGCAAAAACACCTATTTTTGAATATTTTATTAAAAATTATAATTTATAAAAAGGTGTGAAAAATACCTAAAATCGGTCAAAACCATGGGCTATAGTCCATCCTTTTTGTCCAAAAACACCTATTTTTGAAATTTTTTTTAAAATTGATAATTTATAAAAAAATGTGTGAAAAATACCTAAAATCGGTCAAAACCATGGGCTATAGTCCATGCTTTTTGTCCAAAAACACCTATTTTTGAATTTTTTTTAAAAATTGATAATTTATAAAAAGTTGTGAAAAACACCTAAAATTGGTCAAAACCATGGGCTATAGTCCATGCTTTTTGGCCAAAAACACCTATTTTTGAATATTTTATTAAAAATTATAATTTATAAAAAGGTGTGAAAAACACCTTAAATTGGGTCAAAACCATGGGCAATAGTCCATCCTTTTTGTCCAAAAACACCTATTTTTGAAATCTTTTTTTTAATTGATAATTTATAAAAATGTTTTAAAAATACCTAAAATCGGTCAAAACCATGGGCTATAGTCCATGCTTTTTGGCCAAAAACCCCTTTTTTTGAATATTTTTTAAAATTGATAATTTATAAAAGGGTGTGAAAAATACCTAAAATCGGTCAAAACCATGGGCTATAGTCCATACTTTATGGCCAAAAACACCCATTTTAAAATATATTTCTTAAATTGATAATTCATAAAAAGGTGTGAAAGACGTAAAATCGGTCAAATGCACGGGCTATAGTCCATACTTTATGGCCAAATACACGCATTTTAAAATATATTTCTTAAATTGATAATTCATAAAAAGGTGTGAAAAACACGTAAAATCGGTCAAAACCATGGGCTATAGTCCATGCTTTCTGGCGAAAAACACCTTTTTTTTTTAAATTCATAATTTAAAGAAATGTGTGAAAAACACCCAAAAGCCATTAAATTGAGAATGATATTCAGTTACTTAGAGATGTAAAATAATTTAAATATTATATCTATGAGTTTTTGGTGGATTTGTTTTCACTTTGTGACTGAATGTGAGCCAGCGCTCGTTGGGCAGCTGTTGATCTTGCTATTTTGGGGTTTCTTCCAGTTCCTTTGAACTTTCCAACTCCTTGAACAAGCAGTGTACAAGTGTATTTTCCCGCTATGCTATGATCCATAGATCTGGAGGAAGAATGGAGGAAAAATTAAAAAAAAAAAAAAAAAAATTAAGGTTACTATACACTGGTGCCATCACCATGGCAATGATAAAAACTCAACCTTAAATATTAGACACATCTTGTTTAATTGTTTAAGGTTAGTTTGGTGTGATGCCATTTTTATGGGAAGTCCTATATATACCCCTGTGACAATGTTAGATATATAGGTGTAAATGGGAGGGACCGGTTAGCAGGGCATAGGCTAATGGAGTGTGACCCCTCTCTACCCTATGGGAAGTCCTATCTATACCCCTGAGACAATGCTATATATATATAGGTGTAACTGGGAGGGACTGGTTAGCAGGGGATAGGCTAATGGAGTGTGACCCCTCTCTACCCTATGGGAAGTCCTATCTATACCCCTGAGACAATGCTATATATATATATATATATATATATATATATATATATATATATATATATATATATATATATATATATATATAGGTGTGACTGGGAGGGACCGGTTAGCAGGGGATAGGCTAGTGGAGTGTGACCCCTCTCTACCCTATGGGAAGTACTATTATTACCCCTGTGACAATGTTAGATATATATAGGTGTAAGTGGGAGGGACCTGTTATGTGTGTGCATTGGGAAGACAGGGAGAGAGGGAAGGCATATGGCGAATGATGTAGTTTGGGCAAGAACAATAAGGTATCCAACTCACAGTAAAGACACAGATGTTGGTAACATCTCCTGGAGCTGTCTGACTGGTGATACTGGCAGGTGGTTGGAATAGTGCTCTGTCAACACAAATAATAGGGAAAAAATCAAGAAGCCTTAAGGGAAAAGGCTTGATATCATAAGGCAGGACTGGAAAGCTTTTATCTTAGATGTGAGTGCTACTGAAGAGAAGGAAGGGAAGGGAAGGGAAGGGAAGGGAAGGGAAGGGAAGGGAAGGGAAGGGAAGGGAAGAAAAGAGAAGACAAGAGTAGAGAAGAGTAGAGAAGAGAAGAGAAGACAAGACAAGAGAAGACAAGAGAAGACAAGACAAGACAAGAGAAGACAAGAGAAGACAAGAGAAGACAAGACAAGACAAGACAAGACAAGACAAGACAAGACAAGACAAGACAAGACAAGACAAGACAAGACAAGACAAGACAAGACAAGACAAGACAAGACAAGACAAGACAAGACAAGACAAGACAAGACAAGACAAGACAAGACAAGACAAGACAAGACAAGACAAGACAAGACAAGACAAGACAAGACAAGACAAGACAAGACAAGACAAGACAAGACAAGACAAGACAAGACAAGACAAGACAAGACAAGACAAGACAAGACAAGACAAGACAAGACAAGACAAGACAAGACAAGACAAGACAAGACAAGACAAGACAAGACAAGACAAGACAAGACAAGACAAGACAAGACAAGACAAGACAAGACAAGACAAGAGAAGAGAAGAAGTAAAGAAACGTTGTCTGAATAGCATCTCACCTATAGTAGCTTGTAACAAAGGGTAGACCACAGTCCAAGTCTTTTCTTCGTCTTGAGCACAATCAATAAAAACAGCACCAATGACAGACTCAAAGAGATCTGCCAGGACTTTAGGTACCTCAATGCCTTCCTGGGAACCATCCTCATCATCCATGGGAGGAACAAACACACTGGAAAAAATCTGAAATACAATCATGAATAAAAACGACTCAACAAAAACAACAACAACAACAACAACAACCTTTTTAAAAGTGGTTAAGATATTAAATTTTTGGCTGGCATCCTGCTTCAAGAAATCGCACTGTTTAGTTTGTTTTTGCTCCAAAAAAAGTAAAAATTATGAGCTGCAGTACTCGTTCGTTCACTTCAGCATGGACAAAATAATACTTTTTTTTATCATCAGTAATAGTGATAGTACAGACATTTGCAAAACGCACCTATGTTGGTAATTCGTAATCCAGAAACAAGTAAAGGGCAAAGGCTATTTCCAGATTCAGCAATTTCTGCACCTTTTATCCCCTCTTTACATCAGTTTTCTGTTTAAGGGTATTTAAAGCTGATAGGTACAATATACCTCTTTACCTTGGGCGTAATATTTTCCTATTTTAGTCCATGAGTCATTCTCTTGACAATAAGACTCCTTGTTTGAGTTGTATCCATATTCATGTGTCTTCTCATGCTCAGCCGTTTAACAAAGAACGCACAAGGTAAAGAGGTCTATTTTTATTGAGACAAAAAAATCTTTCAGATACCTGATTGGGATTCTCTTTCATCTTCTTCTTCATCATATCATCCTGAATGACCACAAATTCATTGACCACCCTAAAAACTGCTGGCGACAATGACCGCAGATGCCTATGGAAACCGTACTTGACTGCCAAGAAAGCAAAGCTGTAAGTGTTAACAATTGCTGACCTCAAGTCGGTTAAAGCACCAGGAGCCATAGTTCGCTGAGTGTAATACAAATGACGAGTTATCAAATAATCTAACAAAGCATCTCCAAGGAACTCAAGATGTTCGTAGCTGGTACGCACGTGATTGAAGTCACGTGGGTAAGACAGATGGGTAAACGCCTGAAGAAGGAGGAGCTTATTTCTGAAAGTGTATCCTAAGACCTCTTCAATCTCTTTGAACTCGATATCCAGGCTTTCCTGATTAAGATGTAGGGAATTGTCAAAACATTCTTCCTCGAAGTCAGATGTTTCTTGGTGGTCTATATATTCTGATAAAGGATCTGTAGTTATGGATGATATGTTCTCTTGGGATTCCTTAGTTCGTACGTCCAATCCAATCCATTTCATGATCTGTAGAGCTCCATTAAACCCACACGTGACCAAATACGCACCAATGATCGCCTCAGTTGCGTCAGCTACAACCTTGTCTGACACTACCACATGATTCTGACCATCAACCAATACTGCTGGTGCAGGTTTCTCACAAGCTGCTTCGTCGTTCTCACTTTTCTCATCCTCATTATCACTCAAGTCAAGTCCTTGATCTGCAGCATTCAATTCCAGATATCTCCCCTGAGGTTTCGCAGACGGTAGAGCAGTATATCCATGAGGATGCCAGTTGACTAAAGGCTTAAACGATACATTACAGATATACGATGGTAAGTCCAGTGCGCGTCCAAGGTAAAACAACTGCCTGTTACTAACACGTAGTCCTCTTAGGAACGATATTTGTCCCACATTTGAAAACGGTGACTCATGGTACAAGTTCAAGGAAACAGAATGTTTGAGAAGAGCGTCTCCGTACATTTCTAGTCGTTCGTGCGAGAACACATCGCACGCTCCAAGACAAGTTAATGCTCGCAGGAGAAGAGTCGTGGAAGGTCCTGGTTGGTCTTTAGGGTCTTCATTTTGTTCCATCCTGCTTCGTTCTGGACTGCTTTCGTCAAACAAGCCTTCAGTACTGTTCTCTCCAACTGATTCTCCGGTAGCTAAGATAGGAAGGTCATTACCTGAAGAAAATCAATCAATCAATCAATCAATCAATCAATCAATCAATCAATCAATCAATCAATCAATCAATCAATCAATCAATCAATCAATCAATCAATCAATCAACTGTGTTTACAGAGGATAACACTCGACAGTAATTCAACTGATAAATTCGTGGTCCTCTTTTAACGTATCTAGTTGATTAGGGATGGGACCTCCATTTTACATGGTCATCCGAGCCACGTGAAGGTCTAACCATTTTCAGATGTTATTACAAAGGCAGCAACTTCTTATCAGTTATTTTAAGACCCTGAGTGTTGGTCCGGCCGGGACTCAAATCACGACCTCCCGCACAATAAACCGACGCTTTTACCAACCTGAATAATCAACGCTACCAATTCCTGTTTGAAGGGCAATAGATTGTCTTAGCTCTTCCGCAGCTAGAAGGCATTCCAGTCGGTACATTATGGATGGGATATACAACATTTGTTGCCAGAGCGGAGCTGATATTGGGTAAATTGAACACAGCTGTGGCATCAGATTGATATGCGATTTTTGCCTCCTAAATAGAGAGAGAGAAAAATTTGAATGAGAAGACTGAACAAGTGGTCGACGACCTGATGAATTAATAAGAAATCAATGAATCATGGGTTGGTGTTGTTGTCAGTATCGGCGTCATATGCGGGCAGAGATCGCTAGGTCTCTCGGGGTTCTCCGGTTTTCCACCTTCCGCAAAGCCTAACAAGCTAAATGCCAATTCAGTCAATCTGTGAGTTAGCAGTGTCCTGACTTTGATCAGCCCAGAAGCTGTTTCGCGATATAGAAAAGTGTTTGATTGTATGGTGGCACAGATGATTGGATGGGTAGCCGGTGGATAGCTGGAGGGGTCAGAGGATGAATCATTTGATGGATGGGGTAATAGATAGATAGATGCGCTGCTTAATAGATGGAGGGATGGGCGTGTTATTTGAAGTGGAGAGCTCGAAAAAGGTCTAGACAGATGGATGAGTGGGTAGATGAATGGATGAAATATGGCACGATAAATGAATTCATATGCATTATAACTGTTAATATGCCATACCTCTTGGAGTTCTTATCAGGTAAGGGTAGGTCTTTCCCTTTGGTATTCTGATAACGCGATGACAACAGATTCAGTCTCTTGCTGATGTGGATCATACTGAGTAGCGGCTGATCTTCAAGCAGCTCTATATCGTACCTCTGTTTATAATACTCCGCAAACGTAGCGGCAACAGAGGGGTCGGGGAACGGCGACAAGGGAGTCATATCATAGCAGATATCCCCAACAAAGTAGCTCATTGGTTTGGCCATGTAAGGTGCGGTGACAACTCGATCCCGAAATATCTCATAATTTCTTGTCTCTGTTATCGGAGGGTACTGTGGATTCCTGAAGTCTACCAGCTGCTCTTCCAAGGTTTCAAGATAATCAAATGCAATCTTTAAATTCTCAGGTCTGTTCTCATGTGCGGTGTCCTGAAGGCTTTTTCCAGGTTCTTCTGTAGAAGATCCTTGGGCTTCAACTTCACTATCTGCACTTTTCTTACAGCTTTGTAAAGTTAAGTTTTGAAGATCTACGTCTTTTAGGCAATCATCATACGCAGGACCCTCCTTGTTTTCCTCCAGAGAGTCTCTGCTATATTCAACACCTTTTGGTTCAGATTCCAATGGTACTTCATTGAGAAGCACAAGATAACAGCCAAAGGAATGTTGCTCAGGATCGAACTGAAAGCATTGGTCTTTATCATCCCCATTGATGTTAATGATGTGAGTATAGACATACTGGTGGAACCGCTGGACTAGTGCTAGCTGTTCGGGGATCAGGGTAGTTGTCCCTGCGCATTCAGTGATTGATATCTTTAACTCACCGGCTCTGCTGTGGAGGAGGAAGGCTGGGAGCTGTTTAAGAATAAAGTAAGAGATTATTGCTATGTTTACTGATGTAAAATGGAAAAGGAAAGGGCAGGAAAGAAAGTGAAAGGAAAAGGATGTTAAAGGAAGGGTAAGGGGTGCGAATGAATAGAATAGAATAGAATAGAACTGAGAATAGAATAGAATAGAATAGAATAGAGTAGATTTATTGATCACTCTGTAAACTCAGAGTGAAGGAAAGAAAGGGAAAGGAAGGGAAAGGAAGGGAAATGAAGGGAAAGCAAGGGAAGGGAAAGGAAGGGAAATGAAGGGAAAGCAAGGGAAGGGAAAGGAAGGGAAATGAAGGGAAAGCAAGGGAAGGGAAAGGAAGGAAAGGAAAGGAAAGGAAAGGAAAGGAAAGGAAAGGAAAGGAAAGGAAAGGAAAGGAAAGGAAAGGAGAGGAAAAAGGGTAGGAAACGAAACTGCCTTACCTTAGGAAGTCTGTTTCTTGATAGAAAACCCAGTGAGATACTTGAGCTATCTGTAGATGGGATTCCCTCACTATAGGCATGCTGGTTAACTGACACTGTTATTCTGTACATGTAGACTGGTTCTCTGGCTACTGCAAGGTTATTCTCCAAAACAGTTGCAAACTACAAGAGATAAATCACGATCAAGATAAAATTCAAGATATGCACTATCAGGTCACGTGATCATTATCCACCATATTGGAGAATACTTTTATTACAATTTTACTTCCCGTAACAGGGACCGCGGAGCATAGTTTTGAGTGGGGGACTAACCTGGGGGTCGGGGTATACCCTCACCCGCCTAAAATTTTGAAATTGAGGCTCTCGGAAATACAATTTCCAGTGTTTTGAGCGGCTATTAGCAATTATCGCACTGTTCTCAATTCCTGAGAACAAAGTCCAAAACGTTTCCGCTGAAAAGGCATAAATAAATTAATAGAGAGTTTTCAAAAGCATTTCCTTTACGACAAACGTGAAACATCAGTCGACAAACAAAAAATTCTTCAGAATTCGTGAAAAGGGATTGCCAAAATATCCAAGTCCTACATAAATAAAAGGACACTTTGGTGAGATGGTTTCTCGGTGCCGTCAATCAAAACTAATCAGTCGGTACCTTTCACTTATTTTTGACTGGCGGCAGAAAGAAAAAAAATTCAAACGGGCAACTCGCAACTAACGAGTTCGCAGAACTTTTGAGAATCGCAGCATATACCGCAGTTTGTTAACTTTTACTAACCTTCTTCTGATAGGCTCTTCGCCTCTTTGCCGACCCCTCAGCACCCTGACCTCCATCGGCTACTTCACCATGACATGTTTCATCAGCTTTCTTTAGAGCAACATTGCAGTGTCTAATAGTAGGTTCCAGTTGATCGTTCATTTCGTCTACATCAAGCAGCGCTTTACAGGCCAGTAATGCTGCACGTGTCTTGCTTTCAGTGCGGGCCTTGGCTAGCTCCTCAGGCGAAGGTGGTTTTTTAGGTTTTCTAGGAACAGTTGCTGTACCCTGGTGATAAATATAGCTTTAGAACAGCGAAATGTCGTGCTCATATAGCTCATGGATGATTCCCAATAAAACGACAAACTTTTCTGGCCAATGCTGTGATACCTGTGCTAAGTTTTGACCACCTCCGGGCTCGACACTAACACACATCTACTAGTCTCAGACTAGTGAAAGTTTGCTGTGGACTAGTGGGGAAAAGACCTTGGGACTAGTGATTATCCACAGTGACTAGCCCAAGGACTAGTACCTAAAAAAGTTAGTGTCGAGCCCTGACCTCTAGAATATAAGGGCTACCTTTAATAATCGAATATGTGTAGGCTGTATTTATCAAATTTATAGACGTAACTTTTCGGTAAAACAGGCCATGGTAATTCTGTTAACAATGCGCTAATTTGTGCGGAGTTGTTTCATAAAAAAGAGAGGCGATGTCTTGGATACTTCATCGCATTATAAGACATTGAAGAAACAACAATGAAACGATTGTCCAGAAAGTTGCATGATCAATTGCCTGCAGATTTGAGGACACCCTTTGCAAGTCTCTATACTGCATCACAGTACACGGGAGGAAGTTGGAGACCCCTTGCAACACGTCGGAATGTTACTCAATTTGGAGGACAAAACGTTCCAATTCTCAGGAGATTGGAATTCTTTTGTTTTGTCCTCCAAATTGAGCTGCTTTTGACGTCACGTGCAAGGGGTCTATACTGCATCAAAAAATGACCATCATGTTCGCAAACTGATTTGTGCACGGTTATTGGGGACACTCGGTCTTGTATACCCCTAGAGCACCATGGGATACAGCAGGTCTCACCTTGAAGGGCCAGAATACAGGAGAATGTCGAGGTAAGTACAACTTGGATATAACACGGGTCTGATCTTCCTCCTTGATCACCTCCTCGCGACATCGAGGGACTGCACAGCTGAAACCATCACTAGGTAATGCTTTGCAATACCTGAGATTTAAAAATACATTATTTCACTACTGTGCATGAGTAGAATAAAGACTACAGACCATAAAATAATAATCTGTTTACTATGCTTTATTGTGTAAAGACAGAAAAGTTTTTCCCTCCTCAGACCCTCTCCACCCCTTGGAAATTTCAATCCCCTCCATTGGGGAGGTATGGATATTTTCTGGAACTACATAATATACCCTCCTCAGACCCTCTCCACCCCTTGGAAATTTCAATCCCCCATCCATGGAAGAGGTATGGATATTTTCTGGTACTACACGATATACCCTCCTCAGACCCTCCCCACCCCTTGGAAATTCCAATCCCCTTCCATGGGGGAGGTATGGATATACAGTTCAAAATAGCTCAGGCTTACACCCCTAGGCTTCACCATATTCCGACCTTTTTTCAGAATGAATAATAAATTCAATATTTGAATAATAAAACCATTAATGGAACCCTGTGGTTTTAGCTTGTGCCATTTTACTGTAAAGAGTTACCTTTACCATTACCTGTTAATAAGTGCAATAGCGTGGTTCGCATCAATACAGGGCTCATCTTTTCCATGTGGTTCATCGCTAGTTACATCTAATGATGATACATCAGGATTGAAGACAGTTTGAAGAGATGGACATCTTGTCGCCAAGACACGTTCTATCTGTTTGAAAGCCTTAGGAGAAAACACCAGTCAGTGAGAAGGATGAAAAGCTTATTCAATAGGCAATGTGCATCAGAGCTCACAAAGCACTCTGGGAAAATGAGTTCTTTAAAAATGTAACAGGGAAATCAAAGGAACTATCAGAAAACAATTACTCTGTTATTTTCGTCTGCTGAAATCCTTTTATTTCCATAGAAAATGTTGAAGGAAAAATTGTTAGATGAATTTTTAGAGAAGCGAAAAAAGCGTAAGAACTCACTTTCCCATCATTCTGTGCTACAATTTTGAGCTCATGCACATTGGCTATTAATGCAGCTATTTTGCATTATTGGCCTCTACTTCTTGCCTCAAGGAAGGTTGGAAGGTTGTGGACTTAAATTCCTACTGGAACTAGCAACTTCTTTTTGAGTTCCCTGTCTGATTCTATATCCAATCAAATTATTCACATTATAACACTTTGGTATAAATACAAAGGTGATTATACAAAATCGTGCGCTCTGATTGGTTTTCTATCCCGGATTATCAGCCGATAATCACCTTTTCGGAAAAAATGGCTGTCAGCGTGACCGTCGCACTTTTAAAAAATAAAATATTTTCACTTTCAATGTTGTTTCCTTCTTTCTTTTTTGAAATAATCACCTTTTTATTTATACTAAAACAATTATTCACCTCAGGCTCAGTGATTATCGATGAATATTTACCTCGCAGCTCGAAGACTCGCCGCTCGGTAAATATTCATCGATAATCACTTCACCTTCGGCGAATAACTGCTAAATATTCAAAGCTCGAGTGGTGATTATGAAGTTTATTTTAGTAATACTAAAATTAAAAGGTTTTTATCCTGAACTTCCTCTTTTCTCTGTATGTATGTATACTAAAACAATTATTCACCTCAGGCTCAGTAAATACGGTGAATAATAATTGTTAAATATTATTTATCAAAACAATTTGCTTTATATGTAGCTCGAGGCATCAAGCATTCCGCATTTACTGCTCTAAGGGCATGCTCAGGGGATTAAAAAGTGAGATAATATTTTGTAAAACATGTTATATTTTAATTGTATTTTTCTTGTCAAACACAATTTTCATTAAATATTCAAGATCATGTACCATTAAGCAAATTTTGAGTCAAATATACCAAAAAATTGTATATTTTACAAAATATTATCCCACTTTTTAATCTCCTGAGCATGCACTTAGAGCAGTAGCAGTATTGTAATATACACAAAATAAATACAAAAAACATTAAATATAAATAAATTATAATGACATAGGAACCTACATTGTATCGCAGCATGTCAGCTTCATTATACGTAAAATCTGATTCAAGAATTATGAATTCAGAATGTGCCATCCTCGGGATCTTTTTAACTCGAACATATGATTCATAATCTTCAGGAATGCCAATCCTAAGAACTTGTTTACACTGTGCAAGATATATATCATTCTCTACTTCTTGACAGCATACCACGACGTTAACTTCTCCTTCACAAATAAGTCTTACAATGTCTTCATTTTTTCCTTCATCTGTGTCAACATCTGAACCCTTGTCATTCTGTTTTATCATTGTGCTTGATATATGCCGACTGCGAAGGAAAGCCAGTTCAGGGTTTGTTTTTGACAGCTTATTTAACAGGAAATTTAATACTGCGGCTTCTTGATCTAAATAGCACAAAATAATACTGACTGGATTATCATCATGGCGACCTTGATAAGTGTTACTTGCAACCTTAACTGATGATTCAGTGTCATCATTTTCATTTTTAGTAGGCACAGGGGTTGTTCCTGAGTCTAATGTAGATTTAGGTTTCAAATATGATAAACTCATGACAATATTTTTCACAAGGGGAGTGATATCAGGAATTTCCTCTTTCTTGCTAAACTGCAACAGCGATTGTAGCTGGGTTTCACATGATAAAAGATATGGCTGTTCTAACTCAAATGTGAGTTTCTTTTTCAACTTTGAGATCTCTTTCAAGATTAATCTTGCATGATATACAGCGGCACATGAACCAAAGCATCCAAGGATCTTATAACAGAGTACACACTGCCGCCTTATGCCCACTAGCTGGTGTGTTGCATCTATACATGTAAATACTAAGTCACTAAGTATACTCATTAGTATAGTCGAAATTTGTTTAACTTTTTCATTAGTTTCGTCTGCAACAAGTGAACACTTTATGAGTTCTTCTTGAGGTTGTTCCCCAAATTTATTCATAGCTACCAAATCACTTGATACTGAACAATTACATCCAAAGGCCATTTGTTGTTTTAGAAGCATGTACTCAAGTTCATCAGGAGAAGAGAGAGGAAGTTCTGAACAAAGACCAACGATAATTGGCTGCGGCATTTGGTCATGTGATCTTAGAAGTTCAAAAACATTGAAGAAAGGTGGGGGACCATAATCGAGCATGCGACAATCATCTATAAGACAGTCATCTATGATGACCACGTTTACTTTTTCCACAGACAATACATTTGATTCAAAGAGGTGTCTTGTGTCTTGTGCAGTGACCACAAGTACATTAGCACCAAGGCTATCAAAATCCGAAGCACTTATATTTCTGGCATTTTCCAAGGTTATTCTCTTGAGGTCGGTCTGTAAATCAACTGCTCTGGAGAATTCTTTGACGAAAGTGCCTGTTAAAAAGAAAGTTTGTAATAATTGTAAATATAAATAAATAGGTAAATAAGTAAATAAGAATCAATCAATCAATAAAATATATAAACAAATAAATAAATATTATTGAAAATATTATTTTCAATACCACAGGGTGCCCATTGCTAAAAAACATTCCCTTGATAACTTGTATATTTATTATTGAGAAAATTTTAATTTTAAAACCTAACTTTGGAAAATAAGCTTAATAGGCTCAAGTAGACCTTAAAATCGACGTCTTTAATGGATGAACTTTTCTACATATTTTAGTGGCATTTTTGATAACAATAATCTTACATTACTTACATACTTTAAAATGTTATCAACTCCTTCCATACTTCCATACAATATCTTAGATACAAACCTTTGATGTTTTCTGATAAAACAAGAGCAGTTTTCCCTGGGGAGCTTCGTCTTTTAACTTCTTGAACAAGTTTGACAGCAATGAAAATCTTGCTTTTTTCTTTCGCTACGCACAACACACTTTTCTTGTGCCGCAAACAAGTTTCAACAAGATCAACTGGGAAGGGTGATTGTAGAAAAGACAGCTCAGCTGCTCGTTCAGATTGCATTTTCTTATTTGATGGCGAAGATGGAAGATGAAAGAAATGATTCTTTCATTCTCAGCTTCACAACAAAACTACTGCCTTTTCTGCCATTTTGAATTATAATCTCGCCTCAGTCTTGCTCCGAATTCCGATTGGTTCGCGCCTGCGCACAGGCTTCATGCAAACTTCCGGGTTCTTTTTTCTTTTCGTTTCTTTTCTTTTCTTTCTTTCATTCATTCTTACTTACTAACAACCTCATTATTAGAAACGTGTATCGACCACTTTCCATACATCGATTCCCTGGTCAAATACAAAGCATTCAGTCGAAACTGCAAGGTTCAAATTTGAATACTTCTTTGAAACTATTTTGCAGCCTTGACTGGATGCTTTGCCTAATGTGATACAATACCGCTATTTCAGGAAACGTTTGGTGAAGGTTTCGTTGTATGACCAGTTCCAAAATGCACTAGGGCGATGTTAATGCAACCAGCGAAAGGTCACAATGTAATATGGACTCTCGGAATTTTCCCAAACTTTAATTTGTCTGAGCGTTTTCTTCTGTGCTGACATTATTTACACATGATCCACAATACATTTCGAGCTTGGTATGCAACATGCCTTTGCCAACCTTTTTTGAAGAAAGCTGTATATAGGGGGGGGGGGGGGGGGGGTACTTCGGGTCGTTTCATATGGGGATGCTCCGCCCGGACTCTCGACCCCTTTACCCTTTTCTATACCAAATTTCAGCAAAAAGTTACCCCTTTTTTATACCTTTTTGCCTGAAAAGGTACCCCTTTCATATACTTTTGAAGAAAATCTACCCCTTTTTATACCAAAGCTCACAAATTTCCACCCCTTTTCTATACGTGCGGCTTGAAAAAAGTACCCCTTTCGGGCGGAGCATCCCCGTATAGTCCATTATAGGGAGTACCCCCCCCCCCCCCCCCCGATCCCGGATACAGTGCTTCGCCTTCATTGAGCTTAGCATCCAAATATAAATGTCACTTCATAAATCAAAATCGTTTACACATCAGTTCTTTAATATCTCTTCATTAAAACTTATATCTACATTTACATTTGTTAAAATTTGAAGACCTATATAGTTATTACATAGAGGTCTCTCTTTTTATATCTATATCTATATATTATCACCTATAGTTTTCTGTTATCATGTTCACACCCTAAAGTCTCTTTCAAGTTAATATCCTATAGAATGAACTCGATATATGTTTGTTTCTTTTCTTCCAGAATGTTTGTTTAAAGCTTTTTTTCTGGAAAAAAACGTCTTTTCTTTGCGGTTGGTTTTTGTGTATAGTTCACAGATTTTGCCTACCTTATATTTAGCACAAGTATTAGGTTTCGTATGAGTGGGGAAATAAAAGTACTATGGAAAAGTGTGTTCATTTCCTTAACCAGCACAGACTTTCCAAAGTCTTGCTGTTGGTACGACTACTTGCCTTTCCACTCATGTTTCCACTCATACGAAATCTGCTCTAATAGAGGCTTTGCATCACGTGGTGGCAGCCATGACAATGGAGGCAGGAACAATTGAATCTAGTCTAATCTGGTGTACATGAGAAAGAATTCAGTTTCCATGGGGAGAAAAGACTCTATCCGTTGTGCCTCCTATCATAGCTGCCACCACGTTGATGCAAAACTATATAGACCCCTTGCAGCACGTGGGAATGCAGCTCAATTTGGAGGACAAAAGAATAGGCTTCCATTTTCCCAGGATTGAAATTCCTTTGTTTTGCCCTACAAATTGAGCTGCTTTGACGTCACGTGCAAGGAGTCTATATCACTGAGCGCGAATAAGTATGAAATACCAGATGGCTCTGAACTAAACTAACGGATGAGGATGAAAATGTCAGCGACGCAGAATCTCCGAGGTTGTCTCAATGTAAAGGCAAATGCTACACAACATTAACTGCGATGTTAGAGACAGGTCTTAAATTACCAGCAAAGGTGGGGTGGGGGTGTAGAAAAGGAAACACTCATGGACTATTGCTTCTCAAACGGATGGGTCATAAAAACTGAAGGAGTGCTTACCATTTAAACCAATCCCTCCGTTGGGAATTCGCGCGTCTACCAACCGAAAAGAGCGGGAAACTTTGGCTCCCAAAAAATTGTACACGCGTCTACCGAAAGAACCGAAAAGTACGGGAAAAGTGGATTAACTCAATAGGAAGACCTAGTTTTCTGGAACTTTCCCATAGCATTTGTTTTTCCAACCGGAATTTCCGTTCCCCCCCCCCCCCCCCAGGTAAATGGTAAGCACCCATGCATGCTGAAGATATGAAAGAGTTACATAAATTTGAGCACATGACCAACGAAAAGAGAAGGATGTTTTATACTTGCCCTCCCACTACCCCACCCCACCCCACCCCTCTTGCTTCGATCCACTCAGGTTTATGACTATGGCACATCTATACGGGTCTTGCCATCTTATTACGTCTAAGGAAACCTCTGGCCTCAGAAAGAAGCTCCTTCACATCCTCGTCCGAGTCGTCACCAGGGTTCCAGTCACTATCGTCCGCGGAGGGCTGGTTATAGCTTTCGCTGCTTGAGGACTCGTTTTTATCGACGACGTCGTTGTAGTCGTAGGTGGTTGGTTCAGCTTCATCTTCATCATCACCTTTATCGCTGCCATCACTCTGTTTACCTAGAGGGAAGAATAAAATTAATCTATTATATGATTATCAATGAAATACCTATATTTCTCTATTTCAAAAATTTGAACATGTAAAAATATCGTCACTGTGGTTACTTACTTCTCATAGCAGAAAGAAGCTCGAAAAAGCTTTCTTTTCTTTTTCATTGATAATTATATAATAAGCAGAATATTACATGGGCATTTGGAGATACGAAATTTATCTTCTCGTGTTTGGAAAGTCTACCACGAAACCGACTTCGCCTAGCCAAGAGGTTGTTTGAGCATAAAATTTGAAGGTTTCAAAGAAGGCAACTATTTTACGAGTATAAGGTAAAAACACCTTACCTGTGGTGGACGCCTTTCTTTTTGGTCTAGCATCTAAAACGAAAAAAAAGGTAAGAAATAGTAAGTGATGATTATAAATATCTGTCATAAACTTCATGGTATATCATGTGGTAAGTCATCAAGCATGAGAGTGGGGAAGAGGAGGAGTAAAACACCATTTTCCATACATCGGTTCACTGGTCAAACACCAAGCATTCAGTCGAGGCTGCAAAGTTCAAACTTGAATAACCATTTGAAACTACCTTGCAGCCTCGATTGAATGCTTTGTCTGTGGCCAGTGAACCGATTGCTTCAAATGAATACTGCCATCACCTAGAAGAGAACCCAGGACATTCCCATCATGCACTGGGTGTCATTTAACGTACTTATAATATATATACTATTACTATTGGTATAATGCCATTGCTATTACCAGGGGACTGGGTGTGTTTGTAGTCTTGTAAGTGTTGGCGGTTTGTTCGATAACAGTTTGCTCCATATGGACATTCTGGTTTGGAATCGCCATCCTCGTTCTCAGCAAAGTCATGGGAATATTCCTCAAAATGACCAGGGTTTTTTCTGGAAGCAGCGAAGAATGCAAGATGCACATAGTGTAAGTTTCTTGATGCACGAATAAAGAAAAACAGGAAAGGAAAGATGGGCCTGGGTTCTAACTAACCTGTAACACAGTTTACCATACGGACAGGCAGGTAGATCTTTCTTCGTCGCCTTTGAGCCCATTTCTTCGTCATCGTCTTTATTTTCTCCCTGAAATAAATTAGTGCGCTGTACTGTAAACGATGGCCAACAAAAAAACGCTATATAGAATCCTTGCAGCACTTCGGGATGCATCTCAATTTGGAGGATAAAACAATACGTTCCAATTCTCAGGAGATTGAAATTCTTTTGTTTTGTCTTCCAAATTGAGCTGTTTTGACGTCACGTGCAAGGGGTCTATGAACGAGGCTAAAGTTCGGATGCAATGAACGACTGGTCCAAATAGCGGACAGTTGTAATATCCGACCATAAAATGATTGACAAGACACAGGGATATAATTCTCACCTTATCTGGAGCATCTTCCTCACTGTCGCTGATATCACGTGACTTCTTCCGTAACTTGGGTGGCTTTGGTAAGACGTCATCATCATCCTCACTCAAGTCATCATCACTGTCATCATCACTATACTGTTTTGATCGTCGTTTAGCACGAGGTCTTCCTCTTCCCCTACCACGACCTCTCCCCCTTCCTCTACCACGGCCACGCCCTCTTCCTCTCCCCCTCCCTCGACTTCTGCCTCTGCTGCCTACTTTTGCTACAGGGCTCCACTCATCTTCATCATCATCTTCTTCACGATCCTCGTCTTCTTCATCGTCAATATCATCAGCATAATCATAATCTTCAATCATCCTATCCTCAACTGCATGGTCTATTATCGGTAAGACACTCTGTCCAGGGTTTAATGTTCCTTCATCTATCATTCCACTCTGGTTGTGATTCCCATTTCGTTGCTCGCTGGACTCAGTATTCTCTGGTTCTATAATCTTCCTTGGTCTTCCTCGGCCACGTGGTTTGGGAGCGGCTGGCACAGTGGCTTTATTTTCTTCTCCTTCAGGGACCATCCAGGCTGGAAGAGTACGGTTCTTTTGTAACATCTCTACCTCAGGTTTTGGTTCTATTTCCTCCTTTCGATAAAACAAGTAACAAAATACGTTAAATGGAGAAAGAAATAGTTGGCACACACAAGCAGGGAGCTCAGAAAAACATCTGAGCCCCAGATGGGACTTGTGTGTCTTTCTAGCTTTCTTTATTAATGTTTCCACTCAGCCTTACTGACAAAAACATTATTTTATTCTATCTTATTTTTTATTTAATTTTTTTTTTTTAATTTCAGTTAATTTATTTATTTTTTTACTTAAATTAATATTTAATATTTAA
This sequence comes from Anthopleura sola, assembly GCA_023349425.1. Lineage (NCBI taxonomy): Eukaryota > Metazoa > Cnidaria > Anthozoa > Actiniaria > Actiniidae > Anthopleura > Anthopleura sola. The sequence goes on along the minus strand of JALHLI010000004.1, from coordinate 10,708,546 downwards.
AAAGAGCGGAGATGAGCAGGTATTTAAATATTCTCCTTTCCTATTTTAATATTAATTCTTATTAATTTTTTTTCAGCTGTTTCTGCCTCCACAAACTAACTACTAAACAATAATTAATAAAACATTAATTATATTGGATAATAATGATTTTCTCCCTTCTCTCTTTTTATGCCTTCTCTCCTCCCTGTCTTTTTTACTCATTTCTCCATTCTCCCTGATCCATTCCTATCCACTCTAAATACACACAACTACAGATATTGTGTTTGAGGTATAAATCAACTACCTGAGGCATTGGGTCAGGTATTCCAGCAGGTTCTAGGTTCTCTTCCTCAGGACTCTTTGAAGGTGATTCCAAAGGGCTTTCTATTGCATCTTTTTCTTTCATCAAACCATTACCATTCTCTTCTAAGGATAAAAAAAAAAAAAAAAAATTGTCAAAGGAAAAATATAAAACTAGTAAGCTGCCCCAGCCAACCCTACCTTACCCTACCCCCCTCACAAAAAAATTGCTGTAATTCTATGAATTTTAAGGGCATCAAATATTTTTTCCTGCAACAACCCTATTATTATTGATGAAGATTAATATCTTTTTACCATTGTATCTTTCCAGAAATATTGTTATCACACACAAGAAAACAGCATGACAAAGCAGTGAGAGCACTCTCCTCTCACCAATGCAACCCTGGTTTGAGTCCCGCCATTCTCAGTGTCATATGTGAGTTTCTAGTTGGTTCTCTCTTGTACTTCAAGGGTTCAACTGTGCTTCAATTCAATACATTCAAAAAGAAAAGAAAACCAAATTCAATTGCCATATTTTGAAAGAAAATATCCCTGACTGGCTAAAATTTGAAAAAGGTAATAAGGCAGGTGAATGTTACCTAGTATAGCAAAAAGCCTGTATATACATGTAGCATTCTCTTCAAATAGAGTCCTCAAGTGATGACCTCATAAAAATTATTTTTCGCTGTATCATATTTTTGGTTCCCAATTGCGATAGACAATCAAAAAAGACTTTTACACCAAATTTGACGAGAATCGTTTAAATAGAAGCTGAGATATGGCCATTTGAATATATAATTTCCCAATACAAATCACTTTATTTTTGGCTCGGTTCATAGCTTAATGAAGGGTTTTCATTAACTGTTAGAGTTTACTTGCCTTAAATGACTCTGGCTAGATTATGAAGTTTCCTTATTATTTCAAAAGTTAGTGAAAACCCTGCTGACTAGCTAGGTAGCCATTCAATCCACCGCAAACTCTGGATCTCCCCTTATGAGGGTGATTATCACACGACTAAGCCAGTTTGAAAATCTATTTTTACCTTTTTCACTGTTTTCTGTGTTTGTTTGATCAAGGCTGCTTTCCTTGACCACTTCAAAAATGTGTTGGTTTGGCAGCAAGGATATCTGGTCTCCTATCACAAGCTCTCTGCTCTCATCCTTCTTTAAAGCACAGAAGGAGTCTGTGTCTGCTACCTTGTAAAACGTTGGGTTAGCGTGCGTCTGAAAAATATATATAAACACTTAAATTACTATAATGTACACCTATTTCAATTAATGTTGATAAGGGGAGATCTTGAATGGTCGATCTGAGAACAATAGGAATTGGTGGGTGTCAACATGAATTTTTGTGAATTTGTGAGATCAGTGACACAAATTAGCAATTCAATACCATTCAAGTATAATTGCAACTATGTATTTGTAATATTCATGAGATGAGCATTCAGCCTCCCACAATTCCTATAGGTCTCAGATGGACCATTTCAGATCTCCCATAATCAACATTAATTGAAATAGGTGTACAAGCTTTTGAAAATGTGCACTGGGAATTATACTTCCCCGTACTACCAAAACAGGTAGAGTGACAATCGGGCTAGAGAAAAATCAGTTGTGACTAGCATTAAAGATAGACAATTTTGATAACATTCCTGAGCCTTGAGCTGTGAATTAGCTTTGAACATGCTATCCAAGTAGAAGTAATGGCCAAATTCCACCATGAACTTCAAAGCTAACTAGCCGTTTGGGGCTAAGGAATGTTATCAAAAGTGTCTAGCTTTAATGCTAGTCGCAACTGGTTTTTCTCAAGCCTGATTGTCACTCTACCTATTTTGGTAGTACCTTTTGGGTGGGATTATTTTCAGGAAGGGACCATTCTTTTCCTTTGGGGGAAGGAGGAAGGAGGAGGGGGGGGGTATTTTTGGAGTCAAATTCATGTTTAAAAGTATGCTGGGGTAATTTTCAAATGACACCTTGCAACTCAAAATACCCTCTCACTCTGGGGTTCAAATCCGAGTCACCCCATGTCAGCTGACTTGATTGATTTTCTTTCTGACTCTAAGGGTTTTTCTCCCTCTATGGTTCTCCTCCCTCCTCTCAAACTCACGCTAACTGATTCAAACTGGTTAGACTGCTCTGGGGTCATATATATAGTCTATAGCGGTTGCCAGAGGCGTCTTTACATTCAGGGGGAGGACCCAAATCACATTGACTCAATTATGGCCTCACATGACTCACTTTTGTAGCCTCACTTGAGGTACAGTGTTTTCAAAAACAAAAGGAAACAAAAGCTATTTTGTTGTTGATTTACTGAACAGAAGGGGATGTGGACATTTGGACAGTTTTACATGCAGTTTTTCAGATATCTTTTTTTGATATCATAAAGCAGTGCAGATTTTGAACCTTTTGATTTTTTTAAATGCAGATTCTCAGTTTTTGGTGAATTTGCAGCTTTCAGCACCCCTACCGGCCCACCCTGCTCACTTGAGAAAGACACAGGAAGCCCAGCAACTTATATCTCCCTAAAGCCTACCCACCCACCCACCCCACAAAAACACAATTTTACTGTCACAATAACATATTTTTTATAAGTTAATTTTTCTTTATATTTGAAGTCTAAGAAGCATAAGCAAATGGTCTTATATTGTGACAAGCATAATATATCTACCATTATCTCTCCTCATTGCAATTCAACTTTTTAGGCAATCAAAAGGACAGATAATGGATTATTTCAATCCCATCTATATATTTTATGATGTAATTATTCCAGTTACTTACAGCAGTCACCAGAAGCTTATCATCCTGTGCCTCAAGAATAGCATGGGATCTTGAAACCCTTTTGTCAACAACCTGGAATTGAAAATTTATAAATTATACTAAAAATAAAGCGTGAATACCCACAAAAAAAAATGAAAAATGAAAAAATAGAAACATAGTTTTAGGTAATTTTTGCAGTCATATTCCTATGACATCTTTTTTTTTTTCACTACCTAAGTTTGTTTAGGACAAAAATGTTATGAAAACTAAATAATGTAGCAAAGCTTAAAACTTTTCGCAGTAAATTATTACTTTTTAAATACAATAAATGTAGAAAAATACGATTGAAATTATGTACTGTGTCTAATTCTATTGATTGATACAGTCACAAAATATATATAGTAAACAGTCACCAAGGAAACAGGGTATACGACTGGAGAGAAGTGAACAGTACGGCTGCTCCATTGTTTATAGTCTACTTCGAGGATTATTGTTGGGGTAAGATCGGAAGAAACGACAAGAACTTCAAGTTCAAAGAGCTCTTTTGAGCCCGATAAATACTCTAAGTAAAGAAAGGACTGAAGAACGAATCTTGTTGAGAAGGATTTGTGATAATTACGAAGATTTACATACACAAATACAAAACAAATACCATATGCACGCTTGTTTTGATCAATCGAAGGAGAAATAGAGTTTTAAAGGCAAAGAACAAAGCTTCCTAGGTCGCTATTCCTTCTATACATCAAGTAAGGCATACTACATACACTGAGCAGAGGTCCTCGTCCAATGGAGGTCGTCCCCAGTGGTAAAACTGTACTTTTTCCTCCGTCGATTGGCCTCAAAGCGAACTGGCTATTCGACATCGCGGTAGAATCCGTTCAACGACCAATATGGTGTCCTTTTTTGGGAAGAGAGAGAGTTAAATGGCCACCATTTTGGGAAAATTTGGTCGGGATCAATGACTCTAATCGATGAGACTATTTACACGATGGCTTGGGGTGGCTTAGCCAATCAAAATGCGTGTTATAAAATAAGCAGCCAATAAAAGGAGGCGTTAGATTCAGTGCTGATATCAATGACAAGAGCTCCAGACGGCTTTGTTTTTGCAAAGGAACTGAGAGTTGATTTTCACATCCTAAGAATTATCACTTAAACCGAAAGAATAAGCGCGGAGTTTCGATTTTAAGTTAAGAAATAAAATCATGACTCCATATGCAGTGATATTTCCATGCTGTTCTTTAATTTCAAATTTGAGTAAAAATTTACATTTTAATGTCATATAAATTCGTTTTCTCCATCATGATCAGTTCAACTTGGTCCGCTTCGAGGCTCAGCTTTCAAAAATATTAATTTTTGTAAACCAGATAACTTTCATCGATTATTTATGTACTTGTTTATTCTTAGGGCTTGACAGGTATTTCATAAGCCCTATAAGATTTGAGGTTTGTAGTTTAGATTTACCAAAAATCTTCGTATTGTCGCACCCATATTTGCTCCGAATGAAGACCTCAACATTTCAGGCATCTGGAGTGACATATCTTCACTGCCCAAGATTTTTAAGTTGCCAACCCTTATTTCTACTTTAGTTCTGTGTTCTTGGCGAATCGTGGCCAGCTTCTGTCAATTTTATTAGTTTACATACAATCACTGGGTACAATAGGCTTACATTAGCATAGCGCATGCTGCCTAAGTTGACAGAATAATTATTCAGTCTGGAGACTTCTCTGGGCTGCAGCACCTCCATCGTACGTCAGGTCAACGAAGAGGCCAGAGCATTCGCTGCACACCGACATGGCTGAGCCTTCCGAAAAAAAGGAGGAGACTGAACCCTTCAGACAGAAAGAAGAAGTAGAGTATCACCCAGCAAATTCACAAGCGGAGAAAGAGCCACCCGAGGATCAACGGATTCGAATTCGAGTCATAATCCTAGTGGTTGCTGTTTTGGTCCTCCTTGGAGTCGCCTTTGCCGTTGGTTACGTCGTTCGAATGGTAGTTCACCGATGTGACAGCCCGACTCCGTCGATTGATCTCGACCAACTTATCCAAGAAGCCACTGAAAATATTTCTACATCGAGAATCGAGGAACAACTGAGGTAAATTCCAGCAGAAAAACAGTGTTGACACTTAACTAAAAATTATCTAGGCCTTCGATATGGGCTTTCCCATCCCTAGATTTTCAAACACAAGGTCGTTGCAGCTTTGCCAGGAGGCAAAGTGTTAATAATTTTTTGAAGTTGGGAGAAAGCGATTTTTTGAATTTTATTTTTAACTTCAAGACCTCCGCATATCCATGTATGTTGATAAGGCACCTTATATTTTTCGAGATTTTATCTTGTTCTCTTTAGGTGAACGCCTGAATTCAACCCGAATTTTAATTAGGAAAATTAATCCCAATACCACAGAAATAAAAAAGAAATTTCAATCCCCAATATTTTTTAGGAAAGGCAATTGAGTTTTCCTGGAAAAAATCTGAAGTGGACTAAGCTGGCTATGGCCGGGACAATACACTATGAAAATTTTTTTGCCATGGGTTTTTGGGATTTGTGTTTTAGTTTACATGCTAAGTTGAGGTAAAGGAGAATCACTCAGGGATGGGTCACAAATATTTCTTTGATTGAGTTCCCATAGCTAACTTGCATATTGTATTTTATATTTATGCGCCTTTTGACAGGCCTTTGCAATCGTTTTTACTTTGCTTCCTATTGGCTCGAAACTTCATCATCGGGAACGCCTTTTTGTAAAAGAAACATCTGCTGGTTTGTTGTGAATTTGAAATTATGACCAACCCTACTCCAGGGGCATTTAATTGATATATTCACCCAAAGATTCCTTATTGAAAACACAAATTCAAGACGTTTTTGTTGACTTTCAAACACTGTTTATTACTTCTACAACATCTTATACTAACAAAAACCCGACGCCTATCGTATCCAAAACACCTCATCTAGAATAAGATATTTTGGAAACCAGTTATATGTAGAACTGAGTCGGCTAGTCGCTCGAGTCGTATTGCTGTCAAAGCTATCGCTTTTAACCAAAACAGGACATTTTTTTATTTTGATGTCCTAAGTAATGTCGTTACAAAGTGATTTATTGTTATGATCGATATGTTATGATATGCAAGGTTGCACTCACTTGCATGTACAATCTCAAAATGTTCTCTCACAGTGATTATTTGCTTCAAAAACAAACCTTCATAGAAAATTCTTGATCTATTTTAATCAAGAAGCCATAGAAACCTTATAATTCCAAAAAGAAAGAAAGAAATAAGTTTATTAATATCGGCAGCGTTGTTTCCAAAAAGTTTCTAAGACCATGTGTTCGACACCTTAGCGCTGAAAAAAAACACGGCCCAACTGGCTCCAGAAACAGCTTTTTTTATGAAGTTTCTCGAAGGAAAACATTGTTCAGTGTCACCTGAGTTGTCAAAATCGTCTTTAAATTAATGCCGCTAGCTCTAGCAATTTCAAGTCTTCAAAATACATCAGATTAGTGACAGCATGAATGAAGGCCAACGGATGTTGTAAGAACCTCACTCAACCAAAAAAAGATGGCGCCAAAATCACCCAATAAAACGAGTTATTTCTGTCACGGCTCTATGCTTCAGTAGAACTAAGAGTTCGACTTTTGGCAGCTGTAGTTAAAGAGCGTGAAAATAAATTCTGAAACTGAAGTATTTTCTTTTTTTTAACCCAGGTATTTTACCAGTAAACCTCATGGGGGTGGATCAAAAGAGAGCAAAGAACAAGCTGAACACATACAAAAGGAGTGGCGGAACTACGGACTGGATACCGTAGAATTAAAGAGATACGATGTCTTATTGTCATATCCAAAAAAGCCCGCTCTGGCGCGAATTCTAGACGGCAATGGATCAGAACGTTTCCGAGCAAGTCAGGAACAGAAGCTGTTAGATGGAAAGAAAGATGATAAACTTCTTTCACCGTTTAATGCTTTTTCTGGCTCTGGGAACGTGACGGTATGTTTATGGTTTATTAATGATCTGAGTCACCCTGTAAAACAGAGATTTAATTATCCGACCAAGTCTGTTCGACTGTTAGAGTTTGACTGATATTCCAACCAACCTACAGATTGACCGAACGGCCGATTACTGACCTATATACGGACTGACAGACTGAATACTGACAGAAGTTGATAGTTAATTCATTAAAATAGATAGTTTTAATAGGATTTTAGCTTGAAATTAATAATTTGGCAGTGCAAAGTGACATATTATTTGACTGATCAAACAAACAAACAAACAAACAAACAAACAAAAGAGCAGAGCCAACCGAACAAGAAGATGACACACCATATACCTAGGTAGGACGTTTCTTATGGTTAAGCTTCCTGAATCCTTAATAATTTTCTATTTTTCCAGGCACCTTTGGCGTTCGTAAACTATGCTCGTCCTGAGGATTTTAAAAAGTTAAAAGAACTTGGAGTCAGTGTTGCTGGTCACATCGTGATTGCAAAATATGGCAAGAACTTCCGTGGTGATAAGGTACGTGGATTATTAGCGATAATTATTATTAGAAATAGTAAATACCTTAGCCGGACCGGAATACGAGTCAATTCAGGCGCTCTGATTGGCTAATGTGAGATTCGAGCGATTTCATTGGTTCTTCCACTCCAAGAAGTCATTTGAAAGTCATAAGCGAAAATAGTTTTTCTAATCCTGAACTACCTCTGGGCTGATCTAAGTTAGGGCACAGCTAACTCACAGATTGAACCCTGAAACAACCTCTGGGCTGATCTAAGTCAGGGCATGGCTAACTCACAGATCAAACCCTGAAACAACCTCTGGGCTGATCTAAGTCAGGGCACGGCTAACTCACAGATCAAACCCTGAAACAACCTCTGGGCTGATCTAAGTCAGGGTATGGCTAACTCACAGATCAAACCCTGAAACAACCTCTGGGCTGATCTAAGTCAGGGCACGGCTAACTCACAGATCAAACCCTGAAACAACCTCTGGGCTGATCTAAGTCAGGGCATGGCTAACTCACAGATCAAACCCTGAAACAACCTCTAGGCTGATCTAAGTCAGGGCATGGCTAACTCACAGATCAAACCCTGAAACAACCTCTGGGCTGATCTAAGTCAGGACATGGCTAACTCACAGATCAAACCCTGAAACAACCTCTAGGCTGATCTAAGTCAGGGCAAGGCTTACTCACAGATCGAATCTGAATAATCTTTATTGCACAATTAATTAAAAAAAAAAAAAAAAAAAAATGAAGTACGAAATATGAAACAACCTCCGGGCTGATTCTAAGGAGTCAGGGCACGGTTAACTCACGAATTGGCATTTGGAAAAACGAGGGGAAAACCCTCGAATCAAGGGAGAGAACCAACAATGAGGCAACAGAGGAACAGGCGAATGCACTAACGCTACACCACCCTTAATTCCCAAGTATGCAAATAATAAGTCGTAATTTTCGCACTTCAAACAAAATCTACAACGCAAAAAATGTTGGTTTTTCGCACGGGGAAAGGTCAGTAAGTTAAAACTTTTTCATTATTAACAATTCTTATTAATTTTGCGGTAAAGGCTACACGTCGTCCATTATTTTGTCTAGCTCGTGGTTTGAAATGAAAAATGATAACAATTACGGTATTGATTGTGACAGAACATGTAGAGAGCTTAGCGAGGAATTAAAAATAAAAGAATGGATGAATTATAAATAGAAAAACACACAAAACAAAACAAGACAACGAATTTATATGCAAAATAAGCGGAATATAACTGAGTCATCCATTATATCAAAAGATTCTATGATAAATTGAAGGTACGACCCATTTATGCTGAAGATGTTTCCCGAAAAATAAAGTAAGATTGAAAGAAAGAAAAAAGATGCGAAAAGAATAGAGGAAAAACGTCAAAAAAAAATAAAAAAAATAAAAAAATAAAAAAAAAAATTAGAGAAAAACTGTAAAAAGAAGGCCTGAAAAACATGTCGAAATTTGTTTATTTATTCATTTTCAGTTCAGTCTATTCGTGTTTTTTCTATTTTTTTTTCTGAGTTCGTGTTCATTCATTTTATGTTTCAATCGAACATGAATATTGTAATTTTGAAATACAAACGTTCATACTTAAGTGGTCGAAATTTCTAGAGATTTTAGATTAAAAAATTATAATTATCTAGAGTCAATTTAACCATTTGCATAAGGTGAAATCTATCTTTTCTCGTCATTATTCTCAAACTTTGTCTTGTGTTAATTTACAAGCCACGGTCTCTTTTTTATAAGCAAGCCCAAAGCCTAGCGAACAATGTGGAAATTATGCAATTCTAAATTCGAATTCGATCTCTGAGTCGAGTTATAGCCATGACCTCACCGTTGATCTGCCCAGAGGTTGTTTCAGGGTTCGATCTGTGGGTTAGCCGTGCCCTGAAATTCATCTGCCCAGATGTTGTGTCGGCGTTCGATCTGTGAGTTAGCCGTGCCCTGAAATTCATCTGCCCAGATGTTGTTTCAGCGTTCGATCTGTGAGTTAGCTATGCCCTGACTTTCGTCAACCCAGAGGTTGTTCAGGGTTCGATCTGTGAGTTAGCCATGCCCTGACTTAGATCAGCCCAGAGGTTGCTTCAGGGTTCGATTTGTGAGTTAGCCGTGCCCTGACTTTGATCAGCCCCGAGGTTGTTCCGAGTTTCGATAAAATTTGCAGATTTTCAAACAATATACTTCTATATTTTTCTAAGATATTTTCGGATTTTTTTGCAGGATTGGTTATTTATTTCATGCGTATTTTGAAATATTTATTTCCTTTTATTTTATCATACCTTACGTTATTTTATTCTACTGTTATTTTTGTTGGATCGGATAAAATTGTATCTATAAGCCAGTTCACAGTTTAACTCGTTTATGAATCGTTTTCAGTGCGCATACGATTTTTAGTATTCCGAATTTCTCACCTTCTTTTGTACTTAAAGCAGAATTTCTAGCTGAATTAATTCTTCTGTAAAGAAAGTCAGATAAAAAGCTTCTCTCGTCAAATATTAAGAATCTATTTTTCCCAATATACGATAAAAAAGTCCTTCCACAAGACCTAATTGAATATTATTTCAGAATTCATCACAATCAGTGAGATACGAAGGGCTGATGTACAATCACTTGTTTTTGAGTATAATTGCCACTTGTAACTTAACTTGGAACTGCTTCAATCTGATTGGGTTGTTGATATCCAATAATGTTCTTGGCCTATTCATTATTCATAACACACAAGAGGCGGAAAAACGGAAACAATCTTCTTGAAATTAAAAAGTAAATATTCGAAATCTTCAATTTAAAATCCATTCGTGAGTGTTGCCTTAAAATAAAAGATATACAAATTTTACTCAAAATTGTGCACTATATTTCGTTGTTTTCAATTGTTTATCAACTGATCGATTTGTATACCATTTATTAACATGGTAATCAGTAACATCTGTTATGATAACAATTTCGAATTTATCTTGCACTTTGATGCTAATCAGCTACCAAATGGCTTCGCGCGGCGAGTAAGTGCTAAATTTTGACCTGAGAATAAGCCTCAAGTATGAAGACGTTTTGTACCTACACTTCCAGAATTTTCTAATTTTCACTATTGTCTTGATATTCTCAAAGGATCGGGGTTTGAACATTTGAAAAAGAATTTGGAAAAGGATTGTGGTAGTTTAGGTTTGAAACGTCATTAGTGTTCATTAGTGCTAGGGTCTATTAGGCTCAGTTTAAATGTCGATCTTCTCATTAGGCGAACGTATTGAAAACAATGGATAACAAGGTCTCTTTGATGTCATTAGGTTCGACTCATGTGAAAATCGACGTTTGGAATGGGCTTTAGCCGTGCCCTGAATTCGGTTAGACCAAACTGGTTAGACCAGGTTTTTTTTCAGGGTTTGACAAAATTTATTACAGATTTATAATTTTCACGATTTTCCGAAAATAAACTGATAAACTTTTCTATTGTTTAGGAGAAGCTTGCACGCAAAGAAGGCGCGGTAGGGTTGATACTCTACACGGACCCCAAGGACTACAGCCCAGGAGTTTCACCCAACAAGACCTACCCTAAAACATGGTGGCTGCCCTCATCAGGGGTGCAGAGCGGCACTCTATTTGTTGGGGATGGGGACCTGGCGACCCCAGGATACCCCTCTATCGGTGAGTGCATCAATCTGTTTGTTTAATAAATAAATGTCATTTACAGTGGATTTCACAAGCATGTGCGGATTATTTACATGCGACTTTTTTTAGCTTAGGCGTAATGTATTCCCATTTCAGACCACGTGTCACTCTCTTGCAAATAATAATATACTTTTGAACGTTCGATTTATGCGCGCGCACAAGGAAAGCTCATAACCGCTGAATTGAGCTTTAACAGGGCAAAACCCTACTATTTGTTTTTCTGTTTTTCCTTGCACTTCCCAGAAGAACACGCAAAAAGCAATCTAGCTTATTTGTCAAATTTTGAGAAAAACATTTTAACTTATCAGAGAAAAAAACGTGGTGTGTGTTAATTTTTGTTGCTATGGTTTGAGAACTGAACAGAGGTTTTTGGTTCATTCAACAAACAAATTATTGTATATTAATAATTCCTTTAAATATTTTTAATTGAATCACAAAAAAACGTTCTGAGAAAAATATTCCCATATCTTTCAGTGTGGTTTTCGAGTTATGATTCATTTGGTGGAAAAATTGGTTCCATCCATTTTTCCAGTTTCGAAAACTTCTTTAAAACGAGATCGGGACACCTTAGTGTTCTTTTTTTAAATCTAGACACATATATTCTTTAGTTTGCCCCAAGAGCAAAGGATCATCGAGGGGCTCACTTCTTTATTTTGAATGAACGTTGAATTCTGTATAAAATGTTGTGTTTAGATGGTATGTATCGAGGTCCTGCGGACGAGTCTCAGCTGCCAAAGCTTCCCTTCTACCCTGTGTCCAGTGAGGATGCCAAGCACTTCTTAAAGTATGTAAACTCAATTCAATGCTATTAGAATTAATATAAGCTTCATCTGTAGTTCATCAAATGAACCACCTTAACTGTCTTGAATCCACGGTTACCTTATGACCAAAGACGCTTGCTTTACTCACACACACCTTAGCAACAGTTGTCAAGCAACCAACTTCACATAGCAGGAACATCTTTATCTTCCTGAGCAAAACTTTTGCCTACATAGTAAAGACCCTTGCACGTGACGTCAGAGCAGCTCGATTTGGAGGGCAAAACAAAAGAATTTTAATCTCCTGAGGACTGAAACCTATTGTTTTGCCCTCCAAATTGAGTTGCATTCCTACGTAAGTGCTGCAAGGAGTCTATACCTTCACTCATGTCCATATCAACTCTACTTGTTGCTTAGCAACACCTTTTGTGGAGCAGCTACTACCTTAACTAGCTAATACATACTGAGTAAAACAAAGCTCGTAAGAAAATTTTGGGATAACATTTTTTGAATTTTTCAACAGGATGCTAACAGGGACGAAGGCACCCAAGGACTGGCAAGGAGGACTACCGATCATCTATAATATCAATATGACTTCATCTAATAAGGAGTAAGTTAGAAGGCTTAGTAAAATACCTTCATATTTTATCGATATCCAGCTAGAAATAATCTCTGGGCTGATCTAAGTCAGGGTATGACTCACAGGTCGAACCCTGAGACAATCTCTGGGCTGATCTAAGTCAGGGTATGACTCACAGGTCGAACCCTGAGACAATCTCTGGGCTGATCTAAGTCAGGGTATGACTCACAGGTCGAACCCTGAGACAATCTCTGGGCTGATCTAAGTCAGGGTATGACTCACAGGTCGAACCCTGAGACAATCTCTGGGCTGATCTAAGTCAGGGTATGACTCACAGGTCGAACCCTGAGACAATCTCTGGGCTGATCTAAGTCAGGGTATGACTCACAGGTCGAACCCTGAGACAATCTCTGGGCTGATCTAAGTCAGGGTATGACTCACAGGTCGAAGCCTGAGACAATCTCTGGGCTGATCTAAGTCAGGGTATGGCTCACAGGTCGAACCCTGAGACAATCTCTGGGCTGGTCTAAGTCAGGGTATGACTCACGAGTCGAACCCTGAGACAATCTCTGGGCTGATCTAAGTCAGGGTATGACTCACAGGTCGAACCCTGAGACAATCTCTGGGCTGATCTAAGTCAGGGTATGACTCACAGGTCGAACCCTGAGGCAATCTCTTGGCTGATCTAAGTCAGGGTATGACTCACAGGTCGAACCCTGAGGCAATCTCTGGGCTGGTCTAAGTCAGGGTATGACTCACAGGTCGAACCCTGAGGCAATCTCTTGGCTGGTCTAAGTCAGGGTATGACTCACAGGTCGAACCCTGAGGCAATCTCTTGGCTGGTCTAAGTCAGGGTATGACTCACAGGTCGAACCCTGAGGCAATCTCTGGGCTGGTCTAAGTCAGGTTATGACTCGCAGGTCGAACCCTGAGACAATCTCTGAGCTGATCTAAGTCAGGGTATGACTCGCAGGTCGAACCCTGAGACAATCTCTGGGCTGGTCTAAGTCAGGTTATGACTCGCAGGTCGAACCCTGAGACAATCTCTGAGCTGGTCTAAGTCAGGGTATGACTCGCAGGTCGAACCCTGAGACAATCTCTGAGCTGGTCTAAGTCAGGGTATGACTCACAGGTCGAACCCTGAGACAATCTCTGGGCTGATCTAAGTCAGGGTATGACTCACAGGTCGAACCCTGAGACAATCTCTGGGCTGATCTAAGTCAGGTTATGACTCGCAGGTCGAACCCTGAGACAATCTCTGGGCTGATCTAAGTCAGGGTATGACTCACAGGTCGAACCCTGAGACAATCTCTGGGCTGGTCTAAGTCAGGGTATGACTCACAGGTCGAACCCTGAGGCAATCTCTAGGCTAATCTAAGTCAGGGTATGACTCACAGGTCGAACCCTGAGGCAATCTCTAGGCTAATCTAAGTCAGGGTATCTGGCGAGGGTGATTTAATTGGGAAGGAAAAATGGGGTGCAGTATTTTCCTCTTCGCATTCTAAAACATATGTATTTTTAATTCTTTCTCCCCAAAGGAAAGTGAATTTGTACGTCGACATGGAACTAGCGAAAAAACCAGTGTATAACGTGATGGGAGTTCTTAAAGGAGCTGTTGAGCCAGGTAAAAGCAGCGATAATAGCAGTTAAGTGGAGTGAAGTAGAGTGGAGTGGAGGGGAGCTACAATGGAATATAGTGGGGTATAATGGAAAGGCTTGGAGCATAGTATAGTGGAGTAGAGTAGAACTAGATTGGAGTGAAGTAGAGTGGAGTGGAGGGGAGCTACAATGGAATATAGTGGGGTATAGTGGAAAGGCTTGGAGCATAGTATAGTGGAGTAGAGTAGAACTAGATTGGAGTGAAGTAGAGTGGAGTGGAGGGGAGCTACAATGGAATATAGTGGGGTATAGTGGAAAGGCTTGGAGCATAGTATAGTGGAGTAGAGTAGAACTAGATTGGAGTGAAGTAGAGTGGAGTGGAGGGGAGCTACAATGGAATATAGTGGGGTATAGTGGAAAGGCTTGGAGCATAGTATAGTGGAGTAGAGTAGAACTAGATTGGAGTGAAGTAGAGTGGAGTGGAGGGGAGCTACAATGGAATATAGTGGGGTATAGTGGAAAGGCTTGGAGCATAGTATAGTGGAGTAGAGTAGAACTAGAGTGGAGTGAAGTAGAGTGGAGCGGAGCTACAATGGAATATAGTGGGGTATAGTGGAAAGGCTTGGAGCATAGTATAGTGGAGTAGAGTAGAACTAGATTGGAGTGACGTAGAGTGGAGTGGAGGGGAGCTGCAATGGAATATAGTGGGGTATAGTGGAAAAGCGTGGAGCATAGTATAGTGGAGTAGAGTAGAACTAGAGTGGAGTGAAGTAGAGTGGAGGGGAGCTACAATGGAATATAGTGGGGGTATAGTGGAATGGAATGGAGCATGGTATAGTGGAGTAGAGTAGAACTAGATCGGGACGTGTGCTGAAATTCGAATAAGATAATCAGAAGTTTTATCAACTAAAGGAAATTCTCGATGCCGATTGAGAGAGGCAAGATACACAATGATGTATTACAACTATTGTTTGGTCTTTTTTCCAGACCGAATGGTTCTTTTTGGTAACCATAGAGACTCATTGGCTTTTGGTGCCACCGATCCTGGAAGTGGTACAGTGGTGTTGATGGAGACAGTGAGGGTAATTGGAAGAATGCGAAAAGAAAAAGGTATGTCTTGCTCTCATCAGCACCTGCCCGCCCAATAATAAGCTTAATACGCGGAAACAAAATCGAGCAACAAAATCGTGCAACTTGTCGCGCAACATTGTTGGGTTGTAAGTTGCAGAGTGAATCTTGATCGTATACCAATTTTCGTAACCGATTTTTTCTAGTTGCAGAGAGAGAAAATAGCTTCTACTTCTGCAACGAAGTCGCGCAACAAAATTTTGTTTTTGCGTGGGGTGGTAATACAACGGCCACGTCCAGTCTCCGACTTGCAACGCGGCAGTAAAGTGTGACAAGTTGCACAATTTTGTTGCTCGTCATTACTGAATCTTGAAGTACACATGTGCATATTTTGATATTGCAGATCAACTATTTGATATCATTGTTTTATATTCTATAGACTGGCGTCCAAGACGAACCATGGTGTTTATTAGTTGGGGAGGTGAAGAACATGGGGCAATTGGATCAACCGAATGGGTCGAGGTACGTGTACGATAGGAAGGAATAAAAGAAAATATGATGCAATTCTGACAAAGCGACTGACCAAATTCACTGACTTGGGATTAATAATGTTCCCACTTCAGGCCACGTGTCACTTCCTAGAGTATCATTTCTTTGTTTAACGGTTTCCATTTCAGACCACGTGTCACTCCCTAGAGTATCATTTCTTTGTTTATCGGTTCCCATTTCAGACCACGTGTCATTCCCTAGAGTATCATTTCTTTGTTTAACGGTTTCCATTTCAGACCACGTGTCATTTCCTAGAGTATCATTTCTTTGTTTAACGGTTTCCATTTCAGACCACGTGTCATTTCCTAGAGTATCATTTCTTTGTTTAACGGTTTCCATTTCAGACCACGTGTCATTTCCTAGAGTATCATTTCTTTGTTTAACGGTTTCCATTTCAGACCACGAGTCATTCCCTAGAGTATCATTTCTTTGTAACGGTGGCACATGAGAAGATACATAGTTATGGATACAACTCAAACAAAGAATCTTATTCTCAAGGGAATTTACGCTTTCAGGACATCGAGCCATGTTGACAAATGCAACGCTAATGCGCATGAGCAAACCATTTTATTGCAGCAAAAAGGGTTTACACCGTAATTTGCATGAGCAGGCCATTATTTGGTAATTATTTGCACAGCCAATCAAAACGAGGGGGAATAAAAGAAATTGATAATGCATCTTTAATTTATTATTTTTTTCCAGGATTTCACAAATTTGATCAAAAACCGCGCCGTTGCCTACTTGAACATAGATACTGCAGTAACAGGTTAGCATCCCTTAGCGGAGAAGATTTCATTTCAACAATCTAAGTAAATGAGGTTGCCACGCCTCTGCATTCCAATTAAATTACCGTAATCTTGTGCGCTGCGATTGATCATTCTGTACCGTTATCGTTACCGTCAATTTTAGCTGCAAGAAGTCATACTGTTGGCTGCTTAATTTACACACAAAAAATAACTTTCGTTAAAAGCTTTTATATCTCATATTCTCGTAATTCGTTTCAGGTAACTATACTTTCGAATCGGCATCTAGTCCTCTTATTGACTTTGCAATGTTCGAGGCAACTAAAAAGGTAAGGTGATCGCCTCCAGTTGATTCCTGTCAACAAATTTGGGAAGTGACAATTAAGAATGGGACCGGGGACATTCTGCGAGAGAGGGAGAGGTTTTAGCGGGACAGAGAGAGGTTTAAGCGGGACAGGGAGTGGGGTGAGCGGGTTAGGGAGTGGGATGAGCGGGACAGGGAGTGGGGTGAGCGGGACAGGGAGTGGGGTGAGCGGGACAGGGAGAGGGGTGAGTGGGACAGGAATAGGGGTGAGCGGGACAGGGAGTAGGGTGAGCGGGACAGGGAGAGGGGTGAGTGGGATAGGAAGAGGGGTGAGCGGGACAGAGACAGGGATGCACGTGTAGGGGCATCCGGGAACTCTCTCCAGGCTTGCCAATGAGTTGGATAAACTAATAAGAAGATGATGCATTAGAAGCGCACATCAAACGCGCCTCCAAGGTGCTATTAGCTTATGTTATTAGCTTCGAATTATTCCCCATGAATTTCTCTTATTTCATGTTAATTTGCAATTTCAGGTGTTTACTCCAAACGGTTCTGTCATGGACTTTGTGTACGATGACTGGAAAGTTAAAAGTCCGGACAAGAACAATCCTTCCATACCACAGTGAGTCATTGATTTTACCATTTTAATTGGGTTTCGCATCTGTGGACCTATTTACCCTGGGCGTAATGTTTTCCCATTTAATTTCAGACCATTTCGTGTCATTCTCTTGATAATGAGTTCTTTGTTTGAGTTGTATCCATATTCATGTGTCTTCTCATACACAACTGTTAAACAAGGAAATGATACTCAAAGGAATGACATGAGCCGAAGTGGTCTGTTCTTTTTGACCGGTTAGGAATCCATAAAATATTTAAAAAATAGCTGTATACCTAGAACTAAACTAATCTTCCTATTTGTTTTAGAACGAGCAAGCTCACTCCTGGCAGTGATTATAAAGATTTCTATGAACGCCTGGGAATTCCCTCAGTTGACATTAGTTACACATGGAACAAGGTACGTCTCCATCTGCCACAACCAATCTGAAACCAGTTCTTAAATTATCAACGATTTAAATTACCAATATCCCTAAAAAAACTTAATTTCATTGAACCTGAAACAACCTCTGTGCTAATCTGAGTTAGAGCATGGCTAACTCCAAATCACATTGAAATATTGGGTTTTAACGGTCGAACTAATTTGTAGCTCCAGACGTGAAAGGCGAGCTCGAGTGTACTACAGCGCTGCACCACCTTATATTCCCTAAATATTTTGAGTCTTCCTGGAAATATAATAGACCCCTTGCAGTACTTCGGAATGCAGCTCAATTTATTCGTAGAACAAAATAATAGGTTTCCAATTCTCAGGAGGTTCCAAATTGAGCTGCTTTGACCTCACCAGGACACGCGTGAAAAACGTCTGCGCATGCTCTAAGTCCGTATGCAAATTAGTCGAAAGCGTCTTCATGCTATTATAAATATGTTCAAATTTGACTTTCACACTTGCCTGAAGAATAGTCTTTACAAAATGCCAAAACTTAAGAACAGTTCTTGAAACTTAAGGTTAATTCTTTCATAGTGTCTTTATTAACACATTATCTTGGTCTCACAAAAGTGTACCCACGAAATGTTTTGTATACTCAGAGAAAGCAAGCATTTATTTTCTCACTAAAACTCTATAAATTCTTGGAAGGCGTGCTGAAAGGCACGCATGCGCAAACGTTTTTCTATAGTGTCCCTCACCAGCTGATCTGAAACAGTGACTTAGAAATGACGTCACTACAAAAAACTGAGCTGCCATGAAGCCTGCGAAAATTGACTTGTAAAACTTTATGTCTGAGATAAAACTAAATTTTCAGGAGACGTTTTTGATATTTCTTATACATTTACTATGATATTTATCATTGAGTGGGAAAATAAAATAAAGAAATAACCGTTTCCTGAGTCGCTGAGCTAAAAGGATGACACCTCAGTTTTGCAAATTTTCTCGATTCTGATTGGCTAATATTTTTCCAAGATCAGCTGGATGATCACGTGCAAGGGGTCGTCTATATACAATGACTTTGTATTTGACAATCTTTTTCGTTATTTTTCACACACTTCAGGCAAAGATGAATATCAGTACCTACCCAGTTTACCACACAGTCTACGATAATTTCCATTATGTAACCAATTTCGTGGACCGAGGGTTTCATTACCATCGTACAGTAGCGCAGGTTTGGGTTCGTCTTGGACTGCTCATGACCGAATCACTCATCATTCCATTCAACTGCTCGAGATACGCCGAAAAAATTGGAAGTCACGTGAAGGATTTGAAGAAAGTGTACGGTGGAAAGCTGGATGGCCAAAAGATAAAGCTTGGTAAGCATTATTATCATATTATCATATTATCTTTTATCTGATATTCTTTATTTCTGTCTCATGTAAGATGAATTGGACAACGCCGTCAAGAACCTTACAGCAGCCGCCAAGGAGTTCCATAGCTTCTTATCTTCTGTTGAGCTTAAAGAGTAAGTAATGGGAGGCTTTCTTGACTTTTTCTCCTTTCCGTAGTTTTTTCTCTTTGTACCCTCTGGGCTTCCTGTCGTAAACGATTGAAGAGGGATCTGGGCCTAATTTCATTACAATAATGTAAACAAAAATTGATTGATTTATTTGTTCTATTTCAGCGCGTTTGCTGTTCGAATGGCTAACGATCGCTTGGTGCACTTTGAGAAGTCTTTCATCAACCCGCAAGGAATTCCAGGAAAGCCATTCAGTCGGTATGTATGTCAATCAGTGGCACTACTTTTTGATTGTTCTGCTCGTACCTACGTTTTAAGGACAGACTGATAAGTCACAATCGACCTCGATCAGATTCAACCAATGTCTCGCGTCTTTTATAATTTGACGAAGCGCGGTTAGCGATATGAATTTATTGCTGTTTACTGGATTCTCGAGGAATGCAGGCTTTTGGGACGAGATTTGGACTCCCAACCTGGCCCCAACCACGCATGCGTGTTAGCATCAACGCCATATGATATTTTTTTTTCTTATTTTAGTCACATGATCTACGGGTCCAATGCCGTTGACAAATCTTCAGGCCTCAGTTTCCCGGGAGTCGTGGACAGCATCTACGATGCCAAGACAGAAAAAGACTGGAATCAAGTCAAGAAGCAGTTGTCATTACTTGTGTATTACGTCAGGTCTGCTACTCAGATCATCAGCACTCAAGGCATTTAGTATGGAACTGAAATATTTCAATTATTTATTACAATGCGGCGTCTTTTCGTTGTAAGATTGTGTGAGAAGGCGTAGTGATACGTGCTTAGTCCCATAATGCATTGGACGATTTTGTTTTGAATTTCCAATTCAAAAATATTCAGGCGCTGAAAGGAATGAGTGACGAAGTAGGGCTCGCGGCTTTTCTTCAATTCAGTATTATGTCACGGCCGCGGATTGAACATGTTAGATCGATTGCTACCATTCAGGTGCGTCTTGGAGCACAGTCTCTCTCGATCTGTTCCAGTGGCCTGGCAGCTATTCTAATTTATTGAAGTTTTGAAAATTATTCCGCGAAGCCTTGTTAATGATTGTTTTTATGAAAGCGTTTTTAAAAGGAATTCTTTTAATTGTTCAAAGAACATTTAATTTAAGTCGCAATTCTTAATATATTCCTACCGTCAATATTAACCCTAGCTGTTTCGATAAAATTCATAATTGTTCTTGATGTTTTAGTGTACAATTACAACAGCTTGAAATACCCTGAAAAATTAAGAAATTTTCAGCTATGATGTAATAAATGCACCTATCGTAGAATTTAATAGTACGCATGCGCAAGTAGTTTCAATGTATTATGTGATGACGTCACGAGGTCATCATCATGCCTACGTCATCTTATAATTGTGGCTTACACAATTTTGAAATGAATACAAACATCTGTATATTGCAACGTACATTGTAAACTAATGCTTCTATCACTAAAAAAATAAATAAAGCACTTTTTAGTGTCTTGAAAGTTCTGATGTGCTTTCTTTTAGCTCAAGTGATGAAAAACGTTAAGCATAGCGACACAAGCATAAACAATACGCAAGCGCAGATAGTACTTTACTTTACTGCATGTTTTAATTTTTTTTTCCAACATGAAAGACTGTCTGCGCTTGCGTATGTGGTTATGCTTATCAACTTGCATCGCTAGTGTGATCCAGGCGTTAATCTTTGATAACCAAATGCTCTTCCTTAAGAAGAGCATACAAGTGTACACACTGCAGCAAGGCATTTACAGTGAAAAGCGATCTTGTAAGGCGCGAAATGATTCATACAGGAATCAAACCATACAAGTGTACACACTGCAGCAAGGCATTTGTACGACCGGATAAACTAACGGCACATACCCATACTCAGGTTGACAAACCGTACAAGTGTAAATATTGTAGAAAAACATCTACACATCAGAATGCTGCAAAGAAGCATGAACGTGTCCATACTGGAGTCAAACCATACAAGTGTACACAATGTAACAAAGCATTTACGTATCAGATTCATTTAAAACAATATGAATATATCCATACAGGTCGGTCAAATCAATATGTACGAGTGTACATATTGTGATAAGGCATTTACACACCATAGTACTCTAAAGACACATGAACGTATCCATACAGGTGTCCAGCCATTCGAGTGCAGATAATGTAACAAGGCATTTAAACAACACGGTGGTTTAAAAATGCATGAAGGTACAAATACCGATGTCAAACCATACAAGTGTTCCTACTGTGATAAGACATTTGCATATCAGTATAATCTAAAGCAGCATGAACGTGTCCATACAGGAGTCAAACCATACAAGTGTACATACTGTGATAAGGTATTTACACGACAAAGTAATTTAAAGACACATGAACGTATCCATACAGGTGTCAAACCATATAACTGTACATACTGTGACAAAGCATTTAAACGATCGGGTCACGTAAAGTTGCATGAACGTACCCACACAGAAGTCAAACCCTACAAGTGTACGTACTGTGACAAGACATTTACACAACTGGCCAATGTTAACAGACATGATCGTATCCATACAGAAGTCAAACCCTACAAGTGTACATACTGTGACAAGGCATTTACACAACTGGCCAATGTTAACAGACATGAACGTACCCACACAGAAGTCAAACCCTACAAGTGTACATACTGTGACAAGGCATTTACACAACTGGCCAATGTTAACAGACATGAACGTATCCATACAGGTGTCAAACCATACAAATGTACATATTGTAACAAGGCATTTAGTGAAAATGCTACTCTTAAGAAACATGTACGCCTACATACTGGAATCAAGCCATATAAGTGTACATACTGTAACAAGGCATTTATCGGACGGAGTAATCTAAGTTTACACGAACGTATCCATACTGGTGTCAAACCATACAAGTGTATACACTGTAATAAGGCATTTACAGGTAAACATGATCTAAAGAAACATGAACCCATCCATACATGAGTCAAACAGTGATTATGTACAGAATGACAAGATTTATGTGATATCCAAACCTCTTATAAAAGTGATCTATTTAACAATATATACATTCATACGACTTAAAGTTATAAATAAAAAAGAGTATAACGCGACGTTTCGGTGCTCAGCCTGCACCATTCTCAAGCAATAAAGTGAAAAATTATAAAGTCAATGTCTATATACGAAAATATTAGTACACAAAATTCATACGACTGTCTAAGAAATAAAGTTTTTTCCACCAAAGATCAGACTGTTTTCTGGTCATAATCGACTGGCACTTTTTAAAAGGCGCGGGAAAAAAAACAACAAAAAAACAAAACAAAAAAACAAAACAAAAAAACGAGCAACAAAATCGTGCAACTTATTACGCAATATTGTTGCGTTGCAAGTTGCAGAGTGAATGTGGCTCGTATTACCTGCCCGTGCAACAACAAAATTTTGTTGCGCGACTTTGTTTCTACTCCATGATGCAATAATGAACATTTGTTGCGCGCGAGGTGCATGGTGATATTACCGCATTATGAACATAAGGAACATGAACATGACCCATGCGGATCACCTGATCATCACACTTGCAAGTCTATTGCACCTATAGACCCCTTACACGTGACGACAGAGCAGCTCAATTTGGAGGGCAAAACAAAAGAATTTTAATCTCCGGAGAATTGGAACCTGTTGTTTTGCCCTCCAAATTAAGCTGCATTCCTACGTACTGCAAGGGGTCTATTCGAGACTTCATCCCCCAGCGCTGAAGGTGGAATATTACCGTCATTATCTCAAGATGAAAGCAGTGAGTTGAACATGCGAATCCTAGCTCATCAGCTTCACTTTACAC
This sequence comes from Anthopleura sola, assembly GCA_023349425.1. Classification (NCBI taxonomy): domain Eukaryota; kingdom Metazoa; phylum Cnidaria; class Anthozoa; order Actiniaria; family Actiniidae; genus Anthopleura; species Anthopleura sola. The sequence goes on along the minus strand of JALHLI010000004.1, from coordinate 10,685,418 downwards.
TTGCAGGTCCATTGGTTTCGACTCTTCTCGCGCTATATTTGGAATATTACCGCACTATTGTATTCTATCATCACTATACAAAACAAAAAACTCCTTATTTTCAGGTTCTGGAGTATCATATTTATTTGGTATCTTTTATAATTTTTTTACTTTCAAGTACGGTCACAGGTCCTCCCGTCTTTACCTATGGAAAGCCATGACTGTCTTTGATGGTTACTTTTTAATTTAAGTGATGCATATGTGTTGATGTAAGGTTCTTTTGTGGATATGTGTGGTATGCCAATAATGGGAGTTGATTATTTCGCGTTTAATAAAAGAACATTTCTCAAGGGAATATTGTGGTCTGATATTGGCTATTGGCATAATAAGCTAAAGAGGTCTATTCCGAGGGATAACGGACACGAGCTTAGTTTATACTAAAAAATAATTACTTAAAAAATTTACTCTAAAAAAGTTTTCAAAACTTTTTAAAAACTTTACGATTTACCTGTTACTTGCTTTGTCCCGCGTTTTTACCATTTATCATTATTTATATAGATACTACTAATAACACTTGTGAGTGATCTACATTTGAAAGCATTCTCAGTCCTGGTAAAGCCTAAAATGAAAGTTACAAACCAGATTTTAATTTCAATATTCGTTTATCTTTATTCAAAGAAATTCCAGGGCCGGCTAATGCAACTGGATTTTAAAGTTTTATTTATTCCCAAAAAGAGTATAAAAATTGTACCCTACGCATGCGCAGAAAATTCAGATGGAATATTGTGAAGTCGAAGGACAAGTTTCGTAAATACGTGAGAATTAAATCAATGCATGAATCCTTTTGGTTGAGAGGTTTTTGGTTCGGCTTTGGCCATGGGTTATTTAAGGACGAATGGTGAAGGTCACGACCGAAAGGAACTGTGGGGGTAATAAGAATTTCTTCATAGATATTTCTTACATATCTAAACAAACACATGAAAACTATAGACCCCCTGCAGCACGTCGGAATGCACTCAATTTGGAGGACAAAACAATAGGTTCCAATTCTCGGTTGAGTTTTTGTGCCCTCCAAATTCAGCTGCTCTGACGTGGCACGTGCAAGGGGTCTATTGTGTAAAGTGCCCCTTGCATCTGATGCAAATGAGCCAAATCAAAATGCTTTATGGGGTGGCTCTAAGTTGAGGTTGGACTTGGTGTGTTCATGCATTTACTGTATCTTATCAAGTCCAACCTCGACGTACTTGGTATCATTATTTCGGGAATAGACCTCATCGGCTTGGGAGTAATATTGTCCCATTTCAGACCACGTGTCATTCCCCAGAGTATCATTTCATTGTTTAACGGTTGCGCATGAGAAGATACATGAATATGTATACAACTCAAACAAAGAATCTTATTCTCAAGAGAATGACACGTGGTCTGAAATGGGACAACATTACCCCAAGCCGATGAGGTATATTGTCTATTGTTAAAACACACTTACCATTCGTAAACTGAAGGCATGTATTGAGCAAGGTAGATTTGCGTCAGAGTGGGAGCTTTAGAGATCCAAGCCTCCTTTACGTTGTTCACCATGGCAACGGCCATAAGATGGCAGCAGCGTTCAGCTGACATCCTCTTACTGTAGCTTGGATCCAGGTCTAGATTTGGTGTATCCTATGGGGGTAAGGAGAGAGTGAGAAGAAATTGCTCAAATTTAAAACGTGATCGATTACAGGAACAAAATGATGTGTTCGATGTGAGATTGTAACTGCAATCACTCAGTTAGTTGAGCATCGGACTTTAGTGTGGGAGGTCGTGGTTCGAGTCCCGGCCGGACCAGCATTCAGGGTCTTAAAATAAGTCCTGGCTTTGTAATTACATCTACAAATGGTTAGACTTTGATGAAGTGGCTTGGATGACCACTTAAATTGAAATTATTATCACTAACCAATACCCGAGGGACGTAAAAGAACGACTGAGGATGTAAAGACTGTGCCTACTCCTAACTATCTCTAATGGTTGTATCAAAAGTGCTTTGGATTATACATATAGAAAGGGCGCTATATAAATCATAAATTATTATCATCATTATGTGTATAGATTCATAAGCTCCACAATCTCTTTACCTCACCTCCCTTCTCTCGTTATATCTACCTCACAAACCATACTTACTGGATCAGAAACATCCCTGATTGCATTCATCCTGATCTTAGTCACAATAGGGCCTGGCAAAATTGTCACAACCTTGATATTCTTGTTCGACACCTCACGTCGAAGGCTACGAAAATAACCCTTGGTGAAAAACAAAACAGTTGAACCAAAACAAGGACCAAAAGTATAGAATGTCTAATTACACGGATGAAGAATAAAAGTTCAAAACCTTGATGTCTGAGGGCGGAAAACTCGAGATCCAGCTGAGAAGAAAAGATAACAAACACTCGAAGCACAGGAGAAAATAAACGAATCTCTATTCATTCACAAAAGTTTTTTCTCTCTCAGGGAGCATTCATTTTTTAGGAGGGGGGGGGGGGGGGGTCGGAGGAATTAGGGGGGGCCATTAAAAAAATACTAGATAAAAAGGGGGTCACATTTTTTTAAACGTTGGACCAGGGGGGCCATGAATAAAAATACAGTGTTTTTTTTTTTGTTTTAGTCGTTTTCTGGGGGGGGGGGGGGGGGGGGGGGGGCTAGAAAATTTTTATGTTTGGAAGTGGGGGGGGTATCGAAATATTCAATTCTTTACCATGGGGGCTAGCATTTTTTTTCTATTTGATTCCTCTAATTCCTCCGCCCCCCCCCCCCCCCCCCCTCCTAAAAAATGAATGCTCCCTCACTTATGAAATAAAAGGCTCTGTTTTTGAAGTTAATTACTCTAATTAGTTAAAGGAACTTTAACAGCCGTGTTTGATCACTGAAGGGCCGTAGCGCACACGTAGGCCGGGGGGTAGGGCTGTCCACAAGTTGCTCCAAAAAGTTGCTCATAATTTCTTAAAAAGTTGCTCAAAAGTTGCTCAAAAAATTAAAAAGTTGCTCAAAAGTTGCTCTAAAATCTAAAAGTTGCTCCAAAAAATTCAAATTTGCAATCTATTTAATGATTTCATATCATAGAATTTGGTCAGCTTTAATAGTTATTATTACCATTCCCCATTATCATCATTATTTCAATGTTCGTGAGTTTCGTCGGCCATTTTGTTTTCTATTTTAAATATTCCAACCGCTGACCAGCACATGCGTACTCAATTTACCACAGGAAGACCATTACTTCAGTGTATAATATCAAACAAAAATTACAAATCAGTATACACAGTTAAAAAAAACACTCTTGTTCTGCTCTTATTCGACCTGCTGATGGATTTGAATTCATGTAGGAGTAAAAAAGAAAACAAAAGTTGTTCAAAAATGAAAAAGTTGCTTTCAAGTGGAAAAGTTGCTCGAAATCGAAAAAGTTGCCCAAAAGTTGCCGAGCAACTTGTGGACAGCCCTACCGGGGGGGGGGGGGGGGGGGCACCAAGTTTTCCCCAGAAAAGTAAAGTAACTATAGAATTAAATTCTTAATTTTCGTGATCACATGCTGTGAAGTGACTGTACCCCCCCAGTTTTTCAAGGCTTGCTATATATGGCCCTGTAATAAGGAACGAACTATAGACGTTATTCTAATTGCGCTGATAGCTAGAGCATGGTACTTACCAGTAATGCAAACTTACTAGCACTGTAAGGAGCGACTCCAGGATAACCTAAGTAAAGGAATTACCAAAACAAAACTTGTGACTGAACTGACTGACTAACTAACTGCATCAGTGTATGATGTGCAGTGAGAAACAAAGTCTTACATGAAGTACCAACCATATTTTCCCCAAAAACTGCTGACCACAGTGATTTGTCCTTGTTTCCTCTCGATCATATATGGCAATACCGCCTTTGTTAGGGAAATTGCTCCAAAAAAGTTCATGTTAAGGATTTCCTGATCTACTTGAAATGGGGTCTTCTCTACCATCATACGCATAGACTGGCCGGCATTGTTGACTAATATATCAATCTGATAGGAGAAAACATTAAAAGTGTTGTTAGTATACTGGTCAGCAAAAGACTAATGTCAGTGTGACTAAATTCACTCTAAGAGTGTTACCCACTAACCTTGTTAAAATGACTTATTACTTGACTTGCAAGTTTCTGATGGCTTGCAAATTCCTTGACATCCAGTGGTAATACCAAGATATCGTTATCTTTGTCAAAAGGTAGGTTTAACTTTGCAGCAATATCTAGAATATATGAACATTTTAGAATATTCTTTTTAATTTCTCTAAGGGACCATTCAAAACTTATGGTTGAGAAGGGGGTTGGCTATTAAAACAACATAGCGGCCTTACTCTAAATTTTGAAGGCCCCCCACCCCCCCCCCCCCCCAACCATATAATTAAAAAACAGTTCCTAAGATTGACCAAGGAGGGATAAGAAGGAATCTGGTTCGATACCAGTTGAGTTAATAGGATTTTAAGTAATTTAATCTTTCACTATAAGACTAAAAAATGCTATGTTCGATATTCTGAGGTATTCAAATTAAGATACAATCTTTCTCTGGAATCTGATGGATACACAAGAAGCCCAAGCAATGTATTTGGAATTGTTTATCGTAAGAATAACTGAAGTAATTTTTGTAGTTAGCTTACCATGTTTTGCATGTTTGTTCTTGCTGCTGTTTTTTATCTCTGTATGCGATTTGGAGCCCGTCTGACGAGTTTTAGGATTAGTAGGTCCGTAAAAAAGGCTAAACCTCGTGCGATTAGCTGAAAATCGCGTACATGACAGAGGCAAAGAACAGCAGCAAGAACAAATAAGAAAAAAAAAATTGGTGAGCTAACTACATGTAATACTTTAGTCATTTTTTATGATACACAATTCCACACATTTCTTTGTAATTATCACATATACATTGCTTGGGCTTCCTGTGGTCACGTTTCATTGAATTAATTAAAGTCCAGCGTGATGAAATATAGTACTTGAAGAAAAATTGATAAAAAAGCTTTAGATTAGGGTTCAGAGATCCAGAAAATGGCTCAGGATAACCATCAAGCTTGCTTAGATTGCTGACAAACCAAGAGTAGATCAACGACAAACGGTAAGTTTATTATGAATTCAAAACATGAAGTCTAAATCCTAATTAAGCTAAGGCATGTGCTCAGCTCTGATGGTGCTAGTACAACTTTAATAGGCAATATTTTAGTATACATCGAGGGCTAAGCTACTCACCTGCACATTTATCTTTCACTCGTTCAAGTTGATCTTTTCTTCGAGCAGAAAGAACGAGTTTACAACCAAATTCCACTAGTTGGTAAGCAAGATGCTCACCAATGCCGCTCGATGCTCCTGTAATCCAGGCCACTTTCCCTCGTAAAACATCGCTTGGTTTACGACCCAAAATGTTCTCATACACGTGTAGAGTAAAGTCTGAGTCTAAGTGATGGCTTAGGAAGATTATTAGCAAAGTTATTGCCAATACAATCCCTGCTACAATCAATAATGGGTTCATTGTCGAACCTTAAACCAAACTCGCTGGGTCACTCAAGGTCACACACGGATAGACAACACAGGTAGTCCAATCAAACTTAATTTTTTTTAAGTATTCAATTTAGTCATCGTACATGATGAATAAAACTAAATCTTAAGACTTATGATTTGAATATTCTACCTTTTACTGTTTTTAATGTCTTAAAAATCAAAGATATTTTAATTCAGCGATTTTTGTTATGTCTTGCTTGGGCTTCCTGTGGAGCACCATGATCGTGATGGCCTGGTATCTTTATTTTCGCAATTTTTTCGCACGATTCCTGCAATAATAACTTGTGGGTATATTACGGATTTCTTTAATAGACTTGAGCTGATCATTTAATTTTATTGTAATAATAGATATATACATCGAAATATTTTAGTTACACATGTAATATTACTCGATGGAAAGGGGGGCCTCATTGATCTTATACACAAAGAGTCAAATTTACAATACGTGAAATCGAAATTTTTCTCATAAATTAACTTTAAAGAAATAACGTCTTCTTCTGCATCTACTGTTTTTTGGTCCATTTGTTCTATTTACATTTTTTTACCGCGCTATATGTGAGTTCATTACTGACCTCACTATCGTAATAGTAGGCATATGGAACGACATAGATGAATTAAAGCAGTTAACTTTAAGAGCCTGAGAAATGACATGCTAGAAAACTTTTTACTTAATTTATATCTCTAAGAATTTCAAGCTTTTAAATTTAGATAAGTGATATATTATGGATTTTAGATTTTAATTCTCTGTCTTATATTAGGGAGTTTTAAATAGTTCTCATTATATTCTTGTGAATTAGTATTGAAAACTGAACCCTATAGGGAATGCTGAATAAAATATGTATGTATGTATGTTGTAGACAATGAGCTCGAATGCCTAGCACAAAGCATGATGGGAACCTGAGTCCTTAAAAAGTTCCTCTAAAAATTGATCTGACAATTTTCCCTTCGACATTTTCTTTGGAAATGAAGGCATTTCAACAGAAGAAAATAACAATATTTTTTTCTGATTTTTCCTTTGATTTCGCTGTTCCAATTTTGCATGACTCAGTTTCCCAGAGTACTTTGTGAGCTTCGATGCACATTGCCTATTGAGAGCAGTGCGTTGTTCCGTGGGAATCGCTTCATCGCTGTTACAATATACTGGGTTATAGTGAAATTGACATTACTTTTTATGTATTGTTTGGATGGTCTTAATTATCCAGGGTCGCAATACTCGAACATTTGCATACACTCCATACTTATTAGGCCTTGCACATCTCCTACCCCATGAAATGACACCAGCGAGATACCAGCGCCCACTATCCTCACAGGACAGCGGACCTCCACTATCAGATTGACAAGCATCGGCAGCTCCGTTCTCAAACCCTGCGCACAAAGATGTCTTGTGGACTTGACCGTTATACGACTCTTTTCTATTGCACTGATCAAGCGATACTAAGGGGACGGCAGCTTGTTTTAGGTTCTTGGCCCTACTCCCCTTCCAGCCATTTCGTCCCCAGCCACTGATGTAGCACTGTTTTCCAGGAGATAATTCGATAGCATTGCTTGGTAAACATATTGGGAAGACTTTTGAGTCGAACTTGATTGGGTATTCAAGCTGAAGGAGAGCTGAAAATTTAATTTAAAAATAATTAAATAACTTCCGTGGCTTAGTTCTGTACCGTGCCGTGCTGCTCAATCTTTGTCTTTGCCAGGTAGAACTATTCTAAGACCCACACTGGGCACTAGGAGAGCCGGAAAAGCATTTGGGGGGAATTCCTCCCGGGGTAGCGGTGTTGCGGCCGAAATCTCCAGCATAGCCGTAAATATATATATATATTTTGGGCATAGAGTTATAGTCGTAAATGCTTCGCGCTGCCATACAACGCTCCAGCACTCGAGGTCCATAAGTATGGGCCAGTTATTTCTTAAACTAATTCAATAATAATGCCAAAAAAAAATCAGTCTTTCTATAGCAGATGAACTTTAAGGTTTGATAAGGTCTAACAAGAGACGAAACTAGTTCCTTAAAAAAAGTTTAAAAAGTTTAACTTAGTGCGTTAAAAGAGTTTTATGAAGGTTTAGAACCACTTGAAATGAAACTTAGTGGTAAGTCTTTTGACATCCGAGTGAAGGAAATATCAGCAAACTTTGAAATCAATCAATAGAAAGAGCAACAGCAATCCTGAGTGCGAACGATTAAAGGCTGACATAAGTTTTGTAAGAAAAATCATCTTACTAGAATGTATCCGATTCTCACCTAGGTCATAATCCAGCGGTCTATCATATTCTCCATTCACAAGAACTCCTTTAAACTTGGGGTGCACTATCAACCGCCGGACACGTCTCCTCCGCTCAAAATGTCCGAGTCCTACGATTCTGCTTCGTTCTCCAAGAAGGACGGTCCATCTGCTGGGATCAGTCGACGAGCGAGGATCTGTAGGGGACAAAACATAGGTACGGTGTTGTAAGGAAATTGCCCCGGGGGAATTGCATTCGGTTCTGTTCGGGGGATGAACTTATTAAGTAAGAAGTTATTGAATTAAAAGAGCTGCACGAGATTTTTGGTAGACTCTAGCAGTTTTGCCACTTTGCGTTCAAGGGTTTAGCGCACCTAAATTTCAGAATCAGAATCCATTCATTACATTTCAAAATGATTCCAATTTAATCTTAGAACGAAGGCATTGTAGTTGTTAATTACTGTTTCATACCCACACAAAACAAGGACGATGCATTTACTTATTTACATTACCTATTTTATCTATTTACAAATAGTTGAAAGAGCGTAATATGATGGAAAATCATGCGGTGACGCAGCCATTAATCACTTTTTTTTCACAGTGGGATAAAAATTCAGTATATGTATACTCTGTTTTCCAATTTGGCCCACCGTCACTCACACACACTAACACTACATTAAATATTCTATGCATACAACTCTCAACTCACATGTTGGTTTTTAGGGTTGGGAGAAAACCAGAGAACCTGGAGAAAAACCCGCATGGTAAGAGAGAGAACAACACATCAAAAAATATCAACTCCCATATATGATATAGCCTGAGCCAGGCCCTCGAACTCGGACCACAGTGACCATTATACCAACCAACGATCAAATTTAATATTCATTTTTACTTACCCATAAAGCAGTGGCCTGCGCTGAGTACCCATTGATCATTAATAAGTGAGCCCGCGCACACTTGCTGTGCGTCCAGGAGCAGTGCTACTTGCCAAGGCCACTCCCCCAATAGACTCTCAGCCCCACCTACTATTCGCTTGTCAATCAAATTGAAAAGTGTTTTCTTGAAGTCGTTTCTTGATCGACGTGTGAACTGATGTCCACAGGGAACATTATACAACCCTGGAAATAATTAAAAATACTGAGATATTTAATTGGATTTCATTTGAGTAGGGATTTCGTGCGATAGCGTCGCTGATCAATCAGTTGTCAGAAACTAAAAGAAGAAAAATATACCAACTGACAATCCTTGTCTTCTTGAAATCGTAGTAATTAAAATTAGGAATTTTCATTCTTTATGTTTGCTTACTTCCTTCCTTCCTTCCTCACTCCTTTCCTCCCTTCCCCTTTCTTTCTTTCTTTCTTTCTTTCTTTCACATCTTCTCACCTTTGCTGTACGCCACTGCTGCCATAAGTTCAACTACAAAAGTCAAACTTATCAAACGTCTTGCATCCATGCTGAAAATAACCAAATATAATACAATGAAAAGACATCCCAAACTTATATTTACCGAAGTTGAGGCTGTAAAAACTATGAGATTTTATCATTTCTAATAAGATTCCTTTTTTAAACAAGTTATTATAAAACAGAGACAGATTCTGGCTTCTGTGTTCAAACAAAATAATGTCTTCTCTTTGCTCCAGAGCTGAAGAATATTTTATGTTGAATTTTTCAACTCTGTTTTTTTCAAATTTTCCATTTCTAGAATTGTCTCAAAAGTATAAATAACTGGAAAAAAAAAAGGGTGATTTCAATGTAAATGTAGGGTAATACATTCAAGTTTCATTCAAAAACTTCAAAATAACGTCATAAAGTAAACAAAGAAACAAAAAAGAAAACCATCAATACGCGTGGGGGGGAAATCTAGAAATTCTAAGTTTTTTCAATTTTTCCTTTTTTCACAAAATATTATACCTATTTTCTCGTTATTTGAATCGTGTACAATATGATAAAAGCAACGCTTTGCTGTGCTCATAAAATAGTATTTTTTATTTGAATTGTAATATCGTTGTAATCCACCCTTAACTTGAACCAAGAACTAAGTTCGCCATTAAGTTTTAATGAAGTCTCCGGCGCTTATTTACTGCACTCTCGAACTCGAACCGAGAAAAAAATAATGATTTCGTGGTTTGGTAGCGAGAAAACAGCAATAATCTAGCGAATAAACTTCATATTTCTTGCGATTCTAATACCAATATTTCTACTCCAAAGTATTGTTGATTGAAAACATAGTAAATTGATTTTCGTCCTGTAGTTCAGTACTGTAATAAACTGGAGTGAAAAACAGATAAAATACGAAAACTTATTCAAATATTTTTACTTTGTTTCATATCTCATTTTTCAAATTTTTGGGGATTTTTATTTCGTTTCTTACCTTTCAATTTGGCTTTTTGAGTGACGCTGCTTTACTCAAGAGTATTCACCATATATTCATTCACCAATGCATACCTTGGACAAAGCGAAGTTTAGTTCAAAATGCTGAAAACAAATCGCGCTCTGCTTAATTGTCATCCTCGTAGCGAGCAGCTGGTTTTGTTGAATTGATCTCATTTATATCTCTCGAATAGAAAAAGCTATTGACTTCTCTCCTTTAGTTATGCAAATAAATTTCTTTTGAAAGTGAATTGAAAATTTTTGAATAAATAGGTTTTAAAAGAACGAGAAAATTTTTACTCTTGTGCTTGTGTGTTTGAGGTGATTTTTAACTTTAACTCGCCTATTTTAGTTAGCAAATGATTGGCAAATTAACGCGCTAAACTCGGACCTAATGATCTTTCCTTTCCCTAACATCGTACTGAGATAGATAGAACAAAAATAAAAAACATTCACGCTGTAAAACTGTTTATAAAAATCAATAATTTTTGTCAATAAATTTCTTACTTAGGGTAAAAATCCTTGCTGAAGTCAGTTTTTTTTCTCAGCTGAGATATAATTTAGTGTGAGCTATACTTAGCGAGCACTTGAATGGTTTATTTACAACTCTAGACATCCTAACATTTGTTGGGGAATTCCCATTGAGGAATGGTTCTTTCACAGCTCGCCCATTGTTTTTCTTTCTAGCGTGTTTACTTGTGGGGTGCGATTGTAATTTGAAAACATATCCTATGCCGGAACTCACGATAGTTTTTTCTATAACGAGTTTTACTGTTCGGGTTATTCAACATCTAGGATGACTTAAAAATTTTCAAAGGAAATAGTCCTCCTTCACAGTTCTCTGTATCAACTTGAAAGGTAGCCATGCCTTTGCATCGAAGCGAGCGATGAGTTGCAAAGATCTTTTTTGACACCTTAGAAAATTATTCACATGTCTCTATCATTGCAAGGTCACCGTTCATCTCGCTTCCATTCAAAAGCATGTTTACCTTTCAAGATGGCGCAGGGAACTGTGAAGGGGACGATTTTAAATTAACATTTTCAGTAGAGAATTTTTTGCCATGCTTCTTCAAACGAACATAATTAGTTGTAAAAAGATAAAAAGAGTTTCTAAACTTCTTTGAGGTTTAGCTAAAGGTATATCTTAAATATATACATCTGTGGGAGAATTGTGTGGGAGGGTTCGATGCTAATCACAATCTTTCATGCATTTGAAGTCACCGAGTGAAAAAGTACTGTAGATATCCCGTGGTATCTGCTGGTGGTAGATCACCGCAGGTGGATCATCTGCTTTTTGGGCTCTAGTAATAAGTGGTAAAACTGTAGCCTGCATATCTTCAAAATAGTCTAAAGGATTTCTACTTATACGATAACAGTTTCCCAATTTTTGCCGCTTTTGCTAAAAGTTAAATTTTTTTTCTAAGGCTTAAAACAATCAAAAAGTTTTTATAATGAAACTATTATGTATTGCTGCAGCAAAGATGGTATAGGACCATTAAGCTGAATGCTGTTGGATATTGCGACCTTCGACTAATATATTAACCCTCGCAAAGTCAAAACGCCATGGATCTCATCTCGTACCCAGACTCCACTCATTTCTCAGAAATGAGTGGGGTCTGGGTACAAGAAGGAGTTATACTCACTCGTCGGTTGGTCTGTCTGTCCAGCCTTCTATTCTAGCCTTGGTTGTTCTTTTTACGTATGGCTACAAAGTTAACAATTAATTGTTACCACATACAGACGGTATATATTCAGATTTTACACAGTCTTGGTTAAGAAACAGATCTAGAAGATATTTGTTTATAATTAATTCATCTTAAAAATAAAATTGTTCGAAAACATTACAGAACGAAAAATAGTATCAAAAAAGTATACCTAACCTGTTAACTGGTAAATCTAACAGATTTCCGATGGCTTAGCGTGGTATGTCCTCTTATTTACCACGATATGAAGTCAAAAGTTGGTCAAAATGTTATGTATCCACGAGACGTAGCGACTCGTCACTTATCCGTATTTCTCTTATTTACCACGGCTCTCGACCAATCAGCGCGCGAGAAATTTCACTATTATGATAAAAATGCTTATAGAGTGCAAACACAAGAGCATAACAATTATTATTCAGCTACACGAAATAAACAATAAATTATTTCCATATTATACCTAACAAATGTTTCTAAAATACAAAAAAAAGTGTTTTCGAGATCACATGTTATGTAATTGTGCTGGAATTCTGAGCAAAACACATAATTTTCTTACAAAATATATTTTCCCTCTCGAACCTATGTTGTTTGTAACGCCATCCCTCATACAATCTGTAGGGTGTATTTGCTGTATAAAATCATGTTGTAAAACCTGGACTTAACTTTGAATTGGACCTTTAGACTGGAATTACTATTTATTATCTAATTTTTGAAATTTCAGTCCAACCTCCAGTGCATGATGGAGTTGTTGTAACTCGCGGAAAACTACACCAGATACATGCAGATAACCAGCTCGACACTCGTAGAGGCTTTTCATCCAACACCAGATTTTATTGAGCTAGTGAGTCTCTTATGTATATTATCAATCTAATGAGCCATAAACATGTAACGCAGTTCGGTTCAAGGCTTTACTTTTTTTTCTTTCATTTGAAATGCAATACTGACTGACTCGGATTACATTACTTGGCAAACTGACCGTATTTTTGTGAATAACAAGAGTTAACATAAGATAAAATCAAGACGAGTCATGCTTACAAGACCACATCAGATCACATCACATCACGCTGGGATGGTTCTAGACACTGAGAATTAATTAAGAGGAGGAAATAAAACCCGATTGATAAAAGACCGTTTGTTTATCACGTTGCAAGGGGGGAGGGGGGGGGAGGTTGGTTTTCTGAAAAGAAATTAAAAAATTGTATCACACGTAAATGTATCTCATATAAAAATGTACCCCTCGTCATCCTTATTCAGGAAAATGTACCTTTGTTACTGGGCTGCATGATAGCATAAAATCTATAACTGTATGAAATTGCAAATAATGTACCTCCTACTTTCAGTTGATTTCGAAAATTGTTCCCCCCTCTTAAAATCCCAGCTTCTAGCTTTTCAAGGAAATACAAGGTCAACATGTAATGAATTTGAAGTGATTGAAATAGTACGCGGATGTTTCTGGTCTTCAAAGAGAGTTTGCTAGAAGAAAAGAAAAATACCAGATCATCCTTGAGATCTGTTGACTGATAGATGTAAAAGTTTAGAATGGAGAAAAATTATTGAATAAAAAGAGTATTTATGATAGTTGTATCTGCCAAATTATTCAATAATTCCAGTCCAAAGTCCAGTCCAAAGTCCAGTCAAGGCTTTACAACACGCGGTCGTAAACAAGGTCAACCATGCACGTGCAATTAATGAGCGTTAGCATAAAAGAGAGGCCCAAAGAAGCTAGCGTTGACTCTTGTTTGTTCCCACTGCACTCACAGAGCTGAGATCCACAACACTCACTTGTAAACCAAGATATTGAGGTATGATAGTTCCTCTTACACGAGTCTTAATTCTTTTAATTTGTTTGGGGCAGTAATTGTTTTTAATCAGTTCCGGAATATTTCGCGGTTTTCCTATCGCGCGCTAATTGAGCCGTCACTACTGGTTTATATATTGGCGGCTCTTTCCCGATCGAAAGAATCGCGATACATTATGATATTCTTCTTCAGACTGAGCCAGATAAACGTGCGTATATTCATTACAATCAACACTATGGCCATTATCTTGATAATCATCGTATATATTGACCATCACAACAGCCCTTGACCATTACCCCAGTCGAACTCCTTTCTGACTAGCTGCCAATTTCTTTATTTTGTATTCGGTTTTAAGGTTGAATTGACGGCGTACAGTTTACAACATATCTCTTTTTTTGTTTGTTTTTGTTTGGTGCGGTCAGTGAGTTGGGGGTCTTCATTTTCAGGTCTTCGATCTTCGTTTTGTACCCACCCTTTTACACTAACAATTTTGTCGCGCGCCTTGAGCGGCGATTTTATCGAAACCCCAAATCTTGCGTGAGAACAAACGACGATGTTACGGCGACAGTTCTCAGCTAAGTCGCCACAAATTCAAAACTGCTCGAAAATTATATGGATTCTCTCTTTTACTCCGACGAAGGACTAGCGTCCAAAACGTCAGTAAGTGATCTCTCTTATTTTTCACGGTGTGAAATTTAACTTTTTATCCATACTGTTTCATTAGAAACACCGACGCAGCCCACACTAGCTTACCGCTAGTTATCATCTCTGCTCGAAAATTAGTGCAACTTGCGGGTGATTTTCAAATGCTCCAGTGTTCACCCACCTTGGGAGGAAAAAAAGCCAATTTCGAGCACGAAAGTAAATCTGGCGATGGTACATGACCAGCAGTGACATAAGAAACAAGCCCTAATTTGGGAAAAACATTTTATCCGATGGCCGTTGAAAACACCGCACGCCTTTGTAGGAAATATCGCAACAAATTTGTAATAAAATCACCGGAAGTTAGCGGTAACAATTGCAATCGAAAAATCGCCGTTGAAATCGCCGTTGAAATCGCCGCTCAAGTCGCGCAACAAAATCGCTCGTGTAAACGGGTCATACGGAGTAATTTATACGGCGATGTACACGTTTTACACATGTACACGAGAGCGGCGGTTATGTAATGTATAGGCCCCTAGGCCTTGCGGCATGTCGGAAAGGTGCTCAATTTGGAAGGAAAATCAAAATAATTTCAAACACCTTAGAATTGGATGTTTTTTGTTTTGACCTCCAAATTGAGCTGCATTCCGACGTGCTGCAGGGGTTCTATGTCATGTACACGTGATGGACCTGTAGACAGGTTCCGCGGTTATGCAACAATATGCACATGAAGGACGACCATACGTGAAGAGAGTTATTATCTTTTTCTACGGCCACGAGAGTTGTTTGGGAGAGGTTCCAACACTTGTTCTTGTAAATTAACATGACAAGCTGCGAGCGTAGCGAGCATCGACACTATCCTCGAGATGCTTCCTGTGTATAAATAACGAGGGAGCCTGGGCTGTATATACTCAAGAGCAGCTTGATTTTTTTGGATGGTTAGCTTTCTCCGCAGACTACTTGAGTAGTTATTCTCCAGAACGCTATTGGGATTCCTGGTCGTTAAGAATGATTGCTTATGCAAGATCAGCGGTCTTAATGCTCGTGTAACATGTACACAATCTTGAGCGGCGGTTATGTAATGTATAGAGCCCCTGCAGCATGTCGGAAAGGAGCTCAATTTGGATGGCAAAACAAAAGAATTTCAAACTCCTGGGGGGGGGGGGGGGAGGGGGAGAGGAGAGACCAGTGACCAAGTTAGCTAACACTTTAGAGCCTAACGGACTTCATAAACCTAAAGCTAAGTAAAAATGATCACTTCACAAAACCCTATTCCATTTGAAAAAAAAATTGGTGAATTTTCTTGTTTCCATAGCAACAACTCGTAATATTCAACTTGCTATGGCGAAATCCGGAAGTCTTATAATTAAAAATAAATAAAATTACAAAGGTTAGACGCCCAACATGTGGTTTACGAAATAGTTTCGGAGTTTTCGGATTTTCCACCGAACATCTGCAGTATCTATTTCACAAAGCGTTACTTCTACAGCCTAGTGTTCAAAAGCTTTCTGTATGCAAAATGGATTAACGCTATTATAACTTTGAACTAGATAACCCGAGGTAACGGAGATGATTCTATTATCCATAATCCTTCAAGTCCGCAAACGTCTGGAGTCCACGGTTCAGAGATGAAAAGGGAAAAACAGATGGTTTCATTGGTCACAAAACTTTATTCCTGTAACTGATAATTCAATGATAATTTTTCTTAGATGTGGATGTACCATATTTACATGGTAACGGATATTATTCAAAATTTCGTGGAGATTTTATCGAAACGACATAGTTTGAGAAAGTTGAACTTTTGGGCTTTCTACAAATATCAGAAATCTGAAATCTGAACTGAATTTCAATTAGCAAAATATTAGAAATATATGGAAATGATAATAAGATTAGGCATGAACAATCGAAATTTGCATGAATATTTATAACTTATTGCGATTTTGAGCCGCCAATACGGGTTTATATTGGCGGGTAGCCAAAGCGACGAATATTTTTTTCCAACGCCTGTATTGGCGGCTCAAAATCGCAATAAGTGTTGTATTAGTGCGGCAATTCTGGGCCGACAATACGGGTTGATATTGGAGGCTCTCTCCCGATCAAACTTATAGGAGAATCGCGATACTGGTATGAAGACGTGACTGAAATTTTGCCGAAAGTAACTGATAAGTTTTCTTCTTGTTCTCGGTTTGCCCATACAGAACTATCTATAGTGAACAAATTGAATATAAACACGTTTAATCTAGAACCTTCAAAATATATTATTTTCATTGTAAAGTGGCTTTGTTAAGAAACAGTAGATATTTGCTTATGGAGTGTGGCTTTTTGACCTTGTCAGCCAATTATGTCTTGTTCACTGGCCGGTGTAATTTCGTTTTTGGTTTTGCTTGTCTGACATTTCAAGTACTCTTTTTATAACTTGAATAAAATATTTTAGTGAAAACATTTAAAAACTCCAATTGAACATTTTTACGGTTGTAATGCCTCTTGACATTTTTTTTAGACAGAATTATCGGAAAGAACAATAGTAAAGCTTACCTAGATGTAAGGTAAATTGCCAAACAAAGTGCAAAAGGCACGAGATCATGACAGTTATTCAGCTACACGAAATAAACGCTAAATTATCAGCGTATTATACCTGAAAAACAGCTTCTAAAACACACAAAATATCCAATTTTTCATCTGAATTTTCTATTGCAGGAATTCTGAGCAAAAACACATCTATTTCCTTACAAAATATATTTTCTTCTCGAACTTATTTTGTTTGTAACGCCATACGTCATGTAGTTAGTCTGCAAAATGTATTTGTTTTACAAAGGTCAGCCATGCACTTATGATTAATCAAGCCTTTGTACAAAACTGAAAGACTCGTAGTTAAGACTTTGCATAGCTAGCGTCGACTGCTGTTTGTTCCTGCAGAGCTGAGATCCACAACACTCACTTGTAAACCAAGATATTGAGGTATGACCAGACGAGTACAGACATTTGAGTTTTATAATTCTTTTAATTCATTTGGATAGGAAAAAGTTTTTAAATTCAGCAACTATGTTATAGTCATTACGACATTCTTCTTCGCACTGAGCCAGCGAAATTTGCTACAATTTTTCACAGCTAGATTCCAGTTTTATTTCACTGATATCTACGAACAACCTTGAAAACCATACGTGGATCAGTTTTTCCCCCAAAAAAATTGCTAAAGAATGTTCGAGCGGTCACATACTGGTTGATTTTTTGAAAGGACGCCTAGACAGCCATGAGGGCGGGGAAAGTATTGCGAATTGAAGTGGGACCAGAAGGGGGCAGTCTTCAATGTCACTCCAGAGGCCAATCACTTCTGACAAGTTTCGGAATAATATACGTCTAGGATTCCCACTTCAAAGATTATCAATCAGCCGTAACCACTTAAAATTTTATTAGTGCAAAGGGGAAATCGTTCAACTAAATCAGAAACCGTAACCACGTGCATAGAACTGTAACGTACTTTCATTTTACATTTATTATTTTAATGTTGGAATTCCGGAATTCCGGTTGTTTACTAGTACGTCTTGTATTTGCAAATGTTTATATACGACAAATTGAAATAGAATTTGATTCAAGATTCAGGAAGATATTTCGAATAACCGTTCTAGTCTATTCCATTTGGCTTGCTTGGTGGGGTATGTTTCTTATCTTATTTACCAATCAGAGTTCGTTACTATGTTATTTTCAACAGCCAATGAAATTCGATAGAATTTCAGGGTTGCCCAGAGCCTTCGACTCTGGGTGCGAAAATGGTCTCTCCTCTCCCCCTCTCAATCACAAGCTCGCTCTCAATATCCCTCGGCCTAAGTAAACTAATAAACTAAGTAAATCACTCGACAAAATCCTACTTCATTTGAAAAATGGGTGCCTCCAGTTTGCCTCCCCAGCTGATCTGAGATAGTGACGTAAAAATGACGTCACTGCAAAATTGAAGTCTCCGAAAATTGATTTCTTTGAGTTTATGTTTGAGATAAATCTAGATTTTTAGGAGAGGTTTTTGATATTTTGTATATATTCGCTATGATATGTATTATTGAAAGGGAAAATAAAATAAAGAAATATCGGTTTCCCGAGTCGCCGGGCGACTAAAGATGACGCCTCAGTTTTGCAAATTTTCTCCATTCTGCATGATTGGCTAATATTTTTTCTCAGATCACCTGGCTGAAGTTTTTGTTTCTATAGCAACAGCTCATAACATCCAACTTGCCATGATTAACATTAAATTTTTTTGGTGAAATTAAATCCGATTGTGTTTTTTTTTTTTTTCTTTCAAATTACGAAAATTATTTTGATAATAATAGTTACATTGTAAAGAAAGGTCTGTTTTATTTCACAAAGCTTTACTTTTACAGAATCGACTTTTTCAAATAGAGGAGTTTTCGAGGAGTGAATTGTTTTTTTAAATTTTTGTTTCGAAATGAATGTTTGCCTAAATTTAATTTTGTATTTCATTGGGTTTACATAGAGACTGTGCGCCTTCGGTGATATTCACTTTTATTGGCCGTCCACATCAGGTACTAATATGCAAATTTTTCCATGTGTAGAACTGCATGAGCCCACATATCAACACAAATCATTAGTTAGTATAGACAAGAACAGCTAGACGAAGGAACTGAAAGTCAAGCTGCTTTTTCTTGTACGAAGAACGAAAAATTATCGTAAGTAAGAAATGAACGAAGCTTACATTTTTTAATGCAGAATTTTAATTCTGTTTTGTCGTACAGAAATGCCGACGCATTTTTTTAAAGATTTTTAAAATTTCTTTCATCGATGTAAACATCTGGATTCGAGGTTACAATGTTTATAACGTAAACACCGAGAAAAATCCGTGCTAGGTTAAAGATGTTATGAATAGCGAAATTACATTTATACATAATAATTATATTTTGAAAAAAATTATTCTGCAATTGTAGTTTATCAGAGACGTCTTAGCATCAGAATGGAAACCGAAAAAGCAAGTGAACGTAGATTTCTTAAATTTCATGCAAATCCAAGGCCTTTCTTGCTCGAACTGTGAAGATTATATTACTCCATCAGCAATAGCTGACGGTATTGTAGCGAGGGAAAATGCAAAGAGATTTACTTTAATTAATCGGTTTTGAGCGAAAATGTTGATCAAATACAATAGGTTTTGAGGAACAAGAATATGTGGAAAATAGGTAACTTTTTCTGTATATAATAACACAACACCGAAGGCCGAGAAAAATCTATAAATCTGCAGGTTAAAATGACATGGTTTGAACTTCATCAAACGATCGATCGCCGGAGGGTTAAAGCCGAACATTTTATGGTCAAGGACCTTATTTTCGCAAACAATTTGTGAGATTAAGTAGCATCATTGAATGTTTCTTCCTGTGTAAATATTCTCGTTTTATGTTTGGACAGGACAGAAAGGTTTGAAGCGTACTTTTTCATTACAGAAGCCCATACTATATAGGGAAACCTAGAATTTAAATTAAAATGCTCTTGGTCTTTCACTTTTTGTTTATGATTGTCGACTGCATCACGTGGTCTTGGGCTACCTGTTGAAAACTATCGAGCATGCGTAGTAAGAATTCAAACAACTGTACAGGCTCAAGGGTCTTATAGTAGATTTTTTTGAAAAGTTCCAAATATTGTTCCATATCTTTACTTTAATGCACGAGTGCATAAAGGTTACTGGTATTAGGAAATTATTAATTCATTGATAATTTTTTGAATTCAGATGGCTGCACCAAAATGGGGTTATGGTCCTAATAACGGGCCTTCAAAATGGGCCAAGGATTTCCCTGCAGCCGCAGGGGCACGCCAATCACCGATCGACATCAAAACACATGATGCTCAACATGACAGTGCACTCAAAATAAAGCCCTTGAAAATCCAATACAGCCAGGGAAACGACTTCAATGTCACCAATAATGGCTACTCTTTGGTCATATCGCGCAAGACCAGTGAAGGGACTAACTTGAGTGGTGGGCCGTTGGAGCATAACTACCGCTTTGAGCAGTTTCATTTCCACTGGGGAAAAACATCTGGAAGTGGCTCGGAGCATTTACTGGATGGAAAAGCCTTTCCTGCAGAGCTTCATCTTGTTCACTGGAACACAGATCTCTTCAGCAGTTTTGGAGAAGCGGCGTCGAGCAAGAATGGCCTGGCTGTGCTCGGTGCCTTTGTGCAAATTGGTGGCGAAAGTGCTGGTCTGAAGACGATCACAGATTTGATCCCCCAGGTCCAGAATATTGGCGACAAACAAGACCTTAAGGTTCCCTTCAACTTATCGTCGTTGCTACCAAGTAACACTAATGACTACTGGACCTACAGTGGTTCCCTCACCACCCCTCCCTGCTATGAAAGTGTCTCCTGGTTCGTTTTCAAGGAGCCAATCCACGCAACGGAGAATCAGATGCAGCAGTTCCGTTCACTCAAGGCCAACGATGGTGGATGTATAGTGGACAACTACAGACCAGTCATGGATGGTAGTGGACGCAACGTCAGGGCTTCTTTTGAGTGAAAAGTTTGGCATGAAAAATTAGAAACAAACTCTCGTAATTCTGATCTTGACAAGAACGAATGATCGAGGAACGTAGGAAGTATAGTTGTAATTTGTAGCCGAGATGAAGGCTTTTAGAATCTATAGAAATGTTGTAAACAAGAGAGACAGCAAATAAATATGAATTTGCCAAACCATCTCTCGTTATGTATCACCCGAATTGATCTTTGAATGTCATGCTTTTACAGGGACTGCGGTACAGAGTTTTTGTGTGTGTGTGTGCGCGCGCACGCGTGTGTGTCGTGTGTGTGTGTGTGTGGGGGGGGGGGGGGGGGGGGTGTAATGTCCGGAGGAATGCCTCCAGTGCCGCGGTTTTGAGGGGCAACTGCAACATATATATTGCATTAAAGTCATTTCAATGCTTCAGACAACACATAACTGAAAATCATTTTTTGCCAAGTGTAAAAGCGTGAATGTGCGGGAGAGGGGGGGGGGGGGGGGTGGGAGGTTAAGTCACTCATGCCCCTTCCCTTTGTGTGTTCTTTAAGAAACTAGTGAGCGGTAAAGTATTGCGGGCTAACCCAAAGTTTGTTTTCGTAACAATTGCAAACTAAGCTAAAGATTTAAACGTAAGGCTTTTTTCTTGAGGATTTTAAAATAATATATCTTATTTTCTCACCAATGCCTTAGTAGGAATGGAACATTTATGAAAAAGTGCGATATAACTTTCTATGTTTTATTTTTGATGCCCGAAAATCATTCCATTCATTTTGACGCTCGGAATTACCGTTTATTCTTTTATTTTTCTTGTGCTTCTTTACAACATAAACACAAGTTTACTTTTATTTATTTTAATATCTAGCAAACAGCTCACAGGAAATTTAAACTTGTAGTTTACTTCCGGGTCCAAACAAACCAACAGACGATCAATTGAAATGTTTCTCTTTCAATAGACCTCAGAGTAATGTTTTCCATTTCAGACCACATGTCACCCCCTTGAGTATACATTATTTCTTTGTTTAACGGTTTTGCATGAGAAGACACTTGAGTATGAATACAACTCAAATAAAACTGAAATAATCCTCCCTCCCTCCCAACCTACCTCCGCAAAAATCCACCGATAATTCCCATTTATTTGTTTTAAAACTTATTTGGTATACGTAATCTGAAATGAGAAAGAAATACGCCCGAGCAAGAGGTCTATTGATTTCTAACATAGACCTATAACAACAGAATTTCCTAGAGAAGGACGCAGCAGAAAATGTTTTACGTGCAGATCTACTTTTGGACCCAGCTGTGGTTTTCACACTAATAATATATTACATCTAAATAATTTGTTATTATTAAATTGCGAACTCATGTCTCAGTGAGAAGAATTTTAAACAAAGTATTATAATATTGACGTTAATCCTCAATAGGTGGTTCCAACTCCCCTTAGTTACCGTTGCTATGTCCCACAAGCTCAACAAATTCTCAGAACTATGTAAAGTGATCGAGGAAAATTCATTATAATTTGTTTCGATTGTGTTTACTGTTCTTTGAAAATAAAATAAGATTTATTGGGCTCGTAATCCTCGTAGCACTCTTTAAAACTAAGATACTGTGTATAGTTGTTTGTGGGACAAGATTTGAATTCCGCTGGAAAAACTGCTGCAATGGTGATTGGTTCGCTATTGTCTGAGTCGGAGCCATGAATAATTAGACTATCGATTGTTCAAATGTTTTGAGGGAAACAATGTCTCAAATAATTTTAAATGACCGTGAACTGTTTTTTGCATTTTGATTCAAAAATTTCATTATTTCCTTTTCACTGTAGATGCTAACTATATCAAGATTAATTAGTCTTAGACAATACGATAATGCGAGGTCTAGGAATCCTGCAATGATATAAACTGCATTCATCGCTAATCAACAACACTTGTAGCGCCAGCGCTCTTTGTGTCGAGACCTTATTTTGGTGACAATAATATTGATATATAGTATATATAGTATATCTGTGGTGCTATCTCAGAATTATAGACCCCTTTCACGTGACGTCAAAGCAGCTCAATTTGGAGGACAAAACAAAAGATTTTTAATCTCCTGAGGATTGGAACCTATTATTTTGTCCTCCAAATTGAGCTGCTATGACGTCACGTGAAAGGGGTCTATTGTTTTGCCTTTTAAATTGAGCTGCAAGGGGTTTATCGACGCATCTGCAGAAGATCACCCACTCATTCATTCTTTCTTCTAACTTGTATATATATCCATCTATAAGTCTATTGTTCTACTGATATCTATCCTATTACAAAGAATGGTCTGAACCCAGGTGAATGGATATTTTTCGAAGTAACAATATTTCTCGAAGAGACAATATTTGTATAATGATCATCCGGGTGGATGTAGTCCTGAGAAGGACTGTTTGATGTGACTGACGTTTCGACAACCTGTGCGGAAGTCATCTTCAGAGTCCAGATATCTATCCACCCATTCGTGATTTCGATCACCCATGCATGCATGCATCATCTATCTATCTATCCATCTATTCTTTCTTTCATTCTAACAAATATGATAACTCTTCAAAAATAATTAAAAACACATCGCACAAACGTTATCAAAACTTTAGGATTTTAAATACTAAAAAAATATTGCTACTCAAATTTGAATTAATCTATCGACGTGTGATGTCAGAAGCAGCAAGCGTGTGTACAATGACTGTTAAGATTATCCAATCAGAAGCAAGCTTGGGCTGTAAAGCTTTGCCAATCAGAAGGAAGCTTAGACTGTAAAGCTTTGTCAATCAGAAGCAAGCTTAGACTGTAAAGCTTTGCCAATCAGAAGCAAGCTTGGCCTGTAAAGCTTTGCCAATCAGAAGCAAGCTTAGACTGTAAAGCTTTGCCAATCAGAAGCAAGTTTAGTCTGTAAAGCTTTGCCAATCAGAAGCAAGCTTAGTCTGTAAAGCTTTGCCAATCAGAAGCAAGCTTAGACTGTAAAGCTTTGCCAATCAGAAGCAAGTTTAGTCTGTAAAGCTTTGCCAATCAGAAGCAAGCTTAGACTGTAAAGCTTTGCCAATCAGAAGCAAGTTTAGTCTGTAAAGCTTTGCCAATCAGAAGCAAGTTTAGTCTGTAAAGCTTTGCCAATCAGAAGCAAGTTTAGTCTGTAAAGCTTTGCCAATCAGAAGCAAGCTTAGCCTGTAAAGCTTTGCCAATCAGAAGGAAGCTTAGCCTGTAAAGCTTAGCCAATCAGAAGTAAGCTTAGCCTGTAAAGCTTAGCCAATCAGAAGTAAGCTTGTATAAAACGACTTTAAACTAGCTTAGCTAATAAAAGGTTAAATTCTAAAAAATCTATTAAAAGCGCTTATTTAACTATTGTATATATTAGGATTCTTTAAGAAACTACTATTAAGTTTCTGTCAATTTTCTACAATTTCTGCCAATAAATCGGAAAGATCCTCTCTATTTAAGGTTATTTCCAGGAGAATGTTGTTGCAAAAGCTTTACTCTTCATTTTGACTGAGCTTTTGGAATCACATGCCATTGTCATAGTTACCATGACGTCACACAGCGGACGTGTAAGACGTGGACGTGGCGCCATATACTAACCTCTCGGGTGAGTTGGGTATTATTCTATTTCCACATCGATCACACAACATCGGGGTGTCCTTCTCTTCTTTCGACTCACAGAACATAGACTTAAGGAATCCCCAGATTGTGAGAATCGAGCCAGTCTTTCCATTGGGGCCTATCAAAGCTAACAGGGTTGTGAAGAAGAAGAGAGCGTACAAAATAGAGAGTCCAATCGTTACGAACATGAAAATCCCAAACTGGAAGAAAAAGACTATTTTGGCTGCCAACATGAACACAGAGGCTCCTAATGTTGTAGATGCACCGGACAGCACAGATATCCCTACACTACCAAGAGATTCTCTGACTTTTTCTTGTCGAGAATGGAGAGGCGAACGAACGTAACCATCTGCTAAGTGAACAACATAATCCACAGCGAGCCCAACTACAAGAGTTAGGTTCAGAGACTCAAGAACACCTAGTTTCCAGCCCATCATTGGAATAAATCCAACCACACCTACTGTAATGCAAGCTATTGTAGCCCCAGCCATCAATCCCACAATCCAGTTCGTTGTCATCAAGGTCAGAAGCCCGATAGCTAGACCCAGGCTCATTAAGATTCCTCGGACAGCTGTGCTTGCAAGAATCTGGGAAAGAAATTATTTTTGATAGTTAGATTACGTTTAACGGTTGAAAAACTGCATACCTCACATTTGAAAACACTCAGTTGATATTTGCACACTATAAAGGAATAAATTATTATTAAATTATTATTACCTCTTGTACTTTCATCCAGTGCCACGCGTTGTGGGCTGACGGGGTGGCCTGGAACCCATTACGACACGAGGAAGGCATTGTCTTCATCTGGAGAGAGGAAAAAAAAAATGATTATATTCTTGATACAATCCTCAGTACCCCGTGATTGGTTGATAGAGGGGCTTTGCACCATCACGTGATACAAGCCATGACAGGAGGCACAGCAATAGAGTCTCATATTTTCCCCTCGGAAAATTTCTTTTGATGTAAACCAGATAAATTAGACCAGATTCCATTGTTCCTGCTTCATGTCATGGTTGCCATCACGTGATGGTGCATAGCCTCTATGGTGCTAAATATCGCAATATGGCAAACCGCCTTTGGTCGGTTGGTACCTATTATTAAAAACTTTGGTTGCATTGCGCGCGGACACGCACCATTACGTTCACGGTGCGGTCATCCAACGCTCGTGCAATTTACTGAATCAAAGTCGAAGGGAATGAAAGCTTTTCTAATGTTGTACTATTGGACTCCAGTAGCGTACCTTATTCTTCATGAAGTTTTCCCAGTGGTCATAGATAGCGAGCCCTTCCACATGACCAATCCTCGTTGGGACCATGGTTGTGTTGATTTCTATCGATGCAAACAGCAACCTGTTGCCAAAACGATTGCCTATGAAAAAGAAACCCAAAAGAAAATATTACTTCAAGGTTTCTATGCAAGTTTCTATTTCTTGGAGGAGCGAGGAGAGTACAAAGTCGCTCATTCCAGTCCCTAGTTCCTGCTCGCATTGGCCATCCCAATAGACCTTCCTTGAATTTTTAAACAATAAAAATATGCACCTTGAAGTTCTTCATGGACCTTCACTGGAACAAATCATTATCCTACACAACATAGAGGCCATCAATGAGCAACAAAGAATTCAACTGGATTATTGTATCACCACAGGTATCCCGACTTTTAAAAAATATCAAAAACTACATAGAAAAAGATTGGACAAATTATTATTTTTTTCTAAGGGAAAATACACTTACCATCAAAGTTTGGTTTTCTAGCCGTTTCTGTCTTATCTAGAGCCCCTCCCAGGAGCCTGCTGTACGTGATGTAGTCATGGCTACTGTACGTTTTGTTCCCTTTTGTCAACCAGAATCCCAACATGACTTCATAGTATCTGTAGTAAGTGTCTGTTAGCTTGGTCATGTCATATACACGAGGATGACGCAGCATCAGTGTTTTGGCCTTTCCTGCTGTGACTGGCAATGTGAAGTCGGTATTGTTGGGATACGCAGACTTCTGGCCTTCGACCTTGAAATGCGGACCGAAATAAAATAATATCAGAATAGGTCATCACGAAGTTTACTGAAACACTTTACTTAAAAATGAAAAAAATTAAGAAAAAGGCACAACTGAAAAAAAATGCGGACAGGCAGAAAGGAAGGAAGGAATGAAGGAAGGAAGGAAGGAAGAAAGAAAGAAAGAAAGAGAAAGAAAAAAAGAAAGAAAGAAAGAAAGAAAGAAAGAAAGAAAGAAAGAAAGAAAGAAAGAAAGAAAGAAAGAAAGAAAGAAAGAAAGAAAGAAAGAAAGAAAGAAAGAAAGAAAGAAAGAAAGAAAGAAAGAAAGAAAGAAAGAAAGAAAGATAGAAAGAAAGGAAGAAAGAAAGATAGAAAGAAAGATAGAAAGAAAGAGAGAAAGGAAGAAAGAAAGAAAGAGAGAAAGAAAAAGAAAGAGAGAAAGAAAGAGAGAAAGAAAGAGAGAAAGAGAGAGCGAGGAAGTAAAGAAAAGGAAGAGAAGGAAAGGGAAGGCAAAAGAAAGGAAAAGAGGGGAGGAAGGTAGGGTGAAAAAAATAGCTTTTGAATCTAGGAGCAAATATAAGTTAACGTTTGTTCTTTAGGTGAGCTGTTGATACCTTTAGAAAATCATTCATTGTTCCGGCAAAGCATTGTGCTTCAATTTCTCCAGTAACTGCACTGCGACGGATCCTGAGCTTATCGACTAGTTCTTTAGGCATCTGTCTGATTTCTTGACAAAATTCCTTAAAGAGAATACAGACACATAGTTTGAAAACATTTGTAAAATATAGGGATGATGAAAAATTGAAGAAACGAGGACTTTGAGGACAAGGACAAGGACAAGGACAAGGACAAGGACAAGGACAAGGACAAGGACAAGGACAAGGACAAGGACAAGGACAAGGACAAGGACAAGGACAAGGACAAGGACAAGGACAAGGACAAGGACAAGGACAAGGACAAGGACAAGGACAAGGACAAGGACAAGGACAAGGACAAGGACAAGGACAAGGACAAGGACAAGGACAAGGACAAGGACAAGAAAGACAAGGACAAGAAAGACAAGGACAAGAAAGACAAGGACAAGAAAGACAAGGACAAGAAAGACAAGGACAAGAAAGACAAGGACAAGAAAGACAAGGACAAGAAAGACAAGGACAAGAAAGACAAGGACAAGGACAAGGACAAGGACAAGGACAAGGACAAGGACAAGGACAAGGACAAGGACAAGGACAAGGACAAGGACAAGGACAAGGACAAGGACAAGGACAAGGACAAGGACAAGGACAAGGACAAGGACAAGGACAAGGACAAGGACAAGGACAAGGACAAGGACAAGGACAAGGACAAGGACAAGGACAAGGACAAGGACAAGGACAAGGACAAGGACAAGGACAAGGACAAGGACAAGGACAAGGACAAGGACAAGGACAAGGACAAGGACAAGGACAAGGACAAGGACAAGGACAAGGACAAGGACAAGGACAAGGACAAGGACAAGGACAAGGACAAGGACAAGGACAAGGACAAGGACAAGGACAAGGACAAGGACAAGGACAAGGACAAGGACAAGGACAAGGACAAGGACAAGGACAAGGACAAGGACAAGGACAAGGACAAGGACAAGGACAAGGACAAGGACAAGGACAAGGACAAGGACAAGGACAAGGACAAGGACAAGGACAAGGACAAGGACAAGGACAAGGACAAGAAAGACAAGGACAAGGAAAACGATATGGAGGGAAACACGGGTATAATGAATAAAAGACGAGGCAATGATTTACGTAGAACTTACCAGAAGAGGACAAGGACAAGGACAAGGACAAGGACAAGGACAAGGACAAGGACAAGGACAAGGACAAGGACAAGGACAAGGACAAGGACAAGGACAAGGACAAGGACAAGGACAAGGACAAGGACAAGGACAAGGACAAGGACAAGGACAAGGACAAGGACAAGGACAAGGACAAGGACAAGGACAAGGACAAGGACAAGGACAAGGACAAGGACAAGGACAAGGACAAGGACAAGGACAAGGACAAGGACAAGGACAAGGACAAGGACAAGGACAAGGACAAGGACAAGGACAAGGACAAGGACAAGGACAAGGACAAGGACAAGGACAAGGACAAGGACAAGGACAAGGACAAGGACAAGGACAAGGACAAGGACAAGGACAAGGACAAGGACACGGACAAGGACAAGGACAAGAAAGACAAGGACAAGAAAGACAAGGACAAGAAAGACAAGGACAAGAAAGACAAGGACAAGGACAAGGACAAGGACAAGGACAAGGACAAGGACAAGGACAAGGACAAGGACAAGGACAAGGACAAGGACAAGGACAAGGACAAGGACAAGGACAAGGACAAGGACAAGGACAAGGACAAGGACAAGGACAAGGACAAGGACAAGGACAAGGACAAGGACAAGGACAAGGACAAGGACAAGGACAAGGACAAGGACAAGGACAAGGACAAGGACAAGGACAAGGACAAGGACAAGGACAAGGACAAGGACAAGGACAAGGACAAGGACAAGGACAAGGACAAGGACAAGGACAAGGACAAGGACAAGGACAAGGACAAGGACAAGGACAAGGACAAGGACAAGGACAAGGACAAGGACAAGGACAAGGACAAGGACAAGGACAAGGACAAGGACAAGGACAAGGACAAGGACAAGGACAAGGACAAGGACAAGGACAAGGACAAGGACAAGGACAAGGACAAGGACAAGGACAAGGACAAGGACAAGGACAAGGACAAGGACAAGGACAAGGACAAGGACAAGGACAAGGACAAGGACAAGGACAAGGACAAGGACAAGGACAAGGACAAGGACAAGGACAAGGACAAGGACAAGGACAAGGACAAGGACAAGGACAAGGACAAGGACAAGGACAAGGACAAGGACAAGGACAAGGACAAGGACAAGGACAAGGACAAGGAAGACAAGGACAAGGACAAGGACAAGAAAGACAAGGACAAGAAAGACAAGGACAAGAAAGACAAGGACAAGAAAGACAAGGACAAGAAAGACAAGGACAAGAAAGACAAGGACAAGAAAGACAAAGACAAGAAAGACAAGGACAAGGAAAACGATATGGAGGGAAACACGGGTATAATGAATAAAAGACGAGGCAATGATTTACGTAGAACTTACCAGAAGAGCCATCTGACAAGGTGGCGGATTGAGATCAAAACTTTGGTCAAACACAGTCTTTCCTTTACATTTATAATCAGTATAATGGCAGCTGTCCCTGTTCTGTGGCTTTAATCCCCAGATAAGGTTGACTTTAATCACCTTATCTTCTTGGCTTGGCCTGAAGGCCAGTTGTCTTAGTTTTCTGATGCTGTACCAATTAGTACCCTTGCCCCACACGGCCACCTTTGGAAGAAAAAGGCATGGGAAGCATTTTGTACTTTGTTTATAATGTTTTCATAAATATAGGCAATAATTGATCACAAAATCGCCGGTATGACTTTGAGTTGAGATCGCGTGTGGTTATTGTTTAAACCTTCATTTCATAATTCCCAAAACAACGGTCTTGAAAATTAAAAACTAAAGAGTTCAAAAGTGCCCGAGGGACACGAAGAAACAAATATTTTCCTTAAAGAAAGAGCTCGTTAACCAAATTGAAGATTTATTATCAGAAAAAATTGAATTCTCGAAATGTTTGAACTATCTATTTTCAGTCAAAGACAAAATGGCACCATTCTGACAGCCAAAGAAAGAAAACAGCAAGAAGAAAATTAGAAAAACAAGACAGTCGGAAAATTCAAATTATACTTGTCTATAAAAGTATGAACATGCGAAGGATCTTTTAGAGAAATAAGGACAAATGACAAGGAATGTATGAATAAATAATAACGTCAAATGACCAAAGGACAGAATAATCGACAAGGAATCCAGTGGCTTACATTTAATCAACTCCTTAGGTGCACTATTCGTTCGGGGGGTGGGTAGTGGGGGCTGGGGGGGCTTGCTTCTTGAAGTAATTCGTGTTACACGTATTCAAAATGATCAAAAAATCAAAAATTTATGATCCTAAAGGCAAAAAATAAGTTAAAAACCTTAATAAGAACCATTAAAAATATCTTAAATATTAAGAAGATTAATGGCAAAATGACAAAAACTAAAAGCCCTTAGAAAACCTATGATCCTAAAGGCAAAAAAAATATGTTAAAAAAACTTAATAAAAACCATTAAAAATATCTTCAATATTAAGAAGATTAATGGCAAAATGACAAAAACTAAGAGCCCTTAGAGAATCTATTAGAATTTTTCTTAAATATCAAAGTTAATAGAAACCATGAATTACGGAAAGCATGTGTTGTGTTGGTCTAATTTACGAAGTCTTAAGGCCACAGATTTACTAAATTGAGTAATTTCTTGAGAAGAACGAAAATGAATAGCCATTAATCTTAGAATGATGATGGCATGCATTTTGTTTTCGTTACTGCTTGGCACTTTCCAAATCCTATCAACTTCTCCCACTCTATTTTGGGTTCATTCTAAAATAGAAGTAACCGATACTTAATTGTTTTTCTTTATTTCTTCCTTTTTTGCTGATTCAGAGATAGTACCGAATCAAGTTCGGAATCAACAAAAGCTTGATTATAGATACGGAAGTCCAATAATGGATCGATCTAGGAGATATCTGGAATGAGCAGATAACGTGAAAGCCGGTTTAGTTTAAGAAGTGGCTAATAAAACTGAATACAAGGCGAGTAGGAAGACATCCGAAACAATCGCCATGAATGGTAGACCACTGTTCGCAAATCCAACAGTTTCCATGTCATGAACTTTCCTGCTAACAGAGTCTATTTTCCTTTGAGATTCTGCATGCCGTAGGGGATGCATGATCGGAAGCACCAGCATATAGAGTGCTTGTATTGATTTAATCTTTCAGTGAAAAAAAAAAATAAATAAAAAATAAACCCTATATTTTTTCGTTTATTTTCTTGGCTTACAATTAGTTAATAACTTGGCAGTCGTGGCAAACATGCCAGGCAAATTGTGGTCCTGCTACTCAAAAAGTGACCAGGCATTATGATGGTGAGAATAAACTATTTTTGTAACGTCCAAACTTACCTGATCTTCATCTGGTGTTAGCTTCATCGCATAGAAGACGGAGAAAGAAATAATAATGGCAAAAATGGACAAGATGATCCAGCGAACAACTTTATGGCCAACAACTTTATAGTAAAAGGCTCCACCAAGGAATTTGACGACATGTTTGTGAGGCTGTTGGAACTTTTCGGTCCAGTGAGGTTCCTGTTCAACTGTTTCAATTTCCATCCGATTTTCGCGGGAATCCTTTTCAGTCCATCCTGAGACAGATATGCAGTTCCAATGCCAGTCCTTCCAGTAGAGCTCATATGTAACTACAACAGTTGGAAAGAATGTCACAACCGAGCAGAAGTTGACAAAGACAAGTAAAGCAGAGAAAATCCCGAAGGTTGAAACTCCGAGAAGAGGTGAAAACACGCTGGTTGTGAAGGCTACCATTGTTGTGATGGACGTTATAAACATGGCGCTGGCAGCTCTTCGGTACACGAAGGAAAGTTTGGCTGCTAAGTTTGGAAATCCTCTTTCATCTGATCCTCGCCATGTGTCAAGAAAAACAAAGACATCATCTGCACCGATGCCTAGAATAATGAAAACAGATAACACGTGGAAAATTCCGATATATCGACAATCTAGGATCATTCTGTATACGAAGTTAGCGCCAAAAAAACAGCTCAGAATACTGAAGACAGCCCAGCCTGTGATCCATAAAGAATGGGTTTGAAACAACATGAATAGGAATATGAATGTAAAACTTGCTCCAGCGAGAAGTAAATCATAAATAACTTGTTCTGAGATAGCATTGAAGAACAGTGCTCGGAGGAAGTAGTATACTCTCATGTTCCCTACGCCATTCTTGTATTTATTGTCAAGTATTTCAGCAAAAGCGGTTTTAGCAAATTCTTGGATTTTATTCCACTGTTCGTCAGGCTTGTCTTCAGTATTAGAGTACCCTTTCAATGGATAACCAATGAAGTACAATGTACGTGTATAATGGGCTTTAGCTTTGTCTATATCAGCATCTTTTGACAGATGAAAGTCGAGCCGTGCTTTTGTCTTGTTATATTTATTTGCAGCCGCCAAGATTTTTTGAACATTTCGAAATTCATGGTCCTCAAATATCGGATTCATCATCTTAAGACTTCCATCGAAAAACCTTATGATCGACATTGGTAAACGGCATCTTCCATTACCTTCCATCAGGCATAATTTTGATCGATATATTTTATTATTGAACAATTCTGTTTCAGTCTTGTTTATCAACTGTAGATTTTCTCGGCTGAAAACGTTCCCATCTCGTGACTCGTAGAATATTTCAAGAACATCTCGTCGAGAACTTCTCTCTTTCTGTTTACCTACGACCAGAGGATTTAACGTAACCGTTGGGTCTTGACGGACGAACTTCCATGCATCAGCTCTTAGCTTTCGTTCATCCGTTTCTAAATTCAAAGGAACCTGTGTAAAATCCGCCGGTAGAATATCATAACCAGAAAAATACAGCCCAGCTGTAGTGATAATAAGTATAGTATGAGCCAGTAATAGTAAACCTAGAAAACAGAATGACAAAGAAAATAAAAACGTGATTTTCATCATAACAAATCGTGTAGTTTTTCTTTTCATTTCAATAGTGAAAATATCAATGTCTTTGCTTACCAAAACACAGCTTAGGTCTCTGGACCAAAAGTCTAAAGACGTAAGCTGTCATAGCGTCTTTACTCCACCATAATCCTCGAAAATGGTATTTCTTTTCGTCGAATATAAAGGCGTTCAAGAGAGTCTGTTGTTAGTGAGCCGTATTTATGGTCAGAATAAGAACGGTCGTCACTCGTATCATTTGCATATTTTACCCGTAATGCAAATGAGTCTCTGTGGGTGGCTTTTGTTTTCAATGAACGTAGATATCTCGCAGCAGATCTTCACAGAAAAACCACTTTAGACATCATAACATCTAGTATTCCTTCCTAGAACTATTCCTTGGGTCTTTGAGTTGATTTTACGCGAAAAAATCCAACACAAAAAATCGTAATTGATGGTTTGAAGAAGGA
The DNA here is from genome assembly GCA_023349425.1 of Anthopleura sola. Taxonomy (NCBI): domain Eukaryota; kingdom Metazoa; phylum Cnidaria; class Anthozoa; order Actiniaria; family Actiniidae; genus Anthopleura; species Anthopleura sola. The sequence goes on along the minus strand of JALHLI010000004.1, from coordinate 10,651,976 downwards.
ATTAAATTTGTGTTTCTTGAAAATAATGCCTATCCACCTGTCGCCAGGAGCTATATCTTACAAATGACTTCACTGCTTGAACACCTTAAAGAGTCTGAAACTAAATTCAGAAAACAATACTTCGAGTCTACACGAAAATCCTCTTCAAAAACAAAGCATTAGTGAAATAAATCTGTAAGAAACTGGAAGCTAAAGGATCGTAGACTTATCTTATATAATCATTTCTTTGAGGAAACACTTCATTGACAAATGCTTTTCAAACAGCTTAAAACGATCTAAGTAAACGTTTATCAAAATACGAGTTAATCCTAGTTTAACCGTTAACAACAATCTACTTCAGATACCATAAATAGCTAGGGGAATTTAATTTTCGAAGTCGAAGACACTAAACAGTCGAGAAAAATATAGCGGGTTTATCCAAAATCTGTGTTCTTACATTTAAAGTGCTGGAATATTCATATTTTTAATTTATTTTCGACTCTTGCCTTCTGTTTCCATATTGACCACACAATTATATCGGAATTATGCTCCCACCGTGACGAAGATTTGCTTAAAAACTTGAAAATGCGATGAAGTTTATGAATTTTTCATCTGCCGTAAATGAACAGGAAGAACTCATGTCATTAAGAAGCTAAGTTGTCTCGCTGGGAGAGAATTTATCGAGGAAAACTTAGACAAATTGTTTCATTTTACTCGTTACTTTATCAGATAATATTAAGAGCTTTCTTGAATTATAGAATCGAAGGAACTTCTTTCGTGTTATTTATTTAGCTTCTTCTACTATTTTATTTTGAGTTTTAATATTGGTTGATGCTGTTGTAGCATCGTATTGTTTAGAATTATTTTGATTCACTTTAAATACACAAGTTAAGTTTTAGTTCTCTGACGATGACACAACAAAACCGAACTTTTTCATGTTTATATTTTCACATTCTACATTTTTTTTCGTTTATTTTCTTATTTTTGATTTTTATTTAGAAACTTTTTCTTGGTAAAAATCCAAGAAATTATCACTTGTAAATGTTGATGTTGTTGTTTTTATATTAACCCCACGCGTTCTCCGGTACCAGCTAATCTTTCTTGAATAGACACCAGTTGAAAGTCAAGAGCTTGGGCTACAGACTCACTGTTCTGTGTGGGTTTTTGCATATACGTCAATATTTGTCGGCTAAGGTTGACTTTGAAGGTTTTAGGTAACAATGTCATACCATAAAGGTAAATATTTCGAATATGCTGTCCAAACATGTACTGGAAATCCCTTATTAATCGATAATGGTTGCCATGGTTTCTGGATTGGGTTTAATTTGACGTCAGAAGACAAAAAATTCAACTTCTTTGTAAACTGGTGCGCAAGGGTGATTGCCCAGAGGTCTAAAATTCAAATGCGTTAATTCTATGCCAGATTGAATTGGATTTACAAAATTATTGTTAATGAGGGGAAAAAACTGCGGAGTAAATGGAGAAAATGCCTCGAAGCAAAGCCGGGAGAACGAACTAGCATCACTTTCCACACGCAATGAATCGAACCCACGACAACAGCGAGAGGTGGAGCATTTATCAATCGCGCTTTCGATGAAAAAGAAACTGATGCTAGCATACCACGCACCACGCCTCTCATGTGGGGAGAGAGAAATGGAACGAGAGAGGCAGGGAAGGGAGAGAGAGAGAGAGAGAGAGGGAGAGAGAGAGAGAGGGGGGGGGGGGGGGGAGATGGTGGAGCAGTTGAGAGGGAAGGAATGAAGGAAGAGAGGGTAAGAGAAAAGACTGAATGAAACATCAAATATTTATTTACAATACTATTTACAATATTTTTCCAATGAGAAAGATTTTTGTCGCAAAAAAAAAAAAAAAAAAAAAAAAAAAAATGCCTAAAATAACTACATCTGCCGAATAAAAATAATTACGATTATAAGTGATACAAATTATAACATGTGGTTATAGTAAATATTTGACCAAGAAAAACCACAAACACAACTTTCGCACATTGAAAATGTCATAACAACACCATATATGTATGTCATAATGAACCATTTTCACACTATTTCGATCCAAGAAGCGTTTTAGCGTTTCAGGAGATCTGGAATTTAGACGCACAATGCATTGTTTGCCACAGCGAAAATTTCCAAGTGTTTTCTATTATCTCTTGTCAAAATGAAATATTTTCCACCTACGACGACGAAATATGCTGTGAGGTATTTGGCAAATATTTGCACAGATGAGTTTTATTTTCTTTATTTTCGAGCAAAAGCTGTTGTAAATCGAGCCGAAAACCTAGAACTAGGAAACATTGAGCCACGAACAAAATGTTCGCTCGCTGATTGGGAACTTTTTTCGGCATGAGAGAACCGAGATCACCTTGCCATAATAACAATATAAAAAAACCCACACAAACAAACAAAAAAAGGAATGTGAATAGAGTAATACTGAGCGTGACTTTTTTTCCTGTGCTTCGAATGTTTACGTCTGTTTTCCTCCCTCCTTAAAATCAATGCGCTGTGTTGTGAGTAGATTGTTGTACGAATAGAATATTGAATATAGAGTAGTATGTCACACATGTGTGTGTGAGTGACAGTGGGTCAAATTGGAAACCACATTAAAAAAAAATCGAATCTTTATCGCATTATTTTGAAGTAAGGCCCAGTTTAGCCCCGGTTTAGACGTCGAAGTTCACATGTGCCGAATCTAATGCAAATGAATTCAAACAATAGGTTTTGCTTATGTGCATTAGATTCGGTACATGTAAACTTCGACGTCTAAACCAGGCCTTAGACTAACAATTCACGTGCCGAATCTAATGCAAATGAAGTCAAACAATAGGTTTTGCTCATGTGCATTAGATTTGACACATGTGAAATTCGACGTCTAAACCGCGCCTTAGTTCAAGTTCATTGAACTGGTGTTAAACGTAAACTAATTAGACTTCACGAGTAGCGGTTACAAAATAAGTTATATACAATGGTTTTCAATCATTTTTTCATATCCTTAATGTCCTTCTTTTCGCATAAGAATATAAGAAAAATATATGGCTGCCATGTTGGTTGACATGTACAAAAGAAGCCAAGAATAAGCCGAAAAGTCTTTGGTAATGTCAGCATCGAACATGGTGGCTATGACGTCACATGCATTCCAAGAATACGCTAAAAACTTCACTATTTTCAATTTACATTATTTACAATCACACAAAGTCACGTGCACCCAAATAATAAGTTACTGCTATTTTCATCAACATGTGAACTCGGTAGCTGCGAGTTGAAAGCTGAATTTTTTCCCTCTGCAGTCCATCAAAAAATCAGTCGTTAACCTTTCATATTTTTGACTGGCGGCAGTGAGAAAAAAAATTCCAACGGGCAACTCGCAACTCAGTACAGAATTCGCATGTTTAAAATATTACATTATTTACAGTATTTTTACAATCATTTAGATCTTTTTATGCACACCATTATCCAGGTTCATTAGCAGCAAATTACTTAACTTTTTTTAAAACTGTGCACTCTTTTCAAGGTTGTTGTTCTGTGATAGGTCAGTCTTGTTGTCTGAGGCGTAGAACCCTTTACCATCACATCTTGAGCATTGGATATCGCCAGCTTTTTTCCCTTTTATCTTGTCTTTTATGTACCTATACAACGGCTTTATAGAACCAGTTGTTCCTTGTGGTCCGAATATTCCAAGCAAGGTCACGAAGAAGAAGAGAGAAAATACCAAGGACAGTCCAATGGTGCAGAAAATAAAAATCCCAAACTGGAAAAAGAAGAGTATTTTGGCGGCAAACATGAAGCCAGCAGCGCCAAGAGTCGTGCAAGCGCCTGATATCACGGAGATTCCAACATGACCAAGTGTATGTTTGACCTTCTCTTGTCTCGATGGGAATGGGCATGTCACATATCCTTCAGCCAAGTGCACAACATAATCCACAGCCAGCCCAACAACAAGGGTCAGGTTTAGAGACTCTAGGACTCCTAGTTTCCAGCCAACCATTGGAATGATGCCTATGACTCCAAGTGTAGTGCAAGCGATGGATAGCATGCATAGGAGTGCGACGATCCAATTGGTTGTCATGACAATGAGGATGGGTAAAGTGAGTGCAAGGCCAAGGCAAACACCTCGAATGGCGTTTATAACAAGAACCTAAAAAAACCATAACAATTTAGGCAACCCCGAAATAACGTCTGGGCTGATCTGATCGAGCCCAGCACGAAACGGCCAACTTACAGATAAAATTGGATTTTGTGTCTTGGGTTTTGGGGAGGGAGGAAAACCGAAAAACCTGGAGGAGCTCCCCTCCCTCGAATCGAGGAAGAGACGAAACAAACTCTACCCGCATGCGATGTGCAGGAACTGAAATAGCAATTGTTTTTGACGAGGCAAATTCGTCTGACACAAAGATTGGGCGTTTTTAATTTACAGCATAATTTTCTTTAACTAATTGACTTTATTTTACTTTCTTAATTTTATTTTTTTAATTTTCCCTCACGAGAACACAAAGACAGTTAGCACTGCCTTACTAGCCTGTAATGGGAGTGTTACTGGTTGGTTCAGACGATGATAGCGAAGGCTGGAGCCAATCCTCCGTGGCTCCGACCACAACCAACCAGGAACGCCTGCAATTCAGGCTCCTGCTTTGATAATCAACATTTCAAAGCAGTCAAAGCATTCTGGCAGGTCGAATAGTCAACACACAATCGTCTAAATGAACACCCCCTAATTACCCTAAAACTCGAATGAGGCTGGGAACCAACGCGTCTTGCAAAGCATTATGGGTCAGAGTTGAAAATATGGCGGAACATTCTGTCAACTGAGCTGCTCATTTCCAAGCTATTAGCATCTACCTACCTCTTGTACTTTGATCCAGTGCCAGGCGTTGAATGTTTCAGGAGTGGCTTGAAAAGCATTGCGACAAGATGGTGGAAAAGAACCCATCTGTAAACAAAGTGGAAGAAGACTAGATCGTAAACATAGCTACAGATTTTGACAGATTTTTTGTCATTTGTACTTCGATACAACTATTTCAAAAGAAAAAGTTCGTGAAGGTCTTGTTGCTTGTTGCATAGCAAGCCTGAAATGCAGTATGGGTGATGTGAATCAAATCAGCGAAAGGTCACAACAATAGAGGCTTTGCACCATCACGTGACTCGCGTAGCGTCGGTTAGCAACGGTAACTACGCCGCCATGACAGGAGGCATGTAAACCATAACAAAGTATAGTAACGAACGCGATTAGAAAAGTTTTTTGTGTTGTTGGATGTGGAAAACGCTCTGAAAGAGGCACAAATGTCAGAATTTTAAAAGTTCCGAAGCAGATCAAACATTAAAGCTAAAAAACAAGATGGATTTTAAAGCGAAGACGAAAAAAATAGCTTGCAAACATACGACGAGAGGCTGTTTCGAAAGGGCAAGTTAAGAACCCAATGGTTTCGTCGTATGTTTGCAAACTATTTTTTTCGTCTTCGCTTTAAAATCCATCTTGTTTTTTAGCTTTAATGTTTGATCTGTTTCGGAACTTTTAAAATTCTGACATTTGAGTCTCTTTCAGAGCGTTTTCCACATCCAACAACACAAAAAACTTTTCTAATCGCGTTCGTTACTATACTTTGTTATGGTTTACATGCCTCCTGTCATGGCGGCGTAGTTACCGTTGCTAACCGACGCTACGCGAGTCACGTGATGGTGCAAAGCCTCTATATGGGATTTTCCCAGACTTTGTCTGCAGATGTTCCCCAAAATGTTTTTCTTTTCTTTTAATATAAATATCATACATTTTAAGTTTAGTAAGCAACATGAAGCAAAATCTTCGCAAACCTATTTTGTAGACCATGTGACACCCCCTCCAAATCCTCAGACCCCCCAGGCGATAAATAATGACCGTTCCCTATGATTATGATCCACAGGGTTGAAAATGAAGAAGTTCTAACCTCTTGTTTGACGTAGTCGTCCCATGCTTTGACGACTTTGATTCCTTCTACGTAACCAAGTGCGTTTGGTGTCAGCGTCGTTTCTATGACAACTGCAGCATAAAGAAGTTGGTTGCCATATTTGCCACCTTTGTGGAGAGAACAATTAAATGCGAATATAAATAATGGAAGGACGAATAACTGTGATAATCAATAAATAGATAGATGATTGAACTGATAGATGGATGGAATGATTGAATGGAAGGATGGATGGATAGATGGATAGATAGATGGATGGATGGGTAAATGAATGAAAGAATGGTTGAATAAATCAAAGAAAGAAAGAAAGAAAGAAAGAAAGAAAGAAAGAAAGAAAGAAAGAAAGAAAGAAAGAAAGAAAGAAAGAAAGAAAGGAAGGAAGGAAGGAAGAAAGAAAGAAAGAAAGAAAGAAAGAAAGAAAGAAAGAAAGAAAGAAAGAAAGAAAGAAAGAAAGAAAGAAAGAAAGGAAGGAAGAAATGCGGACAGGCAGAAAGGAAGGAAGGAAGGAAGGAAGGAAGAAAAAGATAAAGTGACTTGCTGGTTACAGCGAATTCAAAATAAACAACAACCTTGATTTGCCTTGATAGAAATATCTAACTAATATTTATTCTCTTAATACAGTTTAAGCGCATTAGCAATGTAGTTTACCTTGAAAAATATTACTGCGATCTGATGTAATGTCCATTGTACCTCCAATCATTCGTTCATAGGCCTTGTAATCAGGGTTGTTATAAGACGTGTTCGCACGTGTTATCCAGTTGGTCACAGCCACTTCAAAGTAGCGATAGTATTCATCTGTAACCTTGGACAGGTCATAGAGGAGTGGGTTGTACTTCATGAGGGTCAGTGCTTTATCATGGTTTATCGGTATGGTTAAGTCTGTTCCGTTTGGATATTGAACTTTCTTACCTTCTTGCTGTAGAAATAATTAAGAAATAATAACAAAATAATTTGCAGGATAAAACAAACAAATGAAACGAACGAGCAAGCAAGCAAGCAAGCAAGCAAGCAAGCAAGCAAGCAAGCAAGCAAGCAAGCAAGCAAGCAAGCAAGCAAGCAAGCAAGCAAGCAAGCAAACAAGCAAGCAAGCAAGCAAGCAAGCAAGCAAGCAAGCAAGCAAGCAAGCAAGCAAGCAAGTAAGCAAGCAAGCAAGCAAGCAAGCAAGCAAGCAAGCAAGCAAGCAAGCAAGCAAGCAAGCAAGCAAGCAAGCAAACCCGGGTCGCATTGGTGAGATGCGACCGCTTTGTCACCCGTGCTTCCCTTTATCTAGCAGTATCGACCTAGAGCATCAACAAAGATATTAACACTAACCTTTACATAGGTATCCATTGCTTCTGTGAAACAGTGAACGACTGGTTTATTGGTAACCTGATGACGACGGATTTTGAGCTCATCCAGTTTTGAACTCTGTAGGCTGCTAAAGTTCTTGCAAAAAGCCTAAGAAAAAAAATGAAAGGTTTAATCTCCTTAGCAAATTATGGTGATAACAATACGCGGTACGCTTCTTGGTCAGTCTAACTCAGCTTCTTGGTCAGTCTAACTCAGCTGCTGAGAGGGGTGGGTGGGCGGGTAGGTGGGGAAATTGATACTGTTTGAAAATGTAAAATGTCTTATTAGGTAAAGCATGCCAGCTTCACATCGAAAAGCCCGAAGTATGCGAAGACATGAAATGTGGTCAGAGCTGCATGAACGTGCGGCTAAGGACTTCATGTATAAACTGATATTAACTGGAAAGGCCTATATTCTACACAACACCAAGGCTAACCCTGAACAACAGAGAATATTCAAGACTGGAGTATTCTTACCAGCAAAGCAATCTGACAAGGCGGTGGACTCAAATCAAATCCATTATCAAGGACAGTCTTCCCTGCACACTTGTAATCAGTAAAATGGCAAGAAGAACGGTCCTGGTTTTGTAGTCCCCAAGCAACATACACTTTAACAAACTTGTCTTCCTCACTGGGATTAAATGCATTCTCACGAAGTCGCTTGACATCGTACCAGTTGGTTCCAGGACCCATGATATCAATCTGAAGAAGAATGGCAATACATAGTTACTTTGTAAAGAAGTGATGTGCCTGCTTTTAGTTTGTGCACTCCTTCAATAGAAGGGACATCAGTTTCTGATAGGCCGGGAAGTCAAAACAGAATAAGATGAATTTTAATCATTGATTAATTGTTTCTTTCATTTTTTCTGTCTAATAAATTTCACAAGTACGTTTTTTCCTTTTCTTCTTCTCGCACTTCTCGTAGTTCCATCGCCTCTCCCCTGTGGGGTCCCTGGTTCGATTCCCAGACTCGGCAATCACATCGTTTGGTCTCTCCCTTGATTTGAGGGTTTTACTCAGGGTCTCTGGTTTTAGTCTTTCCGCAAATACGTAAAATGCTTAATTCTAATTGGATCTTGGCTGTGAATTAGTCGTGCCCTGATTTTGTTCAGCTTCGAAGAGGCTGATTGTATCCATAAAAGGTTTGAATGTTAAGGATTCGTGAGAATTTAAAAGCCTATACTGTAACGGTATATCCCTGATATTATAGGACAAAATAATAGCTGACGTTAATAAAGAATTAAAGTATTGTATTATTATAGATTTACCTGTTCATCGTCTGGCTGTAGCTGCATCGCGAATACAATCGATAAAATAACAAAAGAGATCGTTATAACCATCAGGATCCACCGTACCACCTTATGACCAATGACCTTTTCGTAAAAAGGCCCTCCGATAAAGTTAGCAATAATAAGTGTAACGTCCCTTTGTTTCTCTTGGTCTTGCTGTTGGACAGCCTCCGTTTCCTTATTTTCATCATCAGCGCTCACAGTGTTGGTCCTGCATCCGAAGCATGGCCACCTCCAGTCCTTCCAGTAGTACTCATAAGTGATTATAACAGTGGGAAAGAAAAGAATGATGGAAACATAGTTCACCATGACTATTAGCGCGGAGAAGACACCAAAGCTTGACACAGCGAGTAACGGAGAGAAAACGTTGGTCAAAAATGCGACGAACGTTGTGAAGGAGGTGATGAACATAGCACCTGCGGCGTGTTTGTATGTGTACGAGAAGCGCTGCAGAAGGTTTGGGAATCCTTTCTCCTTGGATGCTCTCCAAGTGTCATAAAAAACGAAAACATCATCAGCTCCGATACCTAAGATTATGAACACCGAGAGAACATGAAAGATCCCTACATAACGAAAGTCTAGGAGGATACGGTAAACGATATTCGCTCCGAAGAATGATGAAAAAATGCTGAACACGCCCCAACCGGTTATCCAGAGCGACTGGGTTTGTAAGATCATGAATATAAATATAAATACAACACTGCCACATACGAGAAGTAAGTCCCAGATGACTTGTTTCTGTACTGAACTCATCATCAGCGTCTGCATGAGGTAGTGAATTTTGAGAAGACCAACTCCATTTGTATAAGCTTCATCTAAGATCACACCAAATGCATCCCCAGCAAGTGTCTGTGCCTTATCTAGTTGGTCCAGCGGTCGATCATGGGTGCTAATGAATTCCTCAAAAGGATACCCTGTAAATAAGATTGTTCTAGTGACTGGAGAAGTGAATTCACTGGAGCTGCTCTTGAATTCTTTCCCAAGATGGTAACTCATCAAGGGTTTCATCAACAGGTTGGCTGCGTTGAGAACTTTCGGAATATTCTGAAAGTGAGGATCAAGGAAAATCGGATGGATATGGCGATAGGTACCGTCGAAAAATCGTATTACGGACATGGGAAGAGTGCACCGTTTATTTCCATCCACTAAGCACAATTTCTTTTGATAAATAGAATTATTGTAGAGTTCTCTTTCAAAAACCTGAATTTTTTCCAGAGCTTCTTTGGTAAAGATGTTGTCGCCATTTTTATTCTCATAGAATATTTCTAGTACTTCATGCCTCGTTGTTCTTGTTCCTTCCTTATCGTCGGGGTTTTTGAAATTCCACGTCATCCTGGGATCACTTGCAGCAAACTTCCACGCGTCTCCCTGGAGTTTAACGTCTTCACTTTCAAGCTGCATTGGAAGCTGCGCGAAGTCAACGGGCAAGATATCGTAACCAGAAAAGTTTAGAAGGCCAGTGAGTAAAATAGCCATGATGTGGCAACCTAGGGTTAAAGCTAACAATAAAAAATATTTTTAATAATAGTTAATATCTAAAATCTAGTTCGTAACTGGATCATAAATGACAGCAGAGCTTGGTTCTTATCTAGGTGAAAGCCGAAAGATCGAATGTGAATATAGAAGAAATTGTTTCATAATACATGTTAATATTTTTTTTTAAACTACAATTTTCACATAATTTTCACGTTTTTCATTTTAATTATAGTTAAAATATAGTGAAAATATAGTTTAAATTATAGTGAAAATTATAGTAAAAACATTTTTCTATGTATACAGTGTATGCTAATTTAAAATTTAATTTTTTTTTGCACATATACATATAAATATAAATATCTCACTCATATAGACATACACTCATTCAAAAAGAAAAGAAAGCAAAAATAGGGACACAAAAAGTTGCCTTTATGCCTTAATCAGTATTACTACTAGAGGAACTTAGGTAGAAAAATTATGACAGTGGGTACAGAATTGAAAATTTAGCGCACTCCACCCTCTGTGTTATTAATGGACTTTGTTTCAAGAAAGGTGTAGTTAATTCAATAATAGGCTACGATAGACTTTTTAAAGCATCTAAAGGCGAGTCAAATTAAAACAATACATTTTTCATTTTAAATTTCTCATTTGTCCAAATCTGACACTTTTTTAAAACATTCCGGAAAAACAAAATTGAGGCCAAAGAACCGGTGCACGCACGAACCGACCAATCACAGTGCGCTTCTATGCTTAGCCAAGCGGCCCTAGCTCCAAGCCTCTTCCAAATACGAAAACACGCGTTTCCACAAATTTTAGAGAAAAAAGTATACATAATTTCTAAGAAAATAAAGCAAATCTTTGCCATCCATCTCCTTGAATTACGGATATAAATGACCTTTTAAGACTTGGGCAAGAGCCGGTCGAATTACGTCAACCATCCTTTTCGCGCTTATATATTCATACAGCTGGTGGAGGTTTACAATAGACCGGTAATTCTGAAAAATTCAATTAACTTTTTCTGGTTATTTTGAAAAAATTCCTAATCCTAATTCCTCTTCTGTTTTTCGTCGGATGGTTTGTGATTTTGGGGAGCGCATGTATTCGTTTCGAACATGGTGTCTCGGCTAGTAGCAAACTGGTCGCTCATGCAAGTTTCACTTGATTTACACTCGTGTTCCATGGTTTGTAGAAAAAAACTGTATGAACATTATTGCAATAATAAAATACTGCAGATAGAATATCCAAAAAGGCCTAGGCCTCAGATATTGTGTAACACCGTATAGTTTGTACGAAGGATTTTGTATTTTGAGACTGACCTACATCTTTGCATTTTTGATTTCTGCGAGGAATCCCGACAAATTCTAGACGTCTCTTTTTTTGTTTTGTCTTTCTTCAACAAAAAAAACTTAAAAATTCACGGCACTTTTAATTTAAAAAAACGAAAATGGGCAATAAAGTAATTAAACGCGCCATCTGCAGTCAGTTTTCCAGAGCGCAAAAATTATTCTCTCTCAAATAAAAACATATTCTCTTGAATGAAGGTTTATTTATGAGTTTCGCATTCATGTAGCTGCACGATAGAATTTAATAGATATATATCACATAATGCCATGCGTTGATTGGTAGAATACCAAGACCCATGCTGCTCTTGCTACTCTTCTGATAATTTAAGTTGCTAGCCATTTAATTAACTCAAGATAACGAAATTTACGAAAATTGCCTTGGATCAAGAAACAGGTGGTTTTACTTGGTTTTGAAGGTCGAGAAGATGATGAATTTCAAGAGCAACTCTCATAAACGGGTTTGCTTCTAGTTATCCACGAAAGCCTAAAAATATCTCTATTTTGTCTTCTATGTTTAATGCGTTGATACATAGCAAAGCCAAGGCATGTTTTGGACCATTTTTCTTAACAGATAAAAAGAAAATTAAGTCTCTCGAAAACAATCGAAAAGTGAGAAAATCCATCGTAGCTTTATCTCCTGAGACCTTTTCCATGTCAAAGTGATAGTTCACTCGTACGTTATGGATTGCCTCGCCATATATTGGAGAATTTTGATTCCTAATATATGTTACTAGAAAAATATTTATTCATATTGGTCACGTTCGTCTTAAGGAAATTCAATTGGGGCTGTTATTAAAGAAACCGAGATGAAATTTGAATAGAAATTAAAAAGAAAAAATATCTGATAATAGCATGCATCATAAGGTCAATATAACCTGAAATTCTTATTATTTTGATGCACTTGATTGGAAGTTTCTTTTTTGACATTTTCCATAGATAAGAACTGAAGTTTTTCTTTTTGACATGCCCCATAGATAGTAAAATAACACGAGTTGGAAAAAACAATGAAGTCAAGAAAGGAAAATATCAATTATAAGAAATCAGTATTAAAATCAGATATTCTACGATTACTTGTGCTAAAGAGATGCTAAAAAAAGTTAAAACTATATGGGATAGTAATTTCTAAGTTTTAACATTTGTTGAAGGAAAGAAGTTTGAGATATATTAGATATTCTTCCTGAACCAAAGGAAAAAATACAAATTTTTGAGCAAAAAAAAAAATTTAAAAAAAAAAATAAATAAATAAATAAATAAATAAATAAATAAATAAATAAATAAATAAATAAATAAATAAATAAATAAATAAAAACCCAACCAAACAAACAAAATCTAATGACTTGTACCAATTCAATTACCAAGCAGAATTAAATAAGGGCTAAAAACTAAGGAAGCCATAATCGCATGGAAAAACAAAAAAACAAAAAATTTCAGTTGAAGAAAACTCGGAAAGTTCTCACGCAGCTGCAAATGATGATCCAGTTTTACATAACATCAACAAACCGAAATAAATTTTATCCTTCCAGTTTTAAGAAAGACTTGAAGAAAAATATCAGATTATTCTACGGATTAGCGTACGAAACAGGTACGAAATGTTCTTATTAAGAACATAAGACGATCAGGCCATTCGTTGTCCAAATGATATCGGATACGCTAAGCTCAGCGCTTTTTCCAAGTTCAAAGCATATTTAAATCTGAATTTCAATATGGATTTAGGGTACAAGGCGAACTTATAATTATCAGGATGACGATTAAGGAGCTTTGAAATATGATTTCTTTACTTGACATATTGGAATATTTATTCGTAAACTTACCAAATAAGAGTTTGGGTCGCTCCAAGACTAGTCTGCAATAAGTAATTTCCAGAGCCATCGTCTTCTTCTTTTGTAAAAAAGAAATCTCTCGGTTGTATCTTAAATCATGTTTCCCGAGAAAATGAAGAAAAGATTTCTGGAGTAGGAAGACAGTTGGTTTTCAGCAGCAGAAGAAGAAGAAATACCAAATAAGTCGAGACAGATGGTATTTTAATGATATGCAAGTAGCTAAGTGATTGGTGGATACATAACAGTGTTCCACTATAATTATACAGTTCGACGAATTCATACAATAAAAAAACCCACTTCACCGAGAACAATATTCGTCTACCTGAACAACAAAAAAAGCCCATTCAAAACACTTCTAAGATGTTGTCTTTCTTGTTCTTGAAGATCTTAAATGTGAGCTCAGTAAAACTGACAAGAAAGTCAAAGCAGTGTGTATGTGTACTTGTGAAGGATAAGTACGATGAATGAACTTATTGTATCTAATATATACGCTGTCATTTGCTTGATTGAGGCTCACAGGAACTTCTGATTGCAAAGCTACCACTAATAATCCATCCAAGCATCGAGAAGAAGATGATAGATGCGAACGCCCACGATCCGAAAAACCCAAATGAAAAAGGGATGGTATTAGCAAGTACTTGTTTACTCTGACTTAAAAATTACTAATTCGCATGAACTACAGTTATAAATAAAAAAAAAATGGCTGCTGATATCTTTTTATGATGGGATTATGTTTTTGAGGCATCTATTGTGTCGCTAATGGAAGCAGTTCTTATAGCTGATTTAAGTCATTTGAGCCATAAGCGGGACGTCTTAGATTTTCAAGATTTTAAGACTGTTATTGTTTCTACGATGGAAGTTAGTTTAGTATTCAGTTCCTGAACTCCTTGTAATAGTTCGGGTTTTACCTCTCCAGTCACGGAATCGGTATGATGTTTCTGAGGAAAAGAATGGAGCGAGATTATGGGCTAAGTCGTGGGAAGACCTCAAAATGAATGTCATAAACAAATGAATGTCATAAACAAATAAATGTCATAAACAAACGAATTAACGAAAGCAAACAAAGGATTAAACGAACAAGCAAGCAAGCAAGCAAGCAAGCAAGCAAGCAAGCAAGCAAGCAAGCAAGCAAGCAAGCAAGCAAGCAAGCAAGCAAGCAAGCAAGCAAGCAAGCAAGCAAGCAAGCAAGCAAGCAAGCAAGCAAGCAAGCAAGCAAGCAAGCAAGCAAGCAAGCAAGCAAGCAAGCAAGCAAGCAAGCAAGCAAGCAAGCAAGCAAGCAAGCAAGCAAGCAAGCAAGCAAGCAAGCAAGCAAGCAAGCAAGCAAGCAAGCAAGCAAGCAAGCAAGCAAGCGAGCGAGCGAGCGAGCGAGCGAGCGAGCGAGCGAGCAAGCAAGCCAGCAAGCAAGCAAGCAAGCGAGCGAGCGAGCGAGCGAGCGAGCGAGCGAGCGAGCGAGCGAGCGAGCGAGCGAGCGAGCGAGCAAGCAAGCAAGCAAGCAAGCAAGCAAGCAAGCAAACAATGAAGCAAACAAGCAAGCAAGCAAACAAACAAGCAAGCGAGCAAGCAAGCAAACAGGCAAAGAAATCAAACAAACTAACAAAAGAACGAACAGCAGAGCATGAAAGCATGCACGAACATTTTCAGCTTTTTAGCATCAGCTGCCATAAACCATCATAGAAAACATCAAGTGTTCTATGAAACATGTTCGTCGCTTATTATTGCAAAAAACCATAGTTGAAACAACACAGCACAAAGCCGCATGGATTCGCAGCGGGTTGGCATGTTGTAAGAGGTTCGGCGCCTTCTACCTGATAAAAAGCAATGACTTTCAATAGGTTGCCGCTTCTCAATGGCGATCGTTTCCTTAAGGGTGCAGCATACTGAAAACTACCTCTTCGCTTTCTACAGGTTGTCATTTCCTAATAGCGATCGCTTTCTATAGGTTGTCATTTCCTAATAGCGATCGCTTTCTACAGGTTGTCATTTCCTAATAGCGATCGCTTTCTACAGGTTGTCATTTCCTAATAGCGATCGCTTTCTACAGGTTGTCATTTCCTAATAGCGATCGCTTTCTACAGGTTGTCATTTCCTAATAGCGATCGCTTTCTACAGGTTGTCATTTCCTAATAGCGATCGCTTTCTACAGGTTGTCATTTCCTAACAGCGATCGCTTTCTACAGGTTGCCATTTTCTAATAGCGATCGCTTTCTACAGGTTGTCATTTTCTTATCCTAAAGTGCTACTTGATGTGACTTCCCCTCCGCTATACTAAGTATCAAAAGATTTTAAAACACTTACCGTTGCCTTGGTGATAAGCTGTTTCAGAATGAGCTTCGCAGATGACAGCAGCTGAATGGCTTGCGAAGGGTCAGTTTTTTTCTTGCTCACTTCTGTATAAACTTGAGTTAAAAACCACAGAATATGAATTGGTTTGAAAGGGTACGGAGTTTAATTTTATCGAGCATTAAAATAACCTCTAGACTGATCTTAGTCATCTCTTGCTTGCTTACTGTCGCACTCATCCAAATTAAAATAACCTTTTTTCAATGCCTTCAGTATTTATTCTACATGAAGTAAATAGTTGAATGGTGAAATATTTCTTGATTTAAGTGATGCGTCTTTAAGTTATGAAGGTTTATACTTCCAATATGTTAATAACTGTGACGTCTGGTAAGGCTTCATTAAATATACGAAACTGATCTGGTTCACACAAACAGTATTTAAAAAACATCATTATTTTACTCGTGGTTTACATAATAGATATTTTAAATTTATTTTCTTCTCAAAACGGCCAGTGTTTAGTATTACTAGTTACAACAAACACACTAAAATACCTTAGTAGACATCACAGTCATTAACATTTAACAAATCGCCTGCGGCTCGGTTTACACAGAGCTCAAGACTTTTCCCAAGCTTTCCCGAGTGTTTATATCAGGCTATGTAAACACGGCAAAACGTTTTCTATTTGTTCTATAAAATAAATAGAATAATAAAGCAGGTAAACATGAAAATTATTTGAATTTTAAACTCCAGATTCTCTCAGACAATCTCGACCAATCACGTCCATTGATAGAAATCCTCAACGGCGCCTTTCCAATATTGAAAAAGCGACGAAAACGTTTGACACGAAGCAACGAAAAAAGCAGTTGATTTATTCGATTTTTGATTTTTATAGTATAACCGTTAACATGAACAAGATAACCAATCAGCAAAGTACTTATGAACTGGATGACGCAGGAAATCGTTTAGAAAAAGGTATTTCGATGAGAAAGAGTCAAAATTTGGAAAACGAAAAAGTTGTTAGTATCTTTGACGGTAAAGGAGGCGATGATTTTTAGATCTTTGCTTTTTTTTACGGACACACTGAGGACTCTAAGGACACTAAGAAGTGATATGAAGACACAGATTTAATAAATATTGAACAGAAGACATCCGGCAACCAAGAATTTACTGGAAATTCTCCTTAGCTTTATCCAAGTAAGAGCATTTTTTGATCTGTGCTTTCATGTGTGGTTTTTTGTCTTTGAAAGATTGTTGATAAGTTTTTGATATTTACTGTATACTTTGTGCCACTTTTAAGAATTCATTTTGAATTATTAATTCATTCTGAATTATGAACCTTATGAAAATTTTAATAGTACTTGCAAGGATTTTTCTCCATTTTTCATCAATGCTTCAGAGATTTATAACTTTTAATGCATTATTTCATATATTACTACGGTTTTTTCATTTCAAAGTTAATGTTTAAGAACAAGAAAATAAGTAAAAAACAAACATTTTGACAAATTTTCAAACTGATCCAAACCTGACGTTCCAACCGTGTTTACATAGCCTCATGCAAACACGGCTATCAGCCAATCAGAGCGCGCGGTATATCTGAACTATTTTATAAATTGGAATTATGAACCTTCATACCTTGAAGACGCATCACTCAAATCAAGAAATATTTTACCATTCGACTATTTACTTCATGTAGAATTGGTATTGAAGGCAATGAAAAAAAGGTTCTGTGCACGCTTAGTTTATTCTCATGAAAACATCCACGACATCAAAAAGAATCGTAGCTTCATTGTAAGAACCTATTTTCTCATTCGTAGTATGATTTCAATCATTTTACCTTCGGCTAAGTTTAAAGTCATGTTGATAGCATCTTGGAACTTCGTTACGTCGTTCTCCCAACTTGGTGCCTGAGAACTGATGCGATGCGCTTTGATGAGGAAATTCAGTCCCTAAAATAAACAGGCATGTTTTTCATAAATATATGAAAAAAATTACAATCTGTTGTTGGGATGATGATGATGGCGATGACAGTGGTGATGATGGTGGTGATGACAGTGGTGATGATGGTGGTGATGATGATGGTGGTGATGACAGTGGTGATGATGGTGGTGATGATGGTGGTGATGATGGTGGTGATGACAGTGGTGGTGATGGTGATGATGACAGTGGTGATGATGGTGGTGATGACAGTGGTGATGATGATGGTGATGACAGTAGTGATGATGGTGGTGATGACAGTGGTGATGTTGGTGGTGATGTTGGTGGTGATGACAGTGGTGATGATGGTGGTGATGACAGTGGTGATGATGGTGGCGATGATAGTGGTGATGATGGTGGCGATGACAGTGGTGATGATGGTGGTGATGACAGTGGTGATGATGGTGGTGATGACAGTGGTGATGATGGTGGTGATGACAGTGGTGATGATGGTGGTGATGAGTGTGGTGATGATGGTGGTTGTGGTAGTGTTGTAGTAATGATAAAGATTATAAATGATGTTTATGTTGATAGTTCTGGTGGTGAAGGTAGTAACGATGACGGTAGTGGTGGTGGTGCTGCTGCTGATGATGATGAAAGCAGTGTTGACAGTGATGATAATGGTAGTTGTGGTATAGGTAGTGGTGATGATAGTGATGATTATAGATGATGATTCTTACGATGGTTCTGGTGGCAGCGGTAATGAAGATAATGGTGCTGGTGGTGATATTCATGGTGGTGGTGGTTATTATATTGTGATTATAAAATCGACAAAGATAATGATTGGGGCGATGAAGATGGATAGCAAATGAAGGATAGTGTTGATAATGATATGACAGTGATGACGATGAACGCCAATAATTAATCATGGTGTGTGATGACCAATGATACCGATATCCACTACCTTTTCATTGTCTTCTGTCGAGTCTGTCATCAAGTACAGTTTGGAGTAAAGATACCATATTTCAGAGTCATTTGTGATCTGCATAGGAAAATATTTCTCATGTGAAACTGAAAGAACCAATCCAAAAAAATATCCGATTTATGGAATAAATATGTATTTGTTGAGCAAATAACAAGTGGAGTATCATTTATTACTTTTAAAGTGGTTATATCACAGGCGACAATGTTTCGACCAATAAGATTCAGAGGCGGATCCAGGATTTACGCCAGGGGGGGGGGGGGGGGGGGGGCTGCATTAGGAAGGGGTCCGCCACTGATCATAGTATTCTTAAATAATTCATAAACTAATAATGGGATAAAACTTGTAAAAGTCTTACGTTACTAGTGATTCGTCCCAGCAATTTAATCAGTTTTGGTCTCAGTCCGGTGGCTGCAGAGACAAATATTAACGTGATAAAAGTGATGGATTACAAGTAAGTAAACCGCTAAGATAAAACGATTAAAAAGAAATAATTAAATGATGAAAAAATACTAATAATGATGGTGATTACGAGGACGAGGACGACAAAAAAAAAAAAAAAAAAAAAAAAAAAAAAAAAAAAAAAAAAAAAAACAAAAACAAAACACAATAATAATAATAATAACAATAATTAATAATAATAATAAATAAAGCTAGACTGCAACAAAGCTTAGGCGAAAGCCCATCAGTTTTGACTGTATACTCAAAGAGAAATTGAACCAATAAAGATGCCATTATAATAATCAATAATAAGATATATTACCTGATTGTCCCTTATTGTCTTTGACGCCTTCACAAACAGCTCTCACTAGCAAGCCTAGGATCTTGAAGAACAGACGCAATAAAGGTTAGTCAACACAGTCATACAGCGGGGTCAGATATGTTATCAGGAAAGTAGGGCGACCCTTCTCGTTACTAGGCTGAATCTTTTGTTTAGGGTTTTGTAACCATAACTTTGTATATACTTTATTTATTTCAATAAAGGTAGTCACCAAAAACCTAAAAAGCTGTGACCACTGAGGATCATGGGAAACATTTCATTTTTAGTAAGTAAAGCTTTTAGATGAAAACTGCAGCTTGAGGCAAGGGAGCACGTTCAAATATTGTTCGTGTTATTCGTTTGTTTAACTAGCGCGCGAGTAATCTACAATTTGACAGGCGTTCCTTATTATAGTATTTGGTTACGTAGCGCGCGCTATGGGAGGAATGAGACAGGCGTTCCTCGTCGACTTGTTCGAGCCGACGAAAATCGACGACGAATATTTTGCGAGGAGCGACGAGTATTATATTAATACTCGTCATTCCAACAAGTTACACGCTCGGATCGCGATCGTAGACTTTTCGGCTTTGGCCTCGGTCGCATAATTATTCTTCTCACAGCGCGCGCTTCTCAACCAGATACGAGCAACGCCTGTCACATTGTAACACAAAGAAAATTTTAACGTGCTCCAGGAGACGAAACTGAAACCTGTAAGAGATCGCAAGTCTATCAATAGTTATTAAGCGTTTGAAACATCCAAAATGCATCTACCCATAATCTTTGCTGGGTTCAGCTTTGTAGCTTCTCAGGTGACTAACTTTATTGAAATAAGTATAAGCAAAGCTTTCGTGTATTCTACACTATGATCATAGGCTAACCGCTCTGATACTGATAGTAATATAACAGGAATATTGACGCAATAGAAACTGACCGCGCGTGCTGTGTACTCTCATAGAGCACGCTATATGATCATCGGCTAACCGCTCTGATACTGATGGTAATATAACAGGAATATTGACGCAATAGAAACTGACCGCGCGTGCTGTGTACTCTCATAGAGCACGCTATATGATCATAGGCTAACCGCTCTGATACTGATAGTAATATAACAGGAATATTGACGCAATAGAAACTGACCGCGCGTGCTGTGTACTCTCATAGAGCACGCTATATGATCATAGGCTAACCGCTCTGATACTGATAGTAATATAACAGGAATATTGACGCAATTGAAACTGACCGCGCGTGCTGTGTGTTCTCATAGAGCACGTTATATGATCATAGGCTAACCGCTCTGATACTGATGGTAATATAACAGGAATATTGACGCAATAGAAACTGACCGCGCGTGCTGTGTACTCTCATAGAGCACGCTATATGATCATAGGCTAACCGCTCTGATACTGATGGTAATATAACAGGAATATTGACGCAATAGAAACTGGCCGCGCGTGCTGTGTGTTCTCATAGAGCACGCTATATGATCACAGGCTAAGCGCTCTGATACTGATGGTAATATAACAGGAATATTGACGCAATAGAAACTGACCGCGCGTGCTGTGTACTCTCATAGAGCACGCTATATGATCATCGGCTAACCGCTCTGATACTGATGGTAATATAACAGGAATATTGACGCAATAGAAACTGACCGCGCGTGCTGTGTACTCTCATAGAGCACGCTATATGATCATAGGCTAACCGCTCTGATACTGATAGTAATATATAACAGGAATATTGACGCAATAGAAACTGACCGCGCGTGCTGTGTACTCTCATAGAGCACGCTATATGATCATAGGCTAACCGCTCTGATACTGATGGTAATATAACAGAAATATTGACGCAATAGAAACTGACCGCGCGTGCTGTGTACTCTCATAGAGCACGCTATATGATCATAGGCTAACCGCTCTGATACTGATGGTAATATAACAGGAATATTGACGCAATAGAAACTGACCGCGCGTGCTGTGTACTCTCATAGAGCACGCTATATGATCATAGGCTAACCGCTCTGATACTGATGGTAATATGTGACAGGAATATTGACGCAATAGAAACTGACCGCGCGTGCTGTGTGTTCTCATAGAGCACGCTATATGATCACAGGCTAACCGCTCTGATACTGATGGTAATATAACAGGAATATTGACGCAATAGAAACTGACCGTGCGTGCTGTGTGTTCTCATAGAGCACGCGCGCCCAACCAATAAGAACTCGGGATTTATAATATGACAGTTACTTCCACTGCTTGTATTCCTACCTCTATATCTTTGTACTTCTCTTTCAGGTCCATTAATCGATGGAAGGCAAGAATAGAATCGTTAAATGAATATATCTGCGTGCTGATCTGAAAGAAAAATGCCAAAAAAATTACACATCACTTGTTAATTAAAATTACAAAGTATTTTCGGTGTACTGATCGTTTGCAGATATAGGTAAACCTCAGAATGATGTAATAAAACAATGGGCTCGTTAGTGCGTCAAAACGAGGTTAAGGAGTATATGAATAAGTTTAGAGAGTTTTGGGAATCAAGGGTTCATTTTCACATGTGAAATATTTCCCTTGAGAATAAGATTTTTTGTTTGAGTTGTATTCATATTCACGTGTCTTCTCATGCACAACCGAAATGATACTCTAAAGAAAGACGTGGTCTGAAATAGGAAAACATTGCGCCAAAGTTTTTTGAAGGCATCGTTGGAGGCTGAGGCGCATTCCGCATGGTCAGATGGCGCATTCCTTATGTATGATGTGTCAGGCAAAGTGGACGCGGAGAAGCCCTGGATCCAAGAGGGTTCGTATACATACCACCAAGTAGTTGGCCCATATACGCCAATCCTCATAACTGGCTCGCAGCGCTTCCTTGAGTACAGTATGCGCTTTTTCCCTAAAAGGATACAAAAGTCACTGAGCCCGAGGTGTATAATTGTTTTAGTATAAATAAAAAGGTGATTATTTCAAAAAAGAAAGAAGGAAACAACATTGAAAGTGAAAATATCTTATTTTTTAAAAGCGCGCGATTTTGCTGACAGCCATTTTGTCCGAAAAGGTGATTATCGGCTGATAATCCGAGATAGAAAACCAATCAGAGCGCGCGATTTTGTATAATCACCTTTGTATTTATACTAAGAAGCTATACTCGGCATACAGCAAATAATTTGGAACAAATAAACACTTACTTGCTATAATAATTCGCTAACAAAATTATTTGAAAAATATATATATATAGACCCCTTGCACGCGATTTCAAAGCAGCTCAATTTGGCGGACAAAACAAAAGAATTTTTTCGACAAGATGCTTTTGTCGAAAACGTTTGAAACGGCTTTCAACTATTAACTTTTATTTCGCTTATATATATATTTTCAAACACTTACTTGTTTTTCAACTGAAGGTAGACATTTGCAAGATTGTTCCATGCTTCAGCATTCTTCAAGACAAAATAAAAGACATAGCTGAAGGATCAGCATTCCACAGGTTAAAGGAAAATTCAATTGCGAATTTATTTGACGAGTAAAAATGTTCAAGATATTTACATCGGAATCAAGAGCTACGCAACGATGAAACGCTGTTCTTGCCAGTTCAGATTGACCTATAGCCATAGTAGCACAGCCCAGTGAAAACCATATTCCACCCTGGTAAACCAAATGATAAATAAGTATAATAAATATGTGACAAATCTTTCTTATACCCAATACTCCAGTTTCACATTCGGTGGAAACCGCTGTTTTTGAAGAACACAGACTCATTTGCACAGGCTTAGCCTCGTTTATAAGTCATCTATTCAAAGACACCAAAAGTCCGTGGGATTGCTATTATTTAACTTGCACATTCTTTACATTACAGTTGGCTGTTGCTAATGATTTGCAAAAGTCAACCGTAATGTAAAGAATGTGTAAGTTGAACAATACCAATGTTTTGAAATTCCACGGACTTTTAATAACGTCGTTGAATAGCTGACTTATAAACGAGGCTAAGCCTGTGCAAATGAGTCTGTGGTCTTAAAAAACAGCGGTTTCCATCGAATGTGAAACTGGAGTATTCACAAGATGCGCGCTATACCTGTGAGTACTTTAGGATGGACTCGTTATCTCGAGCGGGAAATATGTTCAAATGAACTAGAGAACGTTTCACAAGATCTGTTCCCTTGTTTGTTTACTAACCTGAAGAGAATTTAATTCCAAGGATTTCTGAAAACATGGTATACACTCGGCGTACTTCAACAAATACAAAGTAACTTATTAGGATGTATCAAATAACTGATAAAATACCACTTTCTGATGGGCTGGCGTGCGTGCATTATGGAAGCACACAGCACGCACTCGCATTTGTATTTTGTTAAAGAAATAATGAAACTTGCTTGCTGTGTTGTGTGGAGTTATAATGCACTTGGAGATGGTGAGAACACTAGAGAAGTGTTGAGAAGGACTCCCCTATGTGTTGTGCTTCTCCTGACATTTCTCTCATGTTCTGCCAATCCTGTCGTGCTTTATAACTGCACACAGCACGCGCGTGCGTTTTCTATTTCTTCAATATATTGGGGGGTTACTGACACCTTCGCAAAGTCCGTCGTCTACGTATTAGTTCACGTGCGGTGAATAAAGCACAGGCAGCCCAACCAGGATTACTCAAGTTATACGATAGGCGTCCTCTCGTGACTTCGACCTTCGCTTCTTTTTTCTCTCACTTCTTTCGCTCGTGACTGTGTCAAAGTCTCAGAGAGGTCGGCTTGGAGCAAGTCTGGGGTTACTAAGAAAAGTGAATGGGCTTCTGGTAAGCGATGGCTTTATACACGCATCAAGCATTCCGCGCTACTGCTCTAAGCGCATGCTCAGGGGATTAAAAAGTGGGATAATTAAAAATTAAAAAGTGGGAAAAATATTAATTTTTTTGGTATATTTGACTCAAAATTACGTGATCTTGAATATTTAATGAAAATTGTGTTTGACAAGAAAAATACAACTAAAATATAACATGTTTTACAAAATATTATCTCACTTTTTAATCCCCTGAGCATGCGCTTAGAGCAGTAGTGCGGAATGCTTGATGCGTGTATACAGACGGTCGTTTCCGAGAGGTTTTGCAATAAGGGATATCTGGCTGTTATCTATAGACTCTAAGTTTGCACTAATTATATACCCAATCTGGGGATCAAAACTATCACTAAGCGGGAACGAATGACATAATCATGTCTAAGACATTTCAGAGGTCTACTGGAAGTATAAGTCGCAAGAAACAATGATATTCTTGGCGTTGTTTTTTCTCACCTTTTTCTCTCTCAAGTAAAGCAATCCTAAAGACCTTTGAGCTCTTGCGCTACGGTGATTAGAGACTTCCCAAGCTTTTTCATAACAAGAAATATCCTGCGCAGCACAACAGAAAAAAATTGGTTATTCAAGGATGAAGATTGTTTCTTTTTGAAGATCGTGGCTGAAATAGTAAGATGGCCAACCTCAGAAAAGAGCGGCCATTTTAAGTCAAATCATTATAAAAACGAAACTGTTGGTCAACCAAGGTTTTTTATATGCTACCTTTGTTGTGTCACCCAGCAGGCACCAAAGAGCAGAAGTCTCTCTTTCTTTTAGTTGATCTCGTACAAGTGTTTCGGCCTGGAAAAGTAAAAAAAAAAAAAAAAAAAGATTCAAAATCAGGAAAGGTTATATGCTTTCTTGCGACCCACAGCGCATTTCGATTTGCATCAAATTTGAGGGGCAATTTTCACGTGCAGTATTTATGCAAAGTGCACCTCAAAGTCAGGCATAGACCCCTTTCACGTGACGTCAAAGCAGCTCAATTTGGAGGACAAAACAAGAGAATTGGAACCTGTTGTTTTGTCCTCTAAATTCCGACGTGCTCCAAGGGGTCTATTATTCGTCTACGAATCAGCGGACTGTCATTGATCTGTATGAGAAAAGGGTGTGCACTCTAACACAGCCTATGTTATATGGTTTTGAGGGGCAGGGGGTGAGGGCGAGGGCAGGAAAAGAGAGACTCTATTCTCCAGCTACAACCACAGACCGTCAAGCAACGCAGGCTACCTCTTACCTTCTCATATCTGCCAAGCATCTGATAACAGATAATCATATTCTCCCACATCTGTAGTGACTCATAGATGTCCAAAGCACTTTTGACTGCCTTCATCGACATCAACACTTGAGCCAGGTCATCCTAACAAAAGATATACCAGATAGCAATCGAATAAGTGACGTACTGCATGTAACAGTCTCACGGGGAATCAAGGGTGGGGTGGGGTAGTGGTATAGTACATCTGGGATCTCGGGCTCGATTCCTGGACTCCGCATCACATTATGATTAGAGCTTGGTTAGAACTTTCCCTTGATTCGAGGGTTTTTTTCCGGGTTCTACGAATTTTCTCCCTCCCACAAAAACCTAACACGCTAAATTCCAATTCCATTGGTGAGTTAACCATGCCCTGACTTAGATCAGCCCAGAGGCTGTTTCAGGGTTCTATCTGTGAGTTAGCCATGCCCTGACTTAGATCAACCGAGAGGGCGTTTCAGGGTTCGATCTGTGAGTTAGCCATGCCCTGACTTAGATCAGCCCAGAGGCTGTTTCAGGGTTCTATCTGTGAGTTAGCCATGCCCTGACTTAGATCAACCGAGAGGGCGTTTCAGGGTTCGATCTGTGAGTTAGCCATGCCCTGACTTAGATCAGCCCAGAGGCTGTTTCATTTAATATCTGAAAAAATTAAACATTTTGCAAAAACTTGTTTTACTTAAATAGGTGCAATTACGCCTGATCTGACCCATGCAACACAGTTCTTATTGAATGCCAGAACCCAGGAAAGCATCTTATGCCCTTAATATATTTGCCCTCCAAAAAAATCAAATTTGCACTCAGAAAGCGCACGTCGTTAATGGACCAACAAAACGATTTTTTTTTTTTACTTCAGTCTGACGCGCGTGACAAATAACGATGAAAGTAATGGGAGAAAAGACCACTATATCATTTCAAAGACAAAGAATACCTGGACAGTCCAAGATGGCTGCAGCGGTAGACAGTAGAATAACAAATGTCGATCAACAGCCTGGAGAGACAGACAGACAAAAAAACAATGTCAACTTACAAAGAGATTGGTTAGTTGAAGCACAGGGAGCCCAATTTAGATAAAAGTAAAAGGTGAAAATAAAATCGGAAAAAAATCGCGTTTAATTATTTTTTTTAATTCCAGGTCAAGATAATGTCCTCTATGATACGAAAAAGCAAAACAATCCGTAAAAATGCACTAGAACATTTTTTCCGCGCTCGCCTTTGTTTTCCTATATAATTTCCTATGGTATCCTAATATCCGTATTTACTCAATTAAGCGCCGCAGCGCTCTATAAATTTTCAGTTTCGGCAGCGGCGCTTATTCGTGGAAGCACTTGTTTGAGGCGGCGCTCTTTTTATTTTGCTCTCATATGCGGCGCTTAAACGAGTAAATGTGTCGTCATTTATGCCAGTTGTACGCTGTTATGATATCATTTGCAAGCATGAAGAATTTGGTGACGCGCACAAAATCTAGTTATCGTTTTATATTTGGGATTTTTTCAGTACCTTCGGAGCATCAAGTTTCACAGCATCTACAAGAACCTATAGGTGAAAAAGCGGAAAAGAAAAATAATTTTTCGCATTAATCGGAAACTACAACCAATCAAAAAACGTCTTGTATCACCAGCCAGTCAGAATGCAACCGCATCAAACTAGCCAATCAGAAATGTTCAAGTAAACTAAGTCAATGAAGTATTTTCATGTTGAATGAGAAAATCAGAAATTTAATTCAGAAAATTTCCAAACACAAGCTAGCCAATCAGACGTCACCTAGCCAAACCAACCAATCAGACACCTCCATGTGTACAGACTATCCAATCACCTTCAGTCTGTGACGCGTACCTGTAGCTGCATCATCGATCTATCAATCTTCTTCGTGCTTCCTTTCTCTAGTTTGCTTCTTATGTGTAGGGCCAGGGTTTGTACAGGCCATGATGATGGTTCGATTACTATACTCTATGCAAAAACAATCACCATTACGAACTTTAATCACGATATTCCTCCCTCCTTTCCCTTCTTAATTTCGTCATTTCCCTTCCTTTTTTTATTTTTTTCTCCTTTTTTTCTTCCAATTGTTGCCATTTACAAGTACAAATTGATGAACACTCTCAGCATCGCAAGCCAAACGATAATACGTTTGTTCTTTGAAGTTTCCAAACCATGTTACGCCATTAACAATGATTTCAGTGGAAATAATTTGTCGTCTTCTTTCTTAGCGAAATATTGCCGAGACTTTCCCGACAC
The DNA here is from genome assembly GCA_023349425.1 of Anthopleura sola. Lineage (NCBI taxonomy): Eukaryota > Metazoa > Cnidaria > Anthozoa > Actiniaria > Actiniidae > Anthopleura > Anthopleura sola. The sequence goes on along the minus strand of JALHLI010000004.1, from coordinate 10,624,560 downwards.
TTTGCCGAAACCTTGTCCACATTTCACTGCAAATATCACGATAATTTACGCATATCCATCCGGGGCAAACTATAACGAAGAAAACATTGGCAGGTTGTTTACCTCAATATAAGCGACGAGTTCTTCTGATGTCAAAGGCTGTATCGCTTGGCTTTTCTGTGATAAAATACTGTAACAATGAAAGTCAAAGTGTCAGGAGATAATCCAGCAGATCGTCTTGAAAAACCTCGACTTTTCTTTTATCTTTCTGTAGCAATGTGTATGGGATAATCATGACAGAATCTTGAAAGTTACGAACTATATGGGTGACGTAGAAATGCTAGAGAAAAAACTCATCAAACGTAGGAAAGAGCCAACAAACACAACCACAACGATGAGAGGCGGCACATTATCCGCGCTTTCCAAAAGAGGCACCATGCCATGACTAGTACGGTAACCAATGACGGGCGGTCATATGCACTTCTTTTCGTATGAGTGGGAAACGTACAACACGTACACGGTATGGCAGTAAATTTGCCTTTTTCCGTGTCAATTATCACAACGAGCAGTTACAGCTACAATAAGATACGCAACGTTCAACTACTGGTTTCTCATACGAAATCCAGTATACAGGGGTGGATCCTTGATGTTTTTAAAAAGGGTGACTGTTACAGGGTACCTCGCGCCAACACCACAGGAAACCCAAAACTTAATAAGATAGCTTCGCGTAAATCCAGTGAAAGTTTACTCAGATAAATGTTTTCAGTTATAAACACTTTTTTTTGCATGTGAGCAAGTGAGGGTGATGACTAGCCAATCCCCCCCCCCCCCCCACCATCACCACTTGATCCACCCCTAATATAATCCCCTAACACACTATACTGATTTTGGAGTCAGTCCACAATAAAAATAATCCCACACATTGAACCTTACCAAAATGACAGGATAACTGCTTTCTCTAGTGGGCTTAGACTGGGCTGCTCATCATCACCAGGATCTTTGAACTTCACTTTGTCTAAAACAACTTCATTATCTAGAAATACATTCTAAAAATAATAATCAAATCATTACTAGCTTGTAATAATTGTAATTCAATTGTAGAAGGATTTAAAAATATATTTTTAAGCACTTCAATTTTGTTGGAAACTCCCAGCCATGACACCGCAGCAGAAAACCTGTTTATAAAGTTCGGGTGACTCTGGTGCTAAGAACAAGTCTATTTTCTTCCTCCCCCAAGAGCCGATTAGAGCAAAAATCCAGGTTGACACGAGCAACACAAATACAAGCAAATTAAGGTACGCATGTGCAATGTGTGTTAACATCAAAAACATTTTTGGTTTTACATTTGCGTAGATACATTTTTACACAATAAAATCGCAACACAACGCAATGGCAACGCAAAATTTAATGTAAACGCAAGCACAAGAAAATGAAAAAGTTTCTATTCTTTGCGTTTGCCTTATTTTGCGTTTGCATTGCTCGAAACAGGCTTAAAAGAGTTAAGCTCTGGCTAAACGAGGAAGCACGTTTCTATGAATATGTTTACCGCGCGCATGCTTCCTCGATGTTTCCAAGTTTAGCCACGTGCGAAAGATTGTTACGCACGACTGACAAATTTTGCTTCCGAGTAGCAAAATATGTTTCTGCAGTACAGTAGAAACATTTCCATGTTTCCGCGCGGAATAGAAACAGTGTTACACTTGCTTCCCAATGTTTCCTGACAGTTTAGCCACCTTTGAAAACAATTAACAAAACAGGTTTCTGGAAACACGTTTCCTCATTAGCCATGGCTTTAACCCTAGCAGTTGGATACTTTGCGAGGACTTACCTTGGGAAGTCCATTGACCTCTACACTATTAACTGACTGAATTTCTGTTGTAAAAATGAGGGGAAATGAAAAAAAAACATTCATTATTTTACACGCAAGTTGAGAATTAAAAATTAATTCACAAGCAAAACAAAATTATCTCGATCATCTCACAACAAAATTCCAATACGCTTCCAGCTTGATCTGTGAGTTGGCCGTGCCATCACTTAGATCAGCCCAGAGGTTGTTTCCGGGTTCAATTTGTGGAACCCTGATGCAACTTCTACTAACTTCAACTTCAAATAATTTTAAAGATGTTACAAGGTTACCTGATGAATCATCACGATGGATGTCTAACTTTAGCACTGATAAAAATTCTTGTTGAAACTTTGTCTTTTTCCCCAAAGCCCCTGAGGAATAAATCATCAAGACATAATATATTATACTATTAATAGATGTAATGAGCGGATGCATGGATATTTTCTGGTACTACACAATATACACTGCTCAGACCCTCCCCACCCCTTGGAAATGCAAATTTCCCCTCCATGGGGGAGGTATGGATATTTTCTGGAATTACACAACATACCCTCCTCAGACCCTCAATACCCCTCCCCACATATGGACATTTTCTGCAACGTCATACACCCTTCTCGGACCCTCCCAAACCCTTGGAAATTTCCAATCAAAACATAAGGAATCTTTAAGCATGTTGAAGGTCAACTTGGCTGGCTTAAGGGATTATTTCAATATCTCAACTGTAAATACCTGTTAAATCAAACTTTATCCCTAATGCAGATTGTGCTGTTAAAAAATGTTCCTACAACAAGTTAAAATAGAGCAGTCCTTGAGTTAGAAAAGGCACAGTGAATAAGAGAAAGAGAATGTGAGCCCAATAAACCTGATTATTGAAGGTTATCTCTGGCCTGGACTAATAAGAATGTTCATCACTGATAAGAAATAGAATCTCTTTATTTAAGTGTCTAGTCGTTCCAGTGATAACTTTTTTTAAGTCAATAACAGCAAGTGAAATTGGTGTTCATCCAATAAATGCTTTGATATGGCATCATCACAGCCATTACCATCATCACCGCCACCCGGTTAGCTCAGTTGGTAAGAGCGTCGGTCTGTTGTGCGGGAGGTCGTGGTTCGAATCCTGGCCAGACCAACACTCAGGGTCTTAAAATAACTGAGGAGAAAGTGCTGCCTTTGTAATCACATCTACAAATGGTTAGACTTTCAAGTCTTCTCAGATAAGGACTTTAAACCATAGGCCCTGTCTCCCAACCCTTCCTTAACCTGTAAATGGGGGACATAAAAGAACCTGTTGAATTATTCGTGTAAGAGTAGGGGATTGTCTCCCGGTTCAACAGCCTATCCCAATTTGGAGGCATAACACTAATTACTAACAATTCACTCATGATTGTAAGCTGCACGGCTGCTAATAGCGCCTTAATAATGCAGCCCGTAAAGTCCTCCACTGGTTAAAAATTGTAAAAGCGCATTTCGACGATGTGAAATGCGCTATATAAGAACCCATTATTATTATTATTATTATTATTATTATTATTATTATTATTATTATTATTAGGGAACTTCATATTTGACTATGAGTAGGAGTACAACTACAACTACAAGATTATTCCTTTTAAACTGTTGTTTTAGAGATGTGTTGTGCCAAACAGTGGATGACAATGAGTTAATAGTGGAAGATTTTTAGCAACAAAATGTTGTAGTCATACTTTGTACTCAAACTCGTACTCATACTCCAATCTAAATCTCCCTAAACATAGTCACAGTACATTCATACAGTGAATTTCTCTTGCTCACATGAAATATGCCCCCCTCCCCTGGGGAAAAACAAGGCTTATTGGAATTAGTAACACTTACCTTGGCTTTTGCAGATTCGTGATAGTAAATATATAAATGTCCTATTTCTAAGTGAATCTGACAGGCAACTGATCTGTGGATAGGGTAATTAAGTAATACTTATAAACATGGGCAGATATAAGATTTTGAGTAAGAAAGGGATCAAAATGTTTAAACCAACTAATTCCAAGCCAGTAGGAGGGTGCATGGGCACTGTGACCTCCCCCTGTACACAGGGAGCCCACAGGCACTGGTAGAATCAGTGATTAGAATAAAATCTAAAATCTAAAATCTAATATAAGTGCCCATGTTTTATCTGATTTTATAAAATAACTTTAATATTACGCGCACTCTGATTGGTCAAAAAGCCATGTTTTATGAGAGTATAATACATGCTCACGTCAATTTTTTTCTCTCTCTGCTTCTTAAAAGCATTTGAGCGCTAGTTATTTTATAAAAGCAATAAAAAAAAAACAGTTTTCTGTGTATTATACTCTGATAAAGACACTTGGGATGTGGAGAGAACACTTGAGAAGCTGGAAACCACTCCGCTACGTGTCGTGGTTTCCTACGCTTCTCTCGTGTTCTCTCCACATCCCGCGTGTCTTTATCAGAGTATAATACACGGAAAACTGTTTTTTTATTCCTTAATTTTCTGTCCACACAGAACGTTAGACAAACTTTTCAAGTATCGGAATTTTGAGGTTTAAAGCTTAAAAGACATTTCATGATTTTTTAAAAACAATTTTATTTGAGGGGTCCATTTGAAGTTTCATCCCTTGTCATTATATTCTATGCTAGCAACGTTAGCAGCTGATAATTTATTCAGACTTGAAGCTCGTGCAAAAGCTAGCACGTGCATTTATGAATGATAGATTTTATTCTAATCACTGATTCTACCAGTGCCTGTGGGCTCCCTGTGCCCTGTATCTACCATTGTATGCATAAATAATATCCATAAATAATATACATAGTTGATTACCTGTTCTGCTCAATACATGTGATAGCAGTAGCTTCAGTTACTAAAACGGATAAAGAGGTTATAAGAAATAAAATAAATGAGCAAATGAATAAGGAAAAATAAAATACAAAAAGAAAGAAAAAAATGTATGAATCAGGGGGGGATCCAGGATTTTGTTCAGGGAGGGGTGCAGGGCAAGAAGTCAGCCCAGGGAGGGGTGCAGGGCAAGAAGTCAGCCCAGGGAGGGGTGCAGGGCAAGAAGTCAGCCCAGGGAGGGGTGCAGGGCAAGAAGTCAGCCAAGGGAGGGGTGCAACCCTCAGAATCAAAAAAAGAAAACATTATTTTGTATTGCATATCTTCAAAATAGGGGGACACCTCGATCCACTTCTGTAAATGAATGAAAGTAGTACATGTGTTACCAAGCCTTTAGAAGTGTTTAAAATATTTACCATATTTGATAAGTTCAAAGATCTTGTTCATAATCGTATTACGATGCTCTTCTGTGATTCTCTGCTTGATAGAAAGACACCTCAGTGCCCAGACATGTGATGACTACAAAAAAAACAAAATAATGAAAATATTATAAAATCTGAACAAAATTTAGGAGATCTTGTGCTGGATGAAGGAGAGAGAGATAAAAAATTTTCTTGTCATTTATTGACCATCAACAAAACAAAATCTCTCAAAACAGTAGGTTGTGTGATGAACTTGAGACCTTATTTGGCTTGAAAATTTTGAAAGTATTCACTCAGGTGTTAGCTTGTGTAGTGGCACGTGTTGGGGTGGGGAGACAGTTGGAGAAGGGGCCAATTCCTCACCCCTCTGGGCCATTATGTGGGCTGTTCAGGTATTGCCAGGGATTTAATAGCAGTATAACCATGGTAACTGATTAATGACACATATATATTTTACACAGGTAGCCCAATGCATTAATTTGAACAAGTCTTTGTCTTTACCTGAAGAAGATGAAGCTTGTTCAAACCCTGAACAAGTAAGACATCAGCAATTAACAGGTGAACAGCTCCATTGACCCTGTTGTAGACACCCTTGAAGAAAATAAGTCAATCAACAAAGTCAGTCAATAGACATCTTTAGCTTGGGCATAATGTTTTCTCAATTCAGACCACATGTCATTTCCTAGAGTATCATTTCTTTGTTTAATGGTTCCACATGAGAAGACACATGAATATGAATATAACGAATATATGAATACAAGAATCTTTTTCTCAAGAGAATGACACATGGTTTGAAATGGAAAAATATTATACCCAAGGTAAAAAGGTATATTCCAGTGCACAGTTTTGATCTTGTCAAAAAAAAGCTGACAAAAAACCCACAAGAAGTTATATACCTCTCCATCGTTGCTTAATTTTTCTACCGACGTTTTTTGAAGAGATCCTTCCTGAAAAATATAACGCATTTCCATGATGAAGATAGATTGTAGTTTCTAAGGAGAAGAGAATATGTTGCAGCTGTTGTTCTATACAAGAATCACAAGTATTGTTATTTTCAATTTTGACAAGCATTTTATTATACTGTATCAAATATATATGTGATGTTATTAATGCATAGGCATTATGAGAGCACAGAAAAAAGTTACTTGCTGTGCTGTGAGAACTTATAGGGATTGGTAGAACACTCAAGAAGTGCTGAGAAGCACTCCACTGTGTGTCATGCCTATCTCAGCACTTCTTTCATGTTCTGATTTATAAATGCTCACAGCACATACCCTGTACACAATGATGTCTGCCTATTCTATTTCTTCATTAAAATCTTTTGAACATTTTTTTCACCTGTCTTTGTGCTTCAAAGGAAGATGGAAGGAATTGAATAGAAGTATCACTAATGGGAGGTCCAGTCCAGTTTTGTTGCACAAACAACTGAAGACAAGCAGTACCAACCAATAGAACAACAAGCTGCCTGAAATACGAGAAATGAATAAAAAAGAAAAACTCACACTTTAAAACTTTTTATCAGAGTGTATTTATACTTATTGCAATAAAGCTAGTCACCATAAAACTAGATAACTGAGCTTCTTGACGATCACTGGAAATATTGCATAACAAAAAAGTAGTCATACCAGTCAGATAACATAATTATAAGCTAGGAGTCTTTTGGCCTCTCTTTCTATACTTACCTAATCAATAAAGTTTCCTCATCAGCAGATTCTAAATAGAGCTCAGTTCTTTTTATCAGATATTTGTCTATTCCTATTAATAAATACATAAAATAATAAATAAATAAACAAATAAGTGAATGAATGAATGAATGAAACGACCAAATGAATAAATGAATGAATAATCTTCATAACTCAAAAGAATTAACAAATTAGATTTTGAAAACGAAAACCTGAATATATATAATTATATTGCATTGAAAATTCCCCCTTTCAAATCATGCTCATCCTTTTGCCGTTTCACCCTTATATTTCAAAGCCCTTTTTTACGCAACATTTTCATATTTTCTGTACATGTTAGCTTTAATATACAACTTGTACCTTCAGTAGTTTCGTCTGAAGTTTCAGGTGTTTCGCCAAAAAACTTTAACGCTGCCGGCGTCGTAAGAGCTTTAAGGTATTCACCCTTTACTAGGCAAGATACTAGGTCTTGAAGCTCAGTCAATAACTGTACATATACTGAATAAAGAAAACAAATATCAAATGAATTAAAGCGAAGCAAAACAGTGCAGTTGTACCACGTGCAACTAAAGTAGCCCATGTATTGCAAAATACCCAAATTATATCATTCACTAATACCTTTGTCGCCACTGCCATTTATTATCTCTTGAAATAAAAGACTAATTTTGTTGATATTCTGTTCCAGTACAGCATATTCGAGTTTTAAGCTAAGTCCCTTAATATTTGCCATCGTAAATTTGCTGAAAATGTGACTGAAATGCAACTTCCGTCAGGCATTCCTTTTCACTTACTCGACCCATTCTTCTCGCCTTTTCCGAATGAAATCCGAAGTGATTCCGAACTATCCCGAAGAAGAACATTGTTGTTTTCGATGGCTGGAGCTCTCTACAAATTTCGATATTTGCAACCATCAAAATTAAATTTTCTATTCCAGAGCTCATCAATCTTATGTTTGCGTTACTCTTCGTCTACAAGAAGGTTTGAAGTCGGAGAAAAAGCTGAAATTTCCAGGGTATTTAGCAAAGAAGACGTTGACGCGTTTGCAAGGTTGACAGGCGACTTCAATCCCATACATTTGGACAGTGAGTTTGCTAAACATACAAAGTTTGGACGCTGTATAGTACATGGAGCTTTAGTGAATGGGTAATGATACAAAAATAAAAATACAATTGAATATATTCGTTATGGATTGTGTTTTCAATCAATGACATGAGAGTGAGGCTAAGGGGTCTAATGAGCTATCGAACAGCATTAGACGGTAAAGATATTTAGATATTTTAATACTTACATAGTTTCTTTCATTATTTAATGAATGATTAATCTGTAATATCATTATTCTGACCTCCTCAGGCTGATTTCATCATTGCATGGTACAACACTGCCAGGTTCCAGCTGTATGGTTGTATCTCAGCTCATCAAGTTCCCATCACCCTGTATGTATGCAAATCATTCTGCATAATTCCATAAAACACCATCATTTGCACCATCACTTGCCGATGGCCATGCTAGATGACAGAACAAGCAGACATCCTTTCACTTCTCATAAAAGTCTCCTCATAAAAGGACAAGGAGTAAAAGAATGTCTGTTTTCTCAGGCTAGTTCTCTGTGTTAATTAGAATAATTATTATCTGAGTAATCAGATTACTAGAATCAAGCGTTACAGCGATTCTTCATTCTTTTGTATCCATATTATATTTTCAGTATATATTGGTGAGACAGTAAAAGCTGTAGTAGAGGTCATGAGTTATAGGCATTCTATAATGGTCTGCAGTGCTATATGTACAGCAGTTGAAAGAAATGAGGTAATTAATTATATAATTTATGTTCTTTATTTCTAATTTTATGATTCTAAAATTGAAATTCACTTTATTCTAGTACTGTAATAGTCACACAGAATTATGAATAGCCATCATGAGATTTTGTGAGACCAGAAGACTTGCAGATTTATTTTGAGTCTCAAAAAATTAATGATATCTCATTTATGAATCTTTTAGTCTTTGTACTCTAAAACAAGCAACCTCTAGACTGATCTTGGCAAGGGCATAGTTAACTCATGGGTCAAAATTTGAATTTATAAAGTGGGGTCTTGTAGAGGGAGGACCCAGAGAATTAAACCCCTTGAAACAAGCGAGAATCTTAACAAGTTCTGCCTATTCAGAAATGATGCCAATATTAGTCTAGAGATCCAGGAACCCAAGAGGAGAATGCACTTTTACTGTCTAACCCTTTATTGAAGACTTGTAAACTTTATTGTATTTTTTGAAAATGAAAGACTTTTAAAAGCTTTCTGGAAAAAATCGTAAAAACGTTTTCAAGCCTCCAGGTTTCTTGAATCAGCCTCCTATAGTTTGAAAAATGATCAGAAAAATTAGAATGGATTGTCATGCAAATATCGCAATCTGGTGTCAATTATTTTAATCCTTAAAAATACTTAAGATATTTCTCACAAATGTGATTAATATTTTTGTTATTAAATTTTAATGTCTATAAGCTGAACAAAAATACCATACATTCATTTATATATCCGGGTTGTTTTTCTCTATTATATATATATTATATATTATATAGCGTGCATTATTTTTTATGCTGTTTTTTTAGGTCATTCTTACTGGGGAAACTAAACTCTTCATACCAAAAAAAATTTAATAAACTAATCAAATGTAAGTATTGAGTGGAGTGTTATGTTTGTATCTAAAAGAGAACCTTATTCTGGAAATCATTTCCTCGTGTATACTTGTCCTATAGGTATAATATATTATGTACTTGTATATATTGTGGGCAAAGGATGAAGAAAAGCTACATCTAGTCCTACAGGCTAGCTTTTCTCCATCCTTTGCCCATGATTGTTGAAAGGAAGCTTAGCTTCCAGTCTGGACAGTAGCTATTCATTCCCCCTCATCCCCAGAAGAAATCTTTAATCACTTTTCTTTTGATTGGAGGCAAATAGAAACTGTCCCCTTATCTAAACCCTCTCCTCCCTTCCCCTCCCCCCACCAGAAGGGATAGCCACCCATCCCTACCAAAAGTTGTTAGTTTTAAGCCTAGTCTTGTACCTCCAAACCAAATGCAGTGTAACTATTTTGTGATGCATTTTGGTTACGTTTTGGTTAACCCTATAAAACGGACTGATAAATGTTCTTTTTTTTTCATCCTTCCAGCCTCTTTTTTTCATTATTTCTTTCATATATATTGCTATTTCCTGTTATTTTTGATGTTATTTTGGTTAAGTAAAAACACAAATCTACTTTCAATCTTTTTTCTTTGAACCCCAAAACTGACTCCTAAGACGCACTGTGCTTTTTGTTTACCATCTTTCAATCTCTTCGAACCTTTCATTCTTTCTCTCTTTTCCATTCTCCCACATAATGTACATTTTACCTGCTCCATTGGTATGGCCAAATAGGTCTTTCACGGCTTGGCCGTAATGTATTCCCATTTCAGACCACGTGTCATTCCCTAGAGTATCATTTCTTTCATTAACGGTTGCATCTCAAACAAACAATCTTATTCCCAAGAGAATGACACGTGGTCTGAAATGGGGAAAAATTATGCTCAAGCCGAAAAAAATCCATACCTCAAAGAACAAAATATTCACACAAAGCAACCAGGTTGATTGAGCCCAAGCGCTTATAAGTATTGATTGAATTGAAGTGTTAGCCCTTGAACTCTCCTTCAATCTTAAGCTCTGTTATAGACTCTCTTCCGGATTTATTTCTGTCACCCCAGCATGGCGCCCTCAACTATATTTATTACGGTGTTTTTATTTCCTAATATTAGCCCTGCATGTTTGCCTAACGTTGGGTTAAAACCACTGCTCTGACCTCTGTTTTTTGTGTCGTAAACAAGAGCAGAGTATTCCAACTGAGATCACTTGATCTCGGAGTTTTTGAGGTCTGTGAAAGAGGCGTTGATTATGATAGATAATAACAGCGTTCTTCTTTTCTTCACCATGTATTTATCATGTCCTTCCCAAGCTAGATTCAAAAAATAAATAAATAAATAAATAAATAAAAATAAAAAAAATACAGGTTTTTCGGTCAATTTGCGTCGTAGCATCGGGGCAAGCACAAATGAAAATTGTTCGTTATTCACTCAACTCAGTGAACTATCTTTTTTCTTGTCTATTCGTTTTATTTTCTTACTCTATATATTCAGTATTGCAAGTGAGTCTCCCTCGCATCCGATTTTAGGGTCGTCACGCAACCTATATTTCAAGTTTCTCAGTTCGATAAATAAGAAGCAAAGCTTCTTTTTTTTGTTTCCGTCACATAGACTCAGGTCAGTTTTGTATCTAACTGCGGATTTACCAATGTGTTGCCGCGGTTTCTTTAAGATGATGTTCGGTTTCTTTTGAGCTGGCAGGCCATCGACCTAATTGTCCCTACATTGCGATAGTCACCGCCGCGAGTTACCCCAGCGCCGCTTTTTATCTCCGCCTGATAGAAGAACGAAGGAACGCTAGGAGGAAAATCCTTCAATTGCGCATCTGATTATGGCATCTGTTGATAGACGTATAAGAGGCACAATCTGATCTAAATTAGATTGGAAATTGCGGGCGTGTGCGAAATCAACCAGATTTTTTTTCAAGGAATGCTATTACGTAAAACTCTTGCTAGAAAAACAGAATCAGCTGTGTTCTCACTAAAGCCATGTTGGGATAATTATCTCGAAGGACTTTGATCGTAGCGTTGAGCACATCTTCTCGGCATCTATTCATCGACTGGCTGGCGACCTGTTGAAAAACTTAAGCTTCTGTTTTTGTCGTTAAGAAAAGCGGTACAACCAAAGGTTAACTCAAGACCCGCGGACGATCCTAAAAGGATTTTTGTTTTTCAAGTACAGTATTTTATCTCCAGTACAATTTAATAAAAATATCGCTGTAAAACTAGGATTGCAGAGAGGTTTTTTTTGCTGTATAAGCTCTTATTCTCAGGAGTGTTTTCTGTACCAAAGAGCTCAGTGAAAATTTCAAGAGATGGCCGCAAATTATCGCTTGGGATTAATCTTTTGTTCGTACGTAAGTTGTGATCCAATAACCACATACTTAGTAAGTTAATCGCGTAAGGGGCGGAGAATAAGCGTACTTTAAATTAAAACGTTTCTTATAACAGGTTATTAGCGTATTGTAAACGTGTAGAAGCACTTTTTATGAATACTCGTAGTGTCGACGAAATTTCTCGTCTTGAATACTGCAACATCATCAGCTAAGGTACGATTATTAATATCCATATGTATCGATCTATAACGTTATAAAAAGTTGCGCGATTCCACATTGTGATTTCTCTGAGAGATGTGTAAGAAAGTAAGAGTTTAAGAATGCTTTTCCGAAGAGGCATCGTCTTAGCGGCTAATGCAAGTGCCTTGGGGTTTCATAGTTGGCTTTGTATGCCAGATAGGAAACTTTGTATGGTATTTCCCGCATGAGGGCTCAAGGGTAAAGCACAGAAGTAGGCGTTATTTGTAATGTATAAGGAGCTTAGGAAACTGCGCCTCGTAGATATGAATTGGTCCATCTTATCGCTAAAGGAACTTACCTTGAACTCTGTTCATGTGCGTGAGGTTTATAAAGTACAGCAGTATCGTTACGTTCTAGATTCTTTTCGTCTGCTTTCCTCAAGAGAAGTCATATACCTCACTTCCAGCATCGTGATCATTGCTGTACCTAAAACTCCAAATAAACACCAGGGGAGGTTTGAGAGTTTGAGTCATCTTTTGCCTTGTCAGATCCTAATGCTCCAGCACTTGACCATGAGCAGTGGAACGTTTTTCGTGGCATTCCTGTTGGTTTGCTTGGCACAGGTCGTGTTCTGCTGCGGCGCTTGTGCAGGAAAGGAATCTCAGGTAAGATATGGCGACTAAAAACTAATGTTAATAAAAAATATTAATATTATTAGTTATTCATCACAAAGAATTCTGAATCATAGGGCATGGGCAGATCTAGGATTTTGAGCACTATAGAGAGGATTCAATTTAGTATAAAAAAATTACTCGTTAAGGCAGTGAGTGTTCAGGTAAAGCTGAAGTGAAACGTCCCGCATTCAAATAAGTAATATCTAGGTCCCTAGATATCTTTTGACTGAAATAGTTTTTTTTTTGGTGGCGATGCAACAAAGATATAAAGTGCACGACTGTTTGAATATACCATAATCATGTAACGGATATAGTTTTTAATTTTAACAATAATTTTACAAAAAAGTTAATGTCCAGTAAACCAACTCTCAATGGTTTTAGTGATTTTGTAAAATACTTTTCTAGGTTAGATGGGGGGGGGGGGGGGGGGGATGGGGTAAACGAGCACTTAGTGCCAGGTAGGGTCACCATACCTTAAACAAAAGGCGTTCATCTCTTCTCTTTGGTGACCCCGTTTTCAGCACTAGAATTCTTCTCCAAAACGATCATGACAATGTTTCTCTTATCTTTACTTTCAGACTATGAAAATCAACAACACCAAAGGTCGTGGTAACCTGTCTCAAGAATCCATCAAACCTTCCAACTTTGTTGAACCCTCAAACGATACCAATGTTAAAAGTATTAAAACAAACATCCACACTACCACCAACACAACCAGCCAACCAGAGGAAAAGCAGCGGTCAATGAGTAAGAAGAAGACTTCTAGTCGGGAAGACATCAAAAGGCTGAACACGACGCCTACAATAAAGGTAGCGAAAAGAATAGAAGTGAACACCCATGTGACACATCATAGTAGTGATGTGACTACTACACATGCGCAGACGACGACGTCACCTTCCGTTATGACGAAAATTACGCAGTCCATTTTTAAACGTGAGTTTTGAATATAATAGATGAAGGTTCTGTTGCATGTTGCAATTGAAATGCATTGTGGCTCTTGTGTAATTAATGTCAGCACAGAAGAAAATATGCCGGAAAAACGTGAAGACCATTTTGGGAAAATTTCATGTTGATGTGACCTTTCGCTGAGTGCATTCTCATCGCCCATACTGCATTTTTGGCTTGGTATGCAACATACAAAAGGCAGCAAAACCTTCACCAACCTTTTCTGAATTCCTCAATATTGATGGAATCTTTTGTTCTACACATGACGTTGCATCTTCTGTCTGCTATCACCTGTTCCTTCTCTTTTGTTAACACATCGTTTCCATCCTCATTCAATAGAAAACTCCACTACATCGCCAACCAAAAGAAACCCAGACATCTGCACAGCGTGGGAACAGTGTTCAATCCACCGTCATCCAAAGGTCCAGGCCTGGCTTCATAGCCTCCCAGCATGCCCCTGTCGCAAACCTAATGGGTTGTATTATAACAACACCGTCTATGACAAGATCCAAGGAAAATTGTTTTCGTGGAGGAATGTCAACTCTAAGCTCGAGAAAATAGCTGTATTTAAACCAACTGCAGCGTCTTGCATTCGACAGCTTCTATCGAACTCCGCAAGAACAACAGCAACACAGCAGTGCTGTTATGATCAACGTCGCCGACTGATTACCCGGGGGAGTGGGTCTGGCACGCCAAATTTGGTCGCACCAGAGCTTAACGAAGGGATGCATAATTACGTTGATTTGATGCCGTTCATTTCATGTCAAGGAGACTGGACGCGATACCAAGCCGTGCGGCCACCGAATAATGCACTTAATTGCCGCCAGAACCCCAAAAGGGAAGAGTTTCGGAGGCAATTCAAGAGGGCCAGAGAGTTTTAGTGATGCGCGTGAAACCCTGCAGCGGAGGTTTCACATTATTTCTACTATAGACCCCTTTCATGTGAGGTCAAAGCAGCTCAATTTGGAGGACGGAACAAAACAATTTTAATCTCCTGAGAATTAAAACTTATTGTTTTGCCCTCCAAATTGAGCTGCATTCCTACGTGCATATGTACTGAATATATCTCCATGTATCGGCCCAACCAAGAGAGGATAATTAAGATTGCTCTAGAGCAGATTTCGTAGGACTGTGCAAAGTTCTCGGTGCGACGTACCGTGCCGTGACTACAGTACGTTTGTGAATTGTCCAAGCACTACGCAGTCATCTCCATTAGGCTGAGATTGTTCAGCGAATGTCAGTGTCTCAACACCATGGCTGTGTCCCATGACATTTTACAATAGACCTTTTTACAGTTCGGTTTAGTGACCGCGAATAATAGTTCCAAGTCGAGGTTGGAGTTGCTGCACATATTAAATTATAGTTTTGCTATGCGTGGCAACTCCAACCTCGACTTGAAACTATTATTTGTGGTCACTGGAACGGAAATAAGAAAAAGGTCTGCTCTACGAAATCTATTCTATGGCATTGGAATACATGAAGAGGGTCACAATGTGTAAAATGCAAAAAAATTATATCTAAAATTTCCAAACTGAACTTTTTAAAAAATTTCTTTTTTACAAATGTAATATATAATCATGAAAAAGTTACATAATTGTTCTCATGATAATTGTGTTTGAACAGTACATGTAAATGGCTTTCTAATAGAAACATCAGATCATATGGACAAACCTTTTGTCCAATGTAACACAGGGAGCCCACTACTATGCACTTCTACAATAAACCTTTCCTTTATTTTCTTGATTGACCACGAAACAACAGCTCGAAATTAGAGTATTTATTGGCCATTCCGAGGATGAGGAAAAAACTGAGTTTGCACTGCAGTGCATTGTGGGACGAAATGGGATGAAATAGATGCCATCTTGGAAATACGTTCCCTAAAACAGTCCCACAATGCACTGCAATGCCACCTCAACCCAGTTTTTCCTTAACCTTAGAATGGTTAATTCATGGCCACTCCAGTGAAATCAGGAAAAGTCTATTAGACAAACATAATGAAATGATATATGAAAACAAAGATATGCAAAGATAAATGCCTTGCACCATATTTTAATGTTCTATTTTCCTATTTGTCTTTATTATTGTCTTTATGCTTTCTCAGCCATCATGAGGGACAGATGATATAGTTGATTATATTTCTATTGATCGTAAAGCAGGTATCCCTGATGTGCATATGGCTAAATTATTTCCTAATGCAAAAAATATTCTTTTTCCTTCCCTCCTTGAACAAGTTTGATCTTGCAATGATTTATACCAAAGTGTAATACTACACTCAACAATATAAATAGAAGTAGTTATAAAAAGAGGGTTCTGCACCAAAATTGGTTTCTTATATTTTATATATGCATGTCCAGTGGAAAATTTTGTACCATAAAATTCAGGCAACCATATCAAATGCCAGAACAATAAACTCCCTTAACACTCATGATTTGCATTCTTTCTCATGTAAAAATTGTTCCTGCCACTGTACAAAGTTGCTATCACTTGATGGTGCAAAAACCTCTATTCCTTTTCTCATATATCAAAATACCCTTAGCTTTGAGTTCTTTGCTTTGCAGGATTATAGTTTCTCGACATACTCCTTGCAGGAATTTATAAAGCATTTCCAATGAGAGGAAAATTCTATTGTTGTGCTGCTCTGGGAATTGCTGCAAGGGGTCTATAAAGTTTAATGAAATCTCAAATCTGTAGCAAAAATTCCATTGGAATGCAGTTGGTATAATTGAGATTAACTAAAAATATACAGTCATTATAAGTAGTCCTCAAATTTTCTTAGTCAATCTCTAGATTTTTACCAAGTGAGAATTAGGGCCAAGCTAAAATGGAGAATGGCTGGTTGAGAGTTACTGTACATGAAACTGAGGCATCCAGGGCCAAATTTACAAATTTATGTACAGTGTTTTCTTATAATTTAATGCTGCAAAATTGTTGTGTTCCTGAATATAAGAAGGAAAGAAAAACCGAAAAAGTGACTTTGCATAGAAACCATTATATTGTTTCTTTGGTTACTGGTTATTTGGACTTGGATGCCTTGTTTTCGATTTAATGTGTGCCATTTTGGACCTACGTGTTCAAAGAACTCTGAGCACTGTATTTTGAAATTCAAAGAGGGTCTGAAGAATTACAAAATTATACATCACAATATTAATTATTTTCTATATATATTCATAACCCTGTTTTACTTGGTAATGGCTGTGCTGGTTGGTTTTCTTCTGTGTATGGTGGTGGTGGGGTATAAGGTACTTGCCCTGAAAAACAAAAAGAAAGTTTTACTCCAATGATCACAATTACAGGCACCAAAGAATGGGAGGGGATTGGAGGAAAAAAATGATTTTTTGTTAAGAGTTGCCTAAACCTTTGACAACACTTTAATGCAATATATATGTTGAAATTGCCTCTCAAAACCACATCACTAGGGGATGAGGGACCCCTGGACCCCCCAGATTAGCCCCCTCTTCCCCTCTCCCCACCCCCCCCTCCCCCCCCCCCCCACACACACACACATTCAATTCTATGCTTTGGTGCCCATGTAAGAATACTACAATGTACTTGGCTTCCTACATAAATTACTTTCTTATCATGCTAACTTTCAACTTCAAATCATAATTTCTCAGGCAAACAAAACATCTGATGATTGGCCATTATTTCAAGCCACGCAGTAGTCTATTGGCCATCTGTTGCAACATGTTATGTCTTGATCAGTATGTAGCACGGCCTAGCTCCCCCCGTGATCAGCAAATGATGACGAGAAATGTATGTAATTATTAAAATGTTTGTTAGTAAACATGCATCAATAGTTTTACAGTCAAACTAAGAAAACCGTGAACACCTAAAATATGTCTGGAATGTTTATTATGTTTGATCACAGCTCTGTCACGCAAAGTTTTTTCCTGTTTAAAAGTTTCAAACTTCATATTTTAATTTTATTCTCGTGAAATTAGAAGTTTCTATTTGAGACAGACGGATACATGAGAGAAGGATTCAATACAATCTTTTTTCATGGTGGTGGAATCATCTTTTTTACAAGCAACAGTCAAAATAAACATATTTTAGGTGTTCACGGTATTCTTAGTTTGACTGTAATACAGCATTTCTGATTCAAGACTGACCATGTACTCGTGGATCATATAATGGTCCCCCAGCAGCAAACATACGCGGGTCAAACTGGGGTCCAAACTGTCCAGGTTGCATTGGTGAAGTGCTGTATTGTCCTGGTAGTCCTTGCCATTGTGGTGATCCTCCTGGATACTGGGGGTTCTGGGTTGGTTGGGGTGAATTATCAGAGACTACAACAAAGCCACTTGGTGCAACCTAGTGTGATTTTAAAAGAATATTAAGAAATAAAAAAAATTCAATAATGTAAGATTGGGCACTATGCAGGCTAACTTGATAAGGCAACCAATAGATCAAATTAGAATTTACATGTGGAAAACCCCTTGACAAACCCCACAAAGGAGAGATCCAACAAGCAACTTTATTCACACACAGTATACTGTAGTATAACACAGGGACCGTGGAGCAGGGGGGCTGGGGGCTGTAGCCCCCCAATAATGGGAGCATGCCCCCAAACCCCCTAGGTCTTCCAGTATTTGGTGGTCATTAGCTCCCCCAATCAAAATTATGCTCCGCAGTCCCTGTAATACTGACCCTAGCTGTGGGACTCAAACAGCATTTGTGCGAGGTGGCCCATTAGTAACACCATAGTAAATAGAATACGAAATCATATCCGAAGAAGAACAAAATTAAATTGTTTATGTCCAAAATATTGTTCTAGATTGTAACATGTTGTGTGCATGGTCATTGTCACGTGATGGTACGGTTCAGCCTCAAACGCGAAACAACAGGCCGGTCCTTTGAAGTTTGCCAGGTTTCACAACCAGTCCCCTCTATTAACTATGGTAACACACACTACCCACCCTTCCCTCACCTCCACTTATGCACCAAATAGATCTGAATTATGAGGGGTGGGAAGATATCTATACGATACCAATTGAGGGAGAGTGAAATTTCCAAGGGGTGGGAAGGGACTTGTGGAGAGTATATTTTCTACATGAAGTCTAAGGAAATATCTATATTTTCTCGATGAAAGATAACATAGCACATCTCACAGTGAGGACACTCGAACTGTGAACACTTTAAGGTTTTTTCATACTTTTTTCCTCCTTTATATATTTTTTGAATCGATTTGAAATATGATTTATTTGGAACAATAAGATTATTTGAGTTCAGTGCTTCATTTTCAGAAGGTTTGAAGCAGTAGAAAGTTCATATTAAAATAAAAAAATATAAAGATATCAAGTGTTCATGTTTCAAGTGTCCTCACTGTAAGTAAACAAGAATTTTAACCTGATCTTGAGAAGAAGGAAAATCTTTTGTAGGTACTAGGACTTTCATCCAGGAGTACATTTCTTCCTGTAAAATATAGCAAGTTTTCATAAATAATGCACATTGAAAACTCCTACAATATAACCATAGTTGTGGAGTTTATGGTACTATACATGTACAGTAGTTTAAAGACAATTTAACTATTACCTAATTGTCCCCTTCACAGTTCCTTGCACCATCTCGAAAGGCAGGCAGCCATGTTCATTGCATCAATCAAAGCAAGACATGAGGTGACCTTGCAATGAGACGTGAATATTGTTAAGGTGTTAAAAAAGGTCTCTAACATTTCAAGGCCACTTCATGTTTTGCTTCAATGCAAAGGCAAAGCTACCTTTCGAAATGGCCCAGGGAACTGTACCATGAAGACAACAATTGGAGAACTGAGAAAATAAAGGGAGTGTATACTGTCTCACTACCACGAAATTTAAGGGTACACATACTGCCACCATCATAAGTGGTATTGCCATCATCCAAAAATTCGAAAATCCACCCCTTGCTACGCCACTGGCCACCATTTCTGTGTGCATGTAGTGAAGATTGTGGATCGTGTTCTAGTGATACCAGCATTTTTTTTTGTTCCTTTTGCTTCATATGGTGGTGTATATTATTCAAGCTAGACCCCAATGCACCATGTTTATTGAACTCTGAAAAGGCCTATGGATTGAATGTAATATTTCTCCGGCTATCCTGATATCCAAATATGCAGCAGGGTTTTTTACTCTTTGATTCTAATGTATGGATAGAATGTCAACAATAATTACTAACTTACAGATGAGTCTGCTTGCAGAAACCACACAACTCCTGATTTGGTGTGTAATTCAAAAACATTATTTTTGCCATCAAAGTGGTTACATTCTTTAACGTCAGCAATATCTCCTCTTGTTATGCTACCAAGAGGTTCTGGTGCCTAGGAGGTAAAAAAAACCCTTGAATTTATCAAACCTTGAAACAATGACAGTGCAATTATTTCATGATGTAAAATTGAATCTTAAAAGACCTCAATTATGGGACTTTAAGAGAGGTAGTGTATATACAGATCAAGCAGACTTAAAATAACCCATCTAAAAATACTTCATAAACTTACGTATGGTGCTTCAAAGTAATGCAAGTAGCTTCTTTCTAATCGAAAATATCGTTTCCCCCAACCAAGAAATATGTTCCTGTACTTCCTTAGGTGACCCTCTTTCTGTAACAAGAACATATAGAGAAAGTCAGATATACACTTACTTGATTAAAATCCAAAACTTAAGTTCAAAATAATAAGTTCTAAGTTATAATTTTTGGGTCAGTTTTTCATGAGCTCTTGTTCTTTTCTCCAGGAACAATCTTAAAATTTCACTCACCGTTGGTCTAGCACTAGTCATGGCATCGGCACCGTTTGTAGAGTGTATTGGTCTTTCTTGGGTCTGGTTATGTTACCTCATAACAAGGTATTTTTTTTTTTTTAGAAACGTAGTTGTTTTATTTTTGAGGATGAAATCACTTCGATCCAATATGGCGGACGGGATGGGAGAAACCGCTGGACATAGACAACACAGGGAACCCATTTCGAGATATTTGGGATAGAGAGAGAGAGAAAGAGACGGAGATAGCAGACGCCATGATTTTCGGGAACATTGGTATCAGGGTATTTTTAACCTCAGTGTTCGGTATCCCCGACGATAATTATGAGTATAAAAAATATCTTTTTTATTTAATCTTAATTTGTTGAAATTGTTAAAATTGTTAAATTAATTTTTTTTTATTGTGGGGTATTCATATGTGTAGTCCACCAATATCAGTCTGACTTCCTGTCACGTCTAAGAGTCCATGAAATATGATAGCTATGTGTGTGTGTGTGTGCGCGTGCTTAGTGATATCATCCCATACCGGCTTCTACAAGTTATAATTTTAAAACAGTTAATTGACATTTCTAAACCCGAATCAGGTATTTCTTAATTTCTTAGCTTAGTTATATATTTTTGATATTTTTTTTTTAGATTTTTCTTTCTCTTATAGTTTTATTCATTTTACTCATTTTCATAATTAATTCTACGATATTTTGTAATTATGTTAAGCACTTCCTGAGAGGTTCCTCATGAAAAGCACCACTTGTGATGAGGTTTCCCACCTCAGACTCAGTTATCAGTTATCGATGACTATTTACCGAGACCGGTAGTCAAGGTACTATTTTCCCAGTTAATCCCTGAGCCTCAGGTGAATAATTATTTTAGTATCATTACCCAGATGATTATTCGAAAAAATAGATTTATTTTCTAAAATGTATAGAAAATCACCTGCAGGTGATTATAGCAAGCAGAGTTTATTTATTTATTTATTTATTTATTACGCTTTCAACTTTAAAGAGTTGTGGATTGTCTAACAGGTGGAAATACACCTATAGCCTAGACATCCATATAAAACATAAAATAAACAAAAAAGTTACAAAGTAAATTACTGCATTACGGCCTACATTTAGAGCAGCGGCAACTAGTAACCCAAGAACAGGTGTCACTCGTTGCAAAAGAAGTTAACATGTGCCACCACTGAGCATCTGGTGGCCCCTTGTCCATAACCCGAGACACAAGTAACTCCCATCCTACCAAGTTTCGTGGCCATTACATTCATTGTCATCTATTTTCAAAAATGGGCGATAATGTTTGGCTCGTATAATGTTTGGCTCGTAAGTCACGTGATGTGTGACGTAACATCACGTGACGTAGTCATATGATTGACAACGCAAGTGCCAGCCATGCTGCCAAGTTTCGTTGTCATAGCATGCTTCGTTGAGGTGTTATGGCCAAGGGGCCACCAGATGCGGGTCCACCAGATGTAGGCACGTTTAGGCCACGAGAGGTATGCCCAAGCGAGTTTCGTTAGAATTAGTATTAGGTCGGTTGTTAACATGACTACAAGCTATAGTTCGTAATTCACGTAAATTTTCTTGACTTTCCTAGAATATGAGCTTCTAAGTCACGTGGTTTTTGACGTCATATCGCGTCACGTGGTCACATGATTGACAACCCAAGTGTTACCCATCCTATCAAGTTTCGTTGTCATAGCATTTATTTTCATGACTATTTTCAAAATTGGGGGATAATGTTTGGCTCGTAAGTCACGTGGTATGTGACGCTACACCAGGTCGCGTGGTCATATGATTAACAACCCAAGTGCCAACCATGCTGCCAAGTTTCGTTGCCATTGCATGCTTCGTTGAGGAGTTATGGCCAAGGGGCCACCAGATGCTTGTGGGGCCACCAGATGCGGGTCCACCAGATGCTGGTGGCACGTGCTAACCCCTTCTTCGGCTTCGGCAGATAACACGGCATTGGTCTTGATAATAGTTACGATAACATGCCCAACCTCATCCAAATAGACACATCAAGAGTTCCGCCTGCTGCTCAATGCGCATGCTCAGGGGATTAAAAAGTGGGATAATATTTCGTATAATATGCAATTTTTCGGTATATTTGATTCAGAATTCGCTTAACGGTACGCGATCTTGAATATTTAGTGAAAATTGTACTTGACAAGAAAGAAACAACTAAAATATAGCATATTTTACAAATTTTATAGAGAGAGAGAGAAAGAGACGGAGATAGCAGACGCCATGATTTTCGGGAACATTGGTATCAGGGTATTTTTAACCTCAGTGTTCGGTATCCCCGACGATAATTATGAGTATAAAAAATATCTTTTTTATTTAATCTTAATTTGTTGAAATTGTTAAAATTGTTAAATTAATTTTTTTTTATTGTGGGGTATTCATATGTGTAGTCCACCAATATCAGTCTGACTTCCTGTCACGTCTAAGAGTCCATGAAATATGATAGCTATGTGTGTGTGTGTGTGCGCGTGCTTAGTGATATCATCCCATACCGGCTTCTACAAGTTATAATTTTAAAACAGTTAATTGACATTTCTAAACCCGAATCAGGTATTTCTTAATTTCTTAGCTTAGTTATATATTTTTGATATTTTTTTTTTAGATTTTTCTTTCTCTTATAGTTTTATTCATTTTACTCATTTTCATAATTAATTCTACGATATTTTGTAATTATGTTAAGCACTTCCTGAGAGGTTCCTCATGAAAAGCACCACTTGTGATGAGGTTTCCCACCTCAGACTCAGTTATCAGTTATCGATGACTATTTACCGAGACCGGTAGTCAAGGTACTATTTTCCCAGTTAATCCCTGAGCCTCAGGTGAATAATTATTTTAGTATCATTACCCAGATGATTATTCGAAAAAATAGATTTATTTTCTAAAATGTATAGAAAATCACCTGCAGGTGATTATAGCAAGCAGAGTTTATTTATTTATTTATTTATTTATTACGCTTTCAACTTTAAAGAGTTGTGGATTGTCTAACAGGTGGAAATACACCTATAGCCTAGACATCCATATAAAACATAAAATAAACAAAAAAGTTACAAAGTAAATTACTGCATTACGGCCTACATTTAGAGCAGCGGCAACTAGTAACCCAAGAACAGGTGTCACTCGTTGCAAAAGAAGTTAACATGTGCCACCACTGAGCATCTGGTGGCCCCTTGTCCATAACCCGAGACACAAGTAACTCCCATCCTACCAAGTTTCGTGGCCATTACATTCATTGTCATCTATTTTCAAAAATGGGCGATAATGTTTGGCTCGTATAATGTTTGGCTCGTAAGTCACGTGATGTGTGACGTAACATCACGTGACGTAGTCATATGATTGACAACGCAAGTGCCAGCCATGCTGCCAAGTTTCGTTGTCATAGCATGCTTCGTTGAGGTGTTATGGCCAAGGGGCCACCAGATGCGGGTCCACCAGATGTAGGCACGTTTAGGCCACGAGAGGTATGCCCAAGCGAGTTTCGTTAGAATTAGTATTAGGTCGGTTGTTAACATGACTACAAGCTATAGTTCGTAATTCACGTAAATTTTCTTGACTTTCCTAGAATATGAGCTTCTAAGTCACGTGGTTTTTGACGTCATATCGCGTCACGTGGTCACATGATTGACAACCCAAGTGTTACCCATCCTATCAAGTTTCGTTGTCATAGCATTTATTTTCATGACTATTTTCAAAATTGGGGGATAATGTTTGGCTCGTAAGTCACGTGGTATGTGACGCTACACCAGGTCGCGTGGTCATATGATTAACAACCCAAGTGCCAACCATGCTGCCAAGTTTCGTTGCCATTGCATGCTTCGTTGAGGAGTTATGGCCAAGGGGCCACCAGATGCTTGTGGGGCCACCAGATGCGGGTCCACCAGATGCTGGTGGCACGTGCTAACCCCTTCTTCGGCTTCGGCAGATAACACGGCATTGGTCTTGATAATAGTTACGATAACATGCCCAACCTCATCCAAATAGACACATCAAGAGTTCCGCCTGCTGCTCAATGCGCATGCTCAGGGGATTAAAAAGTGGGATAATATTTCGTATAATATGCAATTTTTCGGTATATTTGATTCAGAATTCGCTTAACGGTACGCGATCTTGAATATTTAGTGAAAATTGTACTTGACAAGAAAGAAACAACTAAAATATAGCATATTTTACAAATTTTATCTAACTTTTTAATCCCCTGAGCATGCGCATTGAGCAGCAGCGCGGAATTCTTGATGCGTGTATAATTGTTTAATATTAGCCGACAAAATACCGGTCATGAACCCCAGGTGCTCTTAGTTGGTATAAACACAAGCCATGCCTTGGACTGCACAACAGCGGAAGTCAAAATGATGATGACAATGCTAGAAAACAATTAGTCTTTACCGGCAGAAATATTTACTCAACCATGATTATAATAAGCTGGACCTCCGTCATTACATCTAAAGACATGACAGTTATCAGGTCCCCTCAGGCGATTTATTGAAGTCAAAGTTAAACAACCGACTCTTTTGGACAGCCGCAAGTAGGTTCTGAGATGCGCATTAAGTATTTTTTTCCAGCTTGTTTCCATGGGAAAGAATAATAGAAATCTAGGCTATTTTTGTTCGTTCGGGATATATATTTAGTGTAATATTTAGCTGTTCTCACTTTTTATCATTTTATTAGGATTTCATTTGTGTTGCCGATATTTTGTCCCCTGATCCTTGATCCTTAGCGTTAAAACAATAGATCTTTTGATGTGACGTCATACTAAAGGGTCATCAAACGACCCATGATAAAAGACAAACGGACAGTCTTTCGTGTTCCACTCTTATAGTTTTACATTCTTCTCAATGTTATTGGTTCAAAGACGACATCCACTTCAGATACCTGCATACTGCCGAATTTTTCAACTTACCATTTACCAAAGTTATTTTTATTTCTTAGCATTAAAAGATGGCAGTCAAGTGTACGTATTTGATGAAAAAGTTCTTGCTAGTTACTGTAAGTTAGTCTGAATACAAAGTCCAATTATTCTTATTAAATAGCACGAAGAATTTATGAAACTGCAATTATGAAGAATGGGATAAAAGTTTCGAAACTAAATTGTATTTTAGCACTAAAGACGAAAGTTCAAGTTTAATAGACCTTTTGCTTATAAGAAATTCGTCTCATGTATGATTTTGTCCCACTTAAAGCAATCCATTGTTATGCATACACGTGTGTGAAACTCAGAAGTGTTGGTAATCCGTACAATCTTTGATCTCACCTATTGTTTTTAAAGTGCACGAAGTCGAAAATAGTGGTAAAGCAGAAAGGTCTATTCAAAAGTAAAATTTAAGTTGATTCTTTACTCATTTTCTGTGGGCCGTTGAAGAGGCATTTAGATGAATAACCATGCACGCATCAATAATTGTGATTGTGACATTCCATCATGGCTTCATTTGTTTTATATTACTTGGCATGGACCGCGGAGCACCTAAAAGGCTGTGTGGCTATATAAGAGACTAGTATGGGAAAAAGTGGTGGGGCTAAGATTGGAAAATATAAGAGACTAGTATGGAAAAAGTGGTGGGGCTAAGATTGGAAAATATAAGAGACTAGTATGGAAAAAGTGGTGGGGCTAAGATTGGAAAATATAAGAGACATCATCGATTCCTGTTGGCCTTGGATCGGTCTTTCCGGGTCTCCCGTTATCGGCGTTATGTGACGGAAATATCCAACTTTCCAACTTTCTCTATGAGTTTGAATTTCGTTGAGTTTTATTTATTATCGTTTTATCTTTAGTCTATTTATAATTGGCTTTCATATCTAGTTTCAATTGTAGTTTTAGTTTCGTTACTAGTTCTATTGTTTCGTGATTGTGAGGGCACTGAGACCCAGTTGTGGTGCCCTAGAACTGTTCATTATTATTATTATTATTATTATTATTATTAGTATGGGAAAAAGTGGTGGGGCTAAGATTGGAAAATATAAGAGACTAGTATGGGAAAAAGTGGTGGGGCTAAGATTGGAAAATATAAGAGACTAGTATGGGAAAAAGTGGTGGGGCTAAGATTGGAAAATATATATAAGAGACTAGTATATGGGAAAAGAGAAACCGTTGATGAAATGTATCACATATATAACGAACATTTTCGAAATCTCGTGCTGTTGGAACAAAAATGTACGTCGAATTCTTTTGTGATTTTGTTGTTTAGAAATAATAGTAGTATTGGTCATGATAATTAGACTGAATCAGCGTTTCACACGAGAAATGCCACATTTATAATAGTCTAATTATCATTACCAATACCGGGTTTTTTTTTGGTGTGTGTGGTGTGTAAAATTGTATTTACAAATTACCAAGAATGCGCTTTACAAGCCTCAACATGCATGGTTGGTCATTTTATAAGTTCCAGAACTTTCTTATAGCCCTTGGTCACGTCCCTTCAATTTGTTTTCTTAATTTATCATTAGTGCATGGCAGAGCGGCGTTTTTTAATCGGCTGTATAAAGATCGAGTATTTTACCGTAAGGGATATTTCAAATTTATATATATTTCATGTTTGCGAACATAGCATTGTGATGTTAATATGGCATTGTGATGTTAAATGCTATACTCATGACGTGTGACATCATAGTCTCAAGGTTGGAAGGATGATTAAAAATATTTAGCAGACGCAGATTGGAAGACAGTCATACTTCATATACAAGAGTAGCCTTTCAGAATGTTGTTTACAATGAGTTACTAGACTGTGTCAGGCGCCTGACTGCGCTGTCGTTAATTACTAGTTTTAACCTTGACAGGCTGGAGCCCCCTAGCTTTTTCAAAAAGTTGTGAGGTTTGGTAGGTATATTAAACTGGAGCCCCCCCCAGTTTTTCAAAAAGTTGTAAGCCCCCCCCCCCATCCTAACTTGTAGGGATTATTGCCAACTAAAACTCGCAAACAATTAAAACAAAAAGAATAGCTAGCACTCATGCTTCTGATAATTTTTTCACACCCGTTCTGATAAGTAGGACATCCGAGTACGCGAGACAAATGTCTTAAAACCAAAAGGTCTAATACTAAACAAAAACAAAAAACACACAAAACAAAACAAACACTTGAACTAGTGAGCTCAAGCATCGGCGTAATGCGTGCATGAGTTGCTTTTCGGAGAAAAATATGCTAAATGTATAAATAGGGTTTCATCATTTTTGTTTTCCGCATTCAAGAAAAACGTAGAAGTCGAGATGGCTGCTCTAAAGCCGTTGAAGTTAACACTGAAAATTGCAACTATCTTACTGGTATTATCGCAGCAAACTGGTAAGCATCGTGGGAAGTTTTAGTTTTCTATGTCTAAGAAAATAATTGCTTTTCTTCGTCTCAATAATACTAGATAATGAATTGTTATTATATTATGTTTCTTGTCGTGATCTTTTGTTTTGCTGTTTTAATTCCCTACCATTGAATTTCAATTAAAGGAAATTTAGATTTAAACTTCTGGCTAACATTATGTTTGAAAAGCTATTTGTATAACATACAATCTATATATCAGCCGGATTAGTTTTTCTGTGTTACGATATGCACCGTCGGTTGATAAATGGCTTCTCTCAGTTCTTTTCAACAAATCTTAGCCCTTTTAAGAGGCAGTAGAGACTAATTTACACTAATTACATTGTTTCTAGATTTTATGATATTTTATGAATGTTTTCGTTGTTTTTTTATATCGTTTGGCATTCGTTTGGCAAAGTTTGGCATTTCTCTTTGAGTTCGTGGAACGACCCAGTCCGAAAACGCTCGACATCTTTTAGTGTGGGCCGTCTACCACGAATGGCGTATGCATTTGTGTGTATTTTGAGCGTCCCCGAAGCAAAATATCAAATGCGATCAAAATTTAGTTGATGCGGTCTAGACACTAGAGAAAAACGTTTCCGCATTTCTGCCTTTCAGCACGCTTTCCAAGAATTTCCAAGAGTTTTAGTGAGAAAGTAAATGCTTGTTTTCTCCGAGTATACAAAAAAATTCGCGAGTGTACTTTTGTAAGACCAAGATACTGTATTACTAAAGGCATTATGAAAGAATTAGCCTTAAGTTTCAAGAACTGACTTTAAGTTTTGGCATTTTGTAAAGACTATTTTTCAAGCAAGTGTGAAAGTCAAATATGCATAATTTTACAATAGCACTGACGAAGACGCTTTTGACTAATTTGCATGCGGACGTTTTTCACGCTTGTCGATGCGGTCTAGAGAATTAACCCCTTGTACTTTGGGAGAGGTGATATTTTGATCAGCCAAAGTCATAAATATCTCCAAGTGGCTTTACTCTAGTTTGCAAAGATTTGGTCACAAGTTTCAAAAGTGACAAAAAAAGAACGCTTATATTTTTGCAGTATCACTGGCAGTTGAATAAAGAAATCGTGAAAATAGCATCCTTGTACATGTCGTTTTTTCTGCTCACTGATATTGATTGTGAATTGAAGCTCGAGTCGTTGCAGTCATATATTAGCCATATAAAAATTTTCAGGGTCACCTTTGTTAGTGTATATACAAGTTCAAAAACCCTCAATAGCTTCCTCAACCTACATTTTCCACTGTAAAGATGGTCTGAATGGAGTTCACTGACAACTGGAAAATGCCCTAAAATTTAACTGATAACTGACAAAAAAGCCTGGAATTTAATTGACAAATGACAAACGGCCTGAAATTTGACTGCCAACTGACAGCTGAACCCTCCATCCAGACCCTCTATAAAGTCATTTTTTTCTGCACCAACATGAATCTTAAAAACACTCTTCCGTTCTGCTTTATTCAGCATTTATTAATAATCATCTGTTGAAGATAACTTGGCCAAGTCACAAAAGTGATTTAAATAAGGGTCACCGGCTCGAAATAGAAAAAAAAAAATGAATAAATTAAATATATATATACAGCGATATGCAGAAATTCTGATCCACCTGAGCAAAGTATATAACTATATAGCATCGAACAACTCGGAAGGCGAGAGCCTAAATGTTATTTAAAACACCAGACTACTCTAAAACGCTGCATGTCTCTCAAAGTAACGTCGTTAACCAAATAATTAAAGTCAACAAAAGGCAAAGAAATTTCAGTTTTTACTGTCGTGACCTCTGCTCAAATAATTTAATCGCCCAAGAACATGTAACGGTAAAATAAACTTTACATTCAATTACAACTATAATACCAAAGCTTGAGATAATGTTGAGTGTTTTAGATATACGCAAGAGTCTATGAAGGCGTGATTAAAAATATTTAGGATATTCGGATGAAATTGTCTTTCAAACAGTTTAATTTATGCAAAGAAAGCAATAGACGTTTTGCTTACATTATTGAAAACACTGATGCTTGCTCAAAGAGCTGATAATGATTTATGAGCTTCTCACTCAATGAGGAATTTTCCCTGCATTTGTGAGGACGGAAATAACTTTTGGTTTTTACAAGCTACAGAGTTTATTCTTATAAGCAGTGTGATTCGATTAAACGCAAAATATAAAATTTGTGTTATTGTGCACACTTTCTCCTCTGATGTTTCAAGCAATGGAATCTTATATATATTCTAAATTAGAAAACTTCTCGGGTATAAGTTTAATCTTTCCCTGATGTCTGGCTCAAAAGACTGAAAGGTTACGCAAAAGTCAGAATACTATGTCAAATCTATGTTATCGTAGCTATAAATTTGCTCCGTGAATATCAAAAGAGAATTGAGTCGTGATATATTTCGACAGACTTTACTTTCTTGTCCACTTAGCTTGGTATTTAGCTGTGATTGCAGTGGATTTCTCCCTCTGTTAGCTGAGAAAATCTTACTTTTTCATAGTTATTTTGCACTGTCACTTATTTTTCGTTTAATGAATTGTTTCCTAGGAAATTAAAGTCTTCGAAACAAAATTACGGCTCTACTTTAACATTCAAATCATTTTCTTCCGTGATTTTTCGGGTTTTTTTTTCCCTCAAAAGGCTGAGCGTGTCTCTGTCCTCTGATATAAACACGGTAGTCAGCCAATCAGAGCGCGCGTAGTATCTCAAATATTTTATATTTATTATATAGATATCAATGAAATACCAGGATTTATCCGGTGTCGAAAACTTCGTACATTCTATGCCACTCTGAATGGATTAACCCTGTTTAAATAAGGGTTATTATCATCATCATCATCATCATCATCATTATTATTATTATTATTATTATTATTATTATTATTATTATTATTATTATTATTATTATTATTATTATTATTATTATTATATCAAGCATCATGTCTCTATATCAACCCCCTCAGGCGCCTATACAGCTGCTAGTAATTTCTGACATGAGTGCGAGTAACTATTTCTTAATCACAGATTATAAAATAATAGTCAATAATTGATGCACAACTCTAAAATCATTGAAAACCCGGCTTGATCTAAAGACAGTGTGACACTGAGTTGAACCTTTTTCGTTCCAACTTAATTTCGATAGTTTTACATTCCTCTCAATATTGGTTTGACGACATTCAGTTCAGATACTTGTGTACTCAGTTGATATTTCCGCTAACCGTTTACAAAATAAAGTTTTATTATTAAATGGCATTACATTAGATTGCAGTCCAGTGTACGTATTTGAATGTCTTAAAAACCTAGTCCGAATATATATTTCAAAATGGCATGAAGAATTTAGTGTTGCTTTCATGTTTGGATATTTGTATCGAATGTGCTTAAAACCAAATTCATGTACATGACTTGACATGCATGCATGAGTAGTCAAACGAAAGACATGCAACATCTTGTTCAGTTCTCATTATTGAAAAATATTTTTTCTAACACTGAAATTGCAGTTACGAAGAATGGAAGAAAGTTTTAAAACAATATCGTATTTTACCAGTACTAAATACGAAAGTTTGAGTTTGAAGAAAACAACCGCTTGGGCTCTTAGCTCATGCATGCGTAATGAGTTGTTTGTCGGTTATGATAATGCCCAAACGTTATAAATAGGGTATTGTCATGATATACTTTCCGCATTCAATCTTCTCTTGGAAGAGTGAAGTCTAAATCGCTAGCTAAAATGGCTGCTCTAAAGCAGTTGAAGGTAACGCTGAAATTTGCAACTATCTTACTGGTATTAGCACAGCAAACTGGTAAGCATCGAAGGAACCATTAGTTTTCTTCGTCTCGATCTCGTGCATCCTAATTCATTTTTAACATTTAAATTGTTATTTTTGTTGTGTTCGTTGTCGTGATCTTTTGTTTTCCTGCTGTAGTTCTACGATGTTTTGATCTTTTGTATCATAAAAAAAACTTGTAAATCAACGGCAGTTCTAGCTAAAAATGGGGCAGATTTTGGCTAACAATTATTCATTCTGACTCATGATCAGTTGCTTATTCATCAAATCTTCCGCATTAAACAAGGTATTATTTAATACGGCGATAACTTTTGGAGGGCGTATTGTTTATCTGTGACCTGAGCAGTATCATTGTAAATATATGCTACGAGAGCCACACATAGAGAATATACACGACAAATGTAATGTCGTCATTATCATTGTCATTGTCATCAACATACAAACCAGACAAATTCCAATAGAGTTGTTCCGCACAAGAACATTAGAGATGCAAATGTACAACTTTAGACCTTAGACATGTAAATTAATGCCGATAGTGTAAAATACGCGTGCAGCTTTAAATTCTTATTGCCTTCATTGCACAATTTTCTTGTTGACATTGTTCCCAACGCAATAAGTCTAAACAAGAAAAGTTGTGCAATGAAGGTGCTAAGAAAGCTGCACGCGTATATTTTACACTTTGGGCATTAATTTACATGTCTAAGGTCTCAAGTTGTGCATTTGCATCTCTAACGTTCTTGTGCGGAACAACTCTAATAACTTCTCTGG
This sequence comes from Anthopleura sola, assembly GCA_023349425.1. Classification (NCBI taxonomy): domain Eukaryota; kingdom Metazoa; phylum Cnidaria; class Anthozoa; order Actiniaria; family Actiniidae; genus Anthopleura; species Anthopleura sola. Next base: position 10,592,434 of record JALHLI010000004.1, on the reverse strand, counting down.
GTCTTTCCAAACACCATTGTTCTGACCTTCCATGAAATATTTATTCACATTTTTCCTCATGTATACAGTCACAATGAAAATTCTATGTTTAGATTTTACGTTCACAAGTTCGTGAACAACTATGCTTTGGCTTCAAACATTTTTGTTAGCGTACATGAAATTACTAGCTTTATAGTACGCACGACAAAATTACTCGATTCTGATTGGTCTAGAGGAGTACAATTAGAGCGTTAATTGGTACTCCGCGGGAGTACCAATTAGGTCGCTATGGAAACACGGCCAAAAGCGGCAAATTTCCCCAGTGAAATGAGTGAAATTCCCAAAAAAATATGTGTTTTGTATAGGAAATTACACCGTTCGAGAAGAATTAATGAAAAATACCGCGCGTATTTGATGAAAGTGAATTAATACCACGAGTGCTACTTTCATCAAATACAAGCGGTATTTTTCATTAATTCTTCGAGAACATAGGTGTAATTTCCTGTTAATACCAAATCTATAAAAAAATACGAGTTTCTGAGAATAAAATACTGAAGTTTGTTTTTGTTCTTGAATGGATGTCAAGCATTCCGAAAGCAAAGTTCCCGGATGTGTGTAATTAATTACGCGCGAAGTTCCCGGATGTGTGCAATTAATTAATTGCACAGTATTAAGAAAAATTTCACAGTTCGTCAGCCAATCAGAATCGAGTATTTTTTTATAGATGTGGTATTAATAGATTAAAATGCAAAAATTTCAGAAAACTGTTCAATACACACATAGGAAGGCCTCAAATTATGATAACTAGACAAATTCAAGACCTAATAAATCATGTTTTGTAGTAGAAAGTCGTTTTTTCTTTCTAGTTTTCGCCAAACAATTTGAGTTGGAGTTTTGAATGTTCTCGTTTTACTACCTGTGGTCTTCTGTGGTCTTCTCGAAAAATATATTCAACACCACATCTACAATAATTGTACAATATGTAGAAAACAGCTAACAATAGTTTAAAGCAAATTTCTTTCCGTTTAGCGAAAAAACACAGCGAGAAGAGGCTCGTTTTTTGTTTTGAAAATAGTTAAGATCAAATCTTACCGGCAAACTGTCGAGTAGTTGTAGAGAGACGAATTCAGCTATTTATCACAAGTTATTTGATCCTAAGTTGTCAATCCAGTCTTGAAATAATAAAATCTTCAGATAATTCACCATTCAAAGAAAATAGCAGCGAAATTCTTCAAGCTACAGGAGGGAATAATATCCAAAGCACATGGTCTGATCACTGGCGACTCGTTCACGGCAAGCTGTACTTCAAAACTTTTAACTTGAACGACATATTTTTCGCTTTTATCCCTTTTGATGTTGTCCAGCTAACTTGTTTTCAAAGAAAGTATTTTTGAAATTGTGTTTTTGCAGTTATTAGCAAATGCTAAGAGGAAAAAAACTTAAATTAGCGAACTGTAAACTGTCAACTTTCGCTTAGTTTTCACACAGTACGTTTTCAAAGAAAAGTCGCTTCTTGATTCGCTGTTTAGCTGTCAGTACTGTCATTCAATAGTTGTAAACATGCATTAAAATGGCTTTTTACTTCAGATGTAAAAATATTTTCTAGTATTTTGTAGTTCAAATCATACATAAAATACTAATCTAAAAAGGTTTTACAGCAACGTTAACACTTTCTATGCTGTTCTTGACTTAGCGTTCTTGGAGAAGAGTCGGTTATAGCAAAGGCAATGAAGATGAATGAATGCCTTCGCTTCGCATGTTTTATAAAATTTTGTCGTGTGAACTATAAATAAAAAATCGCACGACCTTCTCGTACAATTTGGAATTAATAGGCACTCGTAATGTTTTGAAAGTTCTTTAATTGCACTCGCCTAAAGGCTCGTGCAATTACAAGAACTTTCAAAACATTACTCGTACCTATTAATTTCCAAATTGTACTCGAGGTCGTGCGATTTCCTATACTAATTGCAAGGTGTTGACAATTATTACAACGGTTGAGCCAATTTAAGGTGGTTCAGCACCTATAAATCCTGTGATAAAATTTTCTTCAAAATTTGTCTTAAAAAAGAACTTCATAGGTAATTAAAATTAAAAAGTCAAATTTTCAAATTCAGTGGAGGTATTCAGTGTACTTTCCATCGCAAAAATTGAAGAAACTTTTGACCAAAAAAACACACAACCTTTTTCAGACGTATTTCGATGTTGAACACAAATAAATAACTGTTATGGAAACAAAGAATTAAGAGAAAAATATCATATGCCCTTGGCAGGACTCGAACCCACGGTTTCGGTATACTATTCACACCGAACGCTTTTCATTTCACTAGTGTTATGGAAACAACCTTCATATATCATTAACATAATTACACATTGGTAGCTAGCAAAGCAAAAAAATATGTCAAGCAAAAGAGGGATATGTATAACCAGTCTTTCGTGAGGATAATAAATATATAAAATGTGAAAATTACTAGCTACATTTTCCCATCGAAAAGGATGCATTTTGTATTTCATATTATGTAAACAATTTACACGTATAACAACAATTCGTGACTTCATCAAAATATGATTTCCGGCTTCAAGTTGCGATATTGAGCATGTATGCGCGCGCATCATACAACTCTATAGAGCTGTTAAGTTGTGACGTATTTCCGGTGGAACTGTTCAAAAACACCGCTAAAATAAAGCGAAAAACCTACTCAATAATTTAAACTCCACCTGAAACAATTATAACTTTGGGCAACAAATCCATTAAATTCTTTAGGAGCAATGGTTTTAAGTGGATAATATTTGCTCATTACACCATTTGTCAAACTTTCTCATTCCCCATTCTGTTTGCTTGAGCTTTTTGCTCAATTACATTCAGCCGCTCCTGGCCATGGCTGCTGATTACTGAGTAGGTTATAGCTTGGAAATCAATTCTTCCATGTCAGAACTTTCCCACATATACACACATACAAAAAATAAAATAAATAAATAAAATAAAAAAAAAAAAAAAAGCTAAGAAACTCACTTTTTGAAATTTCAAACTTTCTCATTCCCCATTCTGTTTGCTTGAGCTTTTTGCTCAATTACATTCAGCCGCTCCTGGCCATGGCTGCTGATTACTGAGTAGGTTATAGCTTGGAAATCAATTCTTCCATGTCAGAACTTTCCCACATATACACACATACAAAAAATAAAATAAATAAATAAAATAAAAAAAAAAAAAAAGCTAAGAAACTCACTTTTTGAAATGATTTCCGTGGAGATTCGATGGTGGTTCGATGCCTTCTCAGCCAATAAGAAGAAAGGCGCTTGGGGTTTGACACCCGTTAATTTGATATTTTTATTGAGGGTAGTTTGAGATTTGTTTTGTTATATATGTTGTCTCGGATACTTGTCTCGGATAATTGGATCAGTCGGCGAGGCATTGAAATAACATAAAATTTACACCTCGGCTTTTGTCAGCATTATATCTGAAAAGCGTGCTGTTTGCATCACTTGAAAGCATATCAGTTTGATTTGCAACACAGTCGTTTGCCGATCGAATGGCTTTTCATTTCCGTTAATGAAAGAAAAACTAGACAAACTTTATTACAGATCATATTCAATTCACTTTGTCGGTAGATACTGTAAGTTGTGGACTCTTAACTGACAATTCATAGCGCATGAAATTACCCAATAGAAACAAATACATACAAGAACTATTTAACGAGGGCTTATTTTAAACTTATATATTTTTAGATTCAAAACTTTCAGTTATCAGAATTATAAATATTTGTTTAACCACTTATTGCTGACAATGTTCACAGAATAAAATAACTGTAACCAAATAGTTCTTAATTTCCCTTTAATAGGAGTTACTCGATCCATTGAGTGTTACAGGGATACGCGTCTTGTGTCACCATTCTATAAACAGCTTAAGAACGATGGAGACATGTACAATTGTGCAGACGAGAACGTTGTCTGTGCGTACATTTACATAAACGTTACTACTAACCTGACCAAGGATACACCAGCAGTACCGCAAGGATTACCATTATCGTATATATACCAAGGGTGTGTGAGGAAAGATATTTGTGAATCTTACTGCCGCGTGCACTTGAACAGTGTTTATCCAAACAAAACAATCGGCTGTGATAGAAGATGCTGCAATGATACTAACTACTGTAACACTGGTGAAACATGTATGTATCTTTTGCTGTGAATTAACGACTTTTTATTTTTTTCGGGTCCGGTAACCTAATAATACCGCGTACCGCAAGGATTGCCATTATCGTATATATATACCAATTCTGTATGAAGAATGATTTTTGTGAATCTTTCTGCCTCTCGAATAAAAACAAAACTCTTGGCTGTTTTAGAAGATGCTGTAATGATACTAACTACTGTAACACTGGTAAGCCTTGTAAATAACGACCTTTTATTTTTTCCGGTCCCGTATCCAAAAATCGTGCGTTCTGATTGGCTGTTGGAGCGAGTGGTATTTTTTTTAATCTCAGACCGCAGTGCGATATCCTGATGCCATCCGCGTGCGCATGGGAGAAAGGATTGCTAAACAGAAAAACAAATTTGTAAAATAAGTGTAAAATAAAAATGGGAAAAATGAAAAAAAAAATGTTTACAGTCCTAAAGTCGGTCTGAATAAGAAAAAAAACTTTGACTTCGCTTATGAAAACATGTAGGACCTAGAACTAGCGGGCAAGGTGTATAATCAAGAACTCGGGCACAGTTTTCCCCTATCCTGACCTCCTGGCTGGTAAATAACCTCTATCTAACTTATGAACGAACGAACGATCGATCAACTGACTGGCTAGCTTCATCGAATCGACTGACCGACCGACCAACCGACTGGCCGATTAATAAATTCACTGCCCGCCTGCCTGTGCGATTAACACGCCGAATGACTGACTACTGACTGTAAAAGTGACTGAGTGACCGACCTACTGAATGACTGCCTTATCGATTATTGCTGGCTAATAACTGTCTTATATTGAATCTAGATTCAGCGTGTTCTGCAGATAAACCCTGTCTGAATTACGGTGAATGCAAGCGCGTTCAAAACTCAACGTACTGTCAGTGTCGTCCAGAGTTTTACGGCTCTCGATGTGAAAAAAGTGAGTACATATCCTCAGGCTATTTTTCTAATTGTGCCAAAAGGTTCAGAAGGTAAATCTTTGTTGTTAAAATTTATGAAATATTTTTATGTTTCCTGCATTCTAGGTGCGCATTGTGATGAATCATGCTAACAAAATACCCTAATCACTATTGCTAATAACTAAACGACCAGAGATTCAAGTTTGATTTGATCATTTCAAACATTTACTTCATTTTCAGAAACAACCAATCGCACCGTCTGTGGTGAACATGCTAAATATGAGGAATTTTATAACGGTACCTTGGTAAAAGTCGAGTCACCACTTTCCATAAAGTTGTGTCGAAATAATATGAAGTGTGGTTATGGATCGTACTCGTCTGAATGGTTTTATAACATATCCGGATCTGGTTTCTACTCTAACGTTTCAGTACATTGGGGAGTGTTCTGCATGAATACATCATGGTGTCCTGACTATTGCAAGAGACTTCAGCGTGAACTACAATCATCAAGCCCTACTTACAAAAGACGATTGATAACGTGCAATATCAGTTGTTGTGATGGAGACTTCTGTAACATCAAAAATGTATCAGGTATTTTATTTTACTTTATTTTTGTTTTAACGGGTAAGGTTATTGTATTGCTGTTGATGGTGGTGGGAGAGGGTGTTTCAATTGTTATGTTTGGTTTTATTTAATATTAGCGTTTATATAACTTTTTAAAAACAACCAACCAACCAACCAACCAACCAACCAACCAACCAACCAACCAACCAACCAACCAACCAACCAACCAACCAACCAACCAACCAACCAACCAACCAACCAACCAACCAACCAACCAACCAACCAACCAACCAACCAACCAACCAACCAACCAACCAACCAACCAACCAACCAACCAACCAACCAACCAACCAACCAACCAACCAACCAACCAACCAACCAACCAACCAACCAACCAACCAACCAACCAACCAACCAACCAACCAACCAACCAACCAACCAACCAACCAACCAACCAACCAACCAACCAACCAACCAACCAACCAACCAACCAACCAACCAACCAACCAACCAACCAACCAACCAACCAACCAACCAACCAACCAACCAACCAACCAACCAACCAACCAACCAACCAACCAACCAACCAACCAACCAACCAACCAACCAACCAACCAACCAACCAACCAACCAACCAACCAACCAACCAACCAACCAACCAACCAACCAACCAACCAACCAACCAACCAACCAACCAACCAACCAACCAACCAACCAACCAACCAACCAACCAACCAACCAACCAACCAACCAACCAACCAACCAACCAACCAACCAACCAACCAACCAACCAACCAACCAACCAACCAACCAACCAACCAACCAACCAACCAACCAACCAACCAACCAACCAACCAACCAACCAACCATTTAGCCAGGAAACATGTCACTAAATATATACAAATCTCTGTAATTTTGATCCCAAATATCACTGAAACTTTCCAAAAATAAATATTTCTGCTTGCTCTTTTTGAAGGTGGTGCTTATTTTTTAAGATTAGGTTTTTATTTCTGAAATTCAATGGAGGCCATATTCGCATTCGGTTTATAGCAGGACATGTTGGGTGATTAGTAATTAAATGCCCCCCCCCCCCCCTAGCCTAACTATAATGATCACGTGGTTATTCTATATGCTGGGATGATCAGCATGTGACTATATGAACATCGCCAAGTAACATTGTGTAGAGTACATTAATTTCGCTTGTGTTGTGTTTTTCTAGCAGGCATCAACGTGTGTGCTATCAATCCATGTTTAAACAGAGGAACGTGCACTCCTCAGGTGAATGGCTACTTGTGCACATGCGTACCAGGATACACTGGACAAAGATGCAAAAGCAGTAAGTTTTTTAGCCTGCATTGCATACCCGAGATTTTTTCAAGATTAAAAATTCGAGTCAGCAAAGCTGGCTATAAGGTTTCAGCTATTTCATTTTTTAATCTAAAAAAAATCGAAGAACGGATGGATGGACGGATGAATGAATGAATGATTGAACAAACGAATGAATAAATGTATATCCTATTTTTAAAAAAAGATTACACTTTAATACTTTACAGTTGATTATTGCTTCTTCAAGCCGTGTCAAAATAATGGCACATGTATGCTAGATCCAAGGGACGCGTCTGGTTATACCTGTAGTTGTAGATCTGGTTACCAAGGAGACAGATGTGAACAAGGTCAGTGAATAACTATTGTCATAGGTTACTGAAATTTTTTCAATTTTTAATTTTTATAAAACATAATTTTTTAAATAATATACGACAGGACGCTTATTTCACGACGTTTTGATCCCAAGAGGATAATTGATCTCAATGTAATATTCAAATTTATCGAATAAACCAACTCACTTGAAAATGATGTCAGCGACATCGAAACGTCGTGAAATAAGCGTTCTGTCTTATATTATCAAAATTTGTCCAAAAGCCACTCTTTTGAATATTTTTTTTATTGAAAACTAATCATAATACCCAATGGAAAAGTTTGATTTGTAAAATGTCTTTTAGTGGCAAAATATTTATTTTTTCTTCTTATCGATTATAGCTCCATGTTTTTGGAGGAACATGTACCCATACGGACCCAAACAAAACGATAGAAAGATGCCTAGTGATAGGAGATATGCTTGGTCGTGTTTGGAGCTTAACAAAAACATTCCAGCTGAAGGAATTGAGTTTTATGGCAGGAGACACAAGAGTTTAGCGGTAAGAATTAGCGGTAAAAATCGATTCATCCATAATTAGTCCAATCAAATTATCCCCCCATTTGACCCCCTACCTATCCAATCAAACGTCTGTCCATCTAATTGTCCAATTATCTACCCATCCATGCATGCATGCATGCGTCCATTCATCCATCCATCCATCCATCCATCCATCCATCCATCCATCCATCCATCCATCCATCCACCCATCCATCCATCCATCCATCCACCCATCCATCCATCCATCCACCCACCCATCCATCCATCCATCCATCCATCCATCCATCCATCCATCCATCCATCCATCCATCCATCCATCCATCCATCCACCCATCCATCCATCCATCCATCCATCCATCCATCCATCCATCCATCCACCCACCCATCCATCCATCCATCCATCCATCCATCCATCCATCCATCCATCGATCCATCCTATTTTATAGACAATTGTACGTATTTGATTCGCTTTTCTGTTTGCTTTTAATTTTAGATTTGTAGGAATGGAATTATTCAGTTTGGTAATCGTTACACCCGCTGGTGGCCGTACAAGTTTGGTCGGCGTTACTGGCTTTCAAATGCCCCAATTATTGCACCCTATTGGTCCATGATCGATAATTATTGGTCGTTCGATTCAAGGAATTATGATTTTGGAAGATATGTTTATGACAGAGAAAGACGTCGATCCATATACAGGTAGTGTAACTACATTATTTTATCACAGTTTCTTTAGCTGTAAGTATTTTGAGGCTCTCTAGGTGGGACTGTGGAAGAAATGACAGTATAGACACCATGCATGTCAAGTGATCCTTCTCCGCCATGATGGATGGAAAAAAGACACATTTAACAAACACGATCCAACGTGAAAGAAGACGGCGCGCGCACATTCAGGAAGCCATTTTCCCTGTTGTCACGTCCTCTTCAGAACGTCAGAACGGTCGTTTTGGAAATTATTCGTAAGCGCGCGCGCCGTACTCTTTCACGTCGCGTTGTGTTTCCTAAATCAATCTAATGCCAAGTAAGGAAGGAACGTAAAAGATGTCATTGAAGAGTTTCATTCCAAGATAAAGAAATACTAAAACAAATGAAAAAAGCTAGAGGAGGCGTGTTTTTATGGTTTTTAACTACGTAGGAAAGCTTATATTAGTAATGAAGCGAATTGATCACGTGATATCAACACGTGCACACATCACGCGCAGGGCTCAGAATGATCGCATGACCAAATCCCGCATAACGACAATTGAGTTAGGTTGATTAAGCCATATACAACTGGAGGGATCTATGAGGTTGAGGTTGAGGTAATTAACGCACTTAGGGTGCGC